>VXAX01002097.1:2078075-2207489 GCA_013399835.1 Leptocoma aspasia
GCCCGCCCCTCCGCGACCCTCGGAGCCCCGCGCCCCCGCGGGCTCCACCATCGCCCAGTCCATCGCCCTGCGGTAGTGCCGTCTATAACGCGTCTGCACGCGCCTCTTCCCCGTCCAAACTTCCTTGGTTGGATGCCTTTGCATCCGCAAAAGAAACTAAACAGCCCTCGACGGTGGCTGCCAACACCGGATATGTTGTGCCTTCCATCTCCCGGCTGACCGTGTTTGCCAAGCCGGGAAGGCCCCGCCAAGGCCTCCGTGGGATGATGGGCCAACAGAAAGCAGCTGAACTGCTGACTAGCTGATGAGTCCATCGCTAGTTACACCCTGCAACCTGTTCTTGTCACCTCGCCTGTCGTCTGGGGGTGCCTCATGTTGTGTAGCAAGCCATGAGCCTGATGGATGGAAGGCTTCGTTATGCAAAGGTAGAGGTAACGAGTTACTTCTTTGAGAGAAAATTCTTCAAAGCGTAGTTTCTGACCTCAAAAGGGCTGAAGGGTGGGACAAAACCAGTGTCAGGACAGGAATGCCAAACTAGGTGTTCTGTCATACCGCAGTGTTTGTTCCAGCGAGTGTTTCCTGTTCCATGCCGCACCAGGGAGCCATTCTCTGCCTCAGAACAGCACAGGTTGACACAGAGTTCGTCACATTTGTGTAATCAACCAACACGTTGAGTCAACTCATTTTTGACCAAAGTTTTTATTTTTTTTCCAAAGTCTTTCAAAGGTCTTTCTAGAAAATGTTCTCAAATGATCTACTTCAATGGACAAGTTTTGTACCATTGTCCAGCAGATAGTCATTCGGAAATGACTGGTCTATTTATGGGCTTTGGATTATTTATGTAGAAAGAGCTGGAGATTCCTTTTTCATACTTGATTAATCTGCCCATTCGTTGTGACAAATATGTCAATGTCTCCAAGGTCAACATCCTTCATCTAGATAACTGAAATTCTGTACTGGACTTCGAGATGGACATCATTTGTGCAGATAAAACATCTAAGAACTTTCATACTTTCCATACTTTCCTAATATTCTAACTAGTCTACAAAAAGGTTTTTAATCCTTGATATCTTTAAGGGCTAGGCTTAGTCTAAGGTGGTGAAAGAGGGGGTCGTTCAGTGACAATAGCAGGATCGTTGGGGGAAGGATGGGCCTACATACAAAATTAAGATGTTTAAGATGTAGTAACTCTGTGACTGCCTTCTGGAGATGAGCATTTAATCACCATTCCTAAGAGGTGGGCCAAATCCTTTTTGAGCTATACACAGTGTGATGTCACTGTTGTAGCCTCACTTTGAAGGACAGTCTTTGAAGGTAATCAGTATTCATATGATAGTAAAGAGATGGCAGCAGTGGTTGCTCTAGAAGTTACTTTGCTTTGCAAAGGCATAAAAATAGAACATCTTAATCTGTTACAAGGGTCTCACCATTGCAGTAAACCAGGTCTTAGGCATTTTGATTTTCTGGATGATTCCAAAGAAATACTGTTCATTAGTACTTCTACATTTTTGGTATTTCAAGGAAAGAGCCAAAGCTCAGTTAACACTAGTTTTTAGTGTTCTGATCATGCTTCACAATTCATCTTCAGTGAAAGACTTTCTTCTTCTACACATTGCTTATATATGTTGCTTGCATTGCCATTAATTCTTTTTTGTCTTCCATTCTGACCTTTTGTCCTTTTTGCTTGGTAAGACTTTTCAGGAGAATCAATCACACTATTCAAAAAGACCATGTGATAGTGCTACGTTTCAAGCATCTGAGAGGTACCAGGATTTTATGATGGGTTTTTGCCATTCTACTTTGCTACACAAGGTTCCATGTTAGCTTGCTCTCATCTTGCTTTTGCTAGAAAAAAAATCGAGTTGTCCAAATGTTGCATGATGAACTGTCGAAATCATTGATTCTTTCTTTTTCTTAAGGTGTTTCATGCATTCCTCACTGGAGGCAGGATGCATCAAATTTCAACAATATTTTGTTTGTTGAAACCAACCTTACTGCCAACTTCCTAAATGGCTTTCCTAACATTGCATATAAATATTTCCAGAAGAGAAGTTGTATGGAATGCAGTAATGGAGCAATCTAGGAAGACTGGAAAGCCAGGCCAGTTTGAGTTCTGACAGTGGCAGCAAATGTTTTCAGAGGTGGTTGAACAGCCTTGGTTAATCCACCTTGGGAAAGAACCAGACAATGTCAGCCAGGCAGGAAGTTTTGCAATGTGCATACAGAGCTTCCAGTTTGAAGTGGACAATTGCCTTAGCGGCAGTCCTGGTAAAGTCAGGAGAACAATTGTTCTGTTTAGCTGAATAAAGCATGTTTTAATTTGTGGGCAAAATACAGATCATGGAATCAAATTCATTTGAAAGGTCAACTCAATTTTGACCTCGCTGTATGCCACTATAATGTCTATAAAGATCTTCACAGATGGTGGAACAGCTGAATTTGAAATAGTTGTGGTGGTAGGTCACAGCTAGCTGAAAGTTTACAGTATTGAAAATATCATGGAGATCTGTATTGGATGAGAATGGGTCTCATCCAATCCTCATCAAATCCTACATCTCTAGGATTTGCTCTAGCCGAGGGATCACAGACATATTTCATATGCAGAGATTTATCCACAAGATTGTAACTCTTGATAATAAAGTGACTATCAGTAACTTCTGTTTGGTTATATTAAGGTGATTATCTGCCTTTTAGCATTTGGGAGTAAGGCTTAGAAAGAAAGTATTTAGTCATTGACATACAGCCAGTGATTAGTTGAAGGATTTCAAAAGGTGGGATTGAGATGGCTAAATGGGATGGTCTGTGCTGTAGGCATTAACACCTGATCCAATCATCCTTTGCACGTTTTCACAGTCAAAGGAAAGATAATCAGCATCGTTGGTGGAATTCCCAGCATGCTTCATCTCATCCTAATGCAGATGCCTATGTCTGGTCAGCTGAATCAAAGTCTAAATCTGATTTATTTTGTTGACTTTTTTTAACGGATCAGAATTATGTTACCTAGTCTGCAACTGCTTAGAGAAAGTTGAGATTAATCCTATTCATGTTTCTATAACCCAGGCTTTCTTGATCTAAGGCAACTGGATGGTTTAAAACTCTGTAATGACCAAGTTATGTTGACGGTTTAGGTCTGAAATGTATAATATCCCTTTGCACCTAAAATTTTTTCTCTCCTGTTTTGATCCTATGCTCATTTGCCCTCAACTTCTGGGGTATGGCTCATCCTTGTAATTTCTTATTCTCTGTAAGTTCCGTCCCTCTTAGTTTCCTCACCTCTTCCTCATCTCCATCTGTCTGTTGTCTTCTCAGTGGTCTGAGATGTTTAAGTTAAAATGGAGAAACAGAAATTATAGAAAAAAGTACTTTTTGCAATCTGTACTTCCAACACTCCAGAGCTGAGAGTTATGTTTCCCATTTTGTAGTGGGTGCAGTTTCAAGAGAAGTCATTTCAGGCAGATAAAAGTTAGATAGTTTTCAATACATGGAGGACAATTGAAAGAACAACTGTTGAACAAGATTCTTTACATGAAAGTCTGGGAGAGAGGACCTCCTATTTCTCTAAACTACTGAGACATTAGTTCCATCGATATGAAAAATATTGATTCTAGATTAGATTAAGACAGTAACACAATCCAGTTTAAATAACTGGAGAAAGGAATGACAATATTTAGAGTACTATATTCTTGGTAATATTTTGGACTGACATTATGGTATTTAGTTCTTTATTGTTAAGGACAGTTTTTTGCTTTCAAAGGCTGTGATCAATATACTGTTTCCTTGTGGACTTCAATGATAGACTCAATGTAGCCATTTTTTTAAAGAACCAATGTGGTGGAGCAAGTTTTATTGTTAGGTTTTATTCCTCGAGTTTGTATTTGTGTTATATAATGGTTCATTCCATTTCTCCTTTATACTTGGTTCGCCCCATGATTGTATCCTCCCCTCTCCGTATCCATCACCCCAAGTACCACACCTTGTTCCCGAACCCTCTGTGTCCATCACCTAAGCCCTACCCTCCTCCCCTGTCCATCTTTGTAAACCCATCCCTTCTTTCCAGGACCCTCCATATCACTCCTGTATTCCTGAGTCCTGTATTGGTTATTGTATTATGGCCTCCTCCCCACTTTTCCCTCATTGGGTCCCGTGTGATGTAATCCCTCCCTAAGATCCTCCCTCACATCTTCTTGATTGGTTCTTGTATTGACTCCACCGTGTGATGTAATCCCTCCCTAAGATCCTCCCTCACATCTTCTTGATTGGTTCTTGTATTGACTCCACCTTTGGAACCTCCCTCCTTTGTAAGATTTTGCACCTCTGTATCCTTGGTTCTTTGTGCCGAGCCCTTTCTTTGTTAATAAACTGCCTTGGAACCTCCCATAAAGGACTCCCTCTCTCGCCTCCTTTATCTTGATCCTCAACGCCTTTGATACAGTCACCACCAGCTGGGAGCTGCCCTGGCTGTAACTGCTACCCCAAAGAACTAGGACATGAAATTACAGCAAATATTGTCAGAGTTGTCCACTGACTTCTGCCATTGAGTTAAAGAGGCCTAGATTTAACAATCTAATAGAAGGTAGTATATTTTATTTTTAAAGTAGCATTTTTGTTGATACTTGTTACAGGTGTAAATACTAGATGCTTTTGTACCTCTAGCTGGATACCCAATATCTTGAATTTGCTTTCCAAAGTTATATTTAGAATCCATGCTTGACTATGTTTTAATGGCTTGTGTAGTATCAAACAGAAGTTTTACAACAGAATTAGGACTAAATTAAATGGGACAGAATGCACATTTTATCTACAGGACCTGCTTTTCTCTTTGTGCATTCTTTTGGCACTTTCACCACCCGCCTTTGTAGTTCTGCAACACTTGAAACTGGAATCTTACATGCAACAACTTCCATCTGTAACAGACATAGATAGCCCTGACTATGGACACTGTGAAGCCAACGCTAACAGAGATGAGATCAGTGTCTTTACATCCCTGGTTAGTCTATGGTTAATCTATATGTTCTACAAATTTCTGATTTATTCCTAGAAGAGGATTTGTGCCTTGAATGAGGCAAAAGCATCATGGAAAAGGCAGTTCGAACAGCTGATTGGAGAACACACATAGGAAGTGAAGATGTACCAATATTACCTAACTTAAAATGAGTTTATGTTTAAAAGCCTCAAACTGGAAATCTAGAATAAAAATAATCTTGTGCAATTGCATTGCTCGCCCTTTCATCTCACCCTATTGGTCACCAGTAGAGTTCAGATGTTTGCATCCACATCAGAGATAAAAACTTTTAGCTACCTTCTTGAACTCCTTGGTTCTATTTAAAGTAGTACTGTCTTACCACTGGAACGTAGCTTCCCTTGCCTTGGTGAGGATGAGAACAGGTTTATAAAAGGACTAAGAAAACAAAATCCTAGCTTAATAGTTGGGTTGGGATGGGGGCATGGAGTGAAGACGAAGGATAATTTTATCCTTAAAGAACACTTTAAATGTCTGATTAGCCATAACAATTTGCTCGTTCTCATAGTCAATGTAATGATCATTATAAAGAGTGCATTAAATTAGGGAATGTCCTTTTCAGTTTTTGAAAGGAGGTGTCATAAGCTAAGAAAGCTGTAGGTTGAGGACTGATGCAAATGTAGGTACTGTATCTGAAAGACAGACATTTTTTGCTTTTCTCTTTGAATTTGTAATTTGCGTTCTCGTGACTAAGTACACTCTAGAATGAGTAAGTACGTGGAGAATAGGGACATCTGAAATTCTGTGTTTTTACAGAGAATGCAGAGAGCCCTACAGATTTTTAATGAAATACATGTTCTTTTACAGCTCATGCAGGATATTTTTTCATAGAGAACTTTGGGGTTTTTTCTGGTTATGGGTATAGTATTTACAGGTTGACTTTTCAAGAGTGTAAATATCTCCAGCATTTTTATTTCAGCATGGCCTATCAAGTCTTTTCTGAATCCTATAACCGGTGTTTTCCAGTGAAGAGAATGTTAGTTTAGGTGGTAAACTGTTAGCTGCTTTCCTCTAGGAAAATGAGGACATTTGTAAACATTGAGAAAGAACAGGGTGTTTCTTCTGACAATTAGAGAAAGACTAAAAACTATCATTTTTTTCCATTCAGATGAGAAAAATAAAAAAGCCTAACAATCTTCCAAAATAACTGAAAAACGGAAAACTGAACAATGTAGAGGAAAGTTATCTTCTAAAGCAATAGAAATGCCTTTTTATGAATAAACAATATGAAACTGTGATCTGTGGGGTTTTTTCAGCTTGAAGATTCAACACCAATTTACTGGAAACAGCCATGAGATAGGAAAACAAACACTATAATCAATAATACTAATGACAGGGGGTACAAAAACCAAACTATTCACACAGAAACCCCCTGACAATAGACAATACTCAGCTGCTCCCTCTGCCACGCTCTGCCGACTTGGAAGGGAGCCCTTCCCCATCCCAGGAGAATGATGAGAGGTGGTACAGAATAATCTCTGAGTCCTAGCCATGCCCCTCCTGGCTACTGCAGAAATTATCCCTGTCCTGGCCGGAACCAGGACAATTTAGTCTTCCTGTAATCATCATGTAGATTTTTTCAGTACACTGCAGTGCAGCTTAGTTCTACCAGTACTTCTTACCAGAAGCTCGACTCATATAAGAATATTATGCGAATGTTAGGCTTAGTGCTTGAAAAACTTTTCACAAAACTGTGCTGTTCACAAAGCTGCCTTTCAGCATAGAGAAGGGAAAGTAAAATGTATATTTGATTCATCATTAGCCTGCAGATTTCACTGTGGATTCAATGTAGCCTGAACAAAAATAATACTCTATTCTGTAAAGGAAGAGGTGCAAAAGGTAAGGAATCTTTAGTGGCTCATCTTAGAGATGATTCACAAACAGTTCCTTTTTGGAGAGGCGTGTTCGTGTCAGTATATAGCTCGGTAAAATTGTGACAAAGTGGAAGAGGAAGTGGTCTGAATGCCTTCCATTTTGTTTCCTTTCTGTAGTCTAAAGGACTTACTGATTTGACTGATGGTCTGCAGATGAATTAATGACCTTTTGCAATAATTGTGGCAATATGAAAGATCAAAACTATGCTACAGCTTCTTGAGACTTATTTAGCACTAGCACTGGAAATTAATTTATTTCCCAGGGATAGACTATGACAGTATGACCCTTTAACGTAGAAGCTTAAGTCAACAGTCTACTCCTCCTGGGTCAGTTTACAGATGGAGGTTTTGCAGCTGAGAACTGATGGATCTGAAACTGCAGATTCATGCAATTTTAATCTTTTCAGGTAGCCCCCAGTAACAAAGGCTGGCACATGCAGTCAATAGCCTTGTTGTTTAGACTGGCGGCACTGGAACAAAAGGCCTTGTTCCAGAAGTTTGCCTGTATTAGGATAGGCTGAATTCTACTGGATTTGCTCTGTTATATTTTAGCAGCTGCTCACTGGCAATCATTTGGTATCATAATACAAATTTTGCTATCAATAGACAAGAGTAAATTCACTAGTAAACACTTTACTAGGTTTTGCCATCAAGCCTCTATGTCATCTTGGACTGTGTTTATTGTCCTCACACAAGAAGATCGTGTTTTAGAAGGGCATGGATATGTTTCTATCAGTCTTTCTACAGGAACGTAATGGGGAATGAGTTTTCCTCTAGAAAGTCAAACACACAAAGTCACAATTACTGTCTTTTATTTTGGTAATAATTATTTTATGTTGCAGCACATTCATTATTTTTAAAAGCAACAAAATTAAGTTAATAAATCAAAATTATCTCAACTCATGCCTAATCAAACAGAGAAATTAACTAAATGCCTGTGGTGGTTTCAGTTGATGTTATTTTATTTTTGTCATCTTGTCCCTCACTGAAGTGAACGTAGTTTGAACACAGTTTGTAAGGATCTCCTGCCTTTAAAAGTTCCTTACATCTACCTTTTGTAATCTTACCCTAAGATCACTGGGCAGCATTGAGGAAAAGAAGTGAGCAAAGGAGATATCAAGATAATCCAGTGACTACTTTCTCAAGGAGTCAATCCACTGTCAGGTTGTATTGTTGGCACATCCCAATAATCAAAACTACAAAAGCTATTCAAAGAATAACATTTTTTTTAACATTGTTCTGGGAAAAAAGAAAGAAAGAAACAAGCAAATAAAAAAACCCCAAACCCAACCACAAACTGAATCTTTTCAGATGAAGTATTCCTTCAAATAATTTGTCAAAGGTCATATATTGAAAAGTTGCAATCCAAGTGGTTTAAACTCAGCAGAGACAACAATGTAAAATGTCTTATACTAGAAAGTGTCAAGCAGCGTTAACCGTAGGCATTACTATGTGTATTGGCTATAATAAAACACTGTGACAGTCAGCAAAGATACAATCTTAGATCATCACAGGCATGCATAAGCACTACATATTATAAGGTTCTTTAAAATAAATATGGGATGATGCCATTACTCACAAACAGCATAGTCATGAATAAGTCATGCAGGTCAGCCCAAAGGAGTGCAGAAGATAGTATCTTTATATATAACATCATAGTGTTACATTTTTTTCCCATATAATACATATATCAGAGAGGAACTATTTGAAAAGTATTTGAAAATTTGTAAAAACAGTATTGTAATTGTTGTCTGCATCTTTTGAACCTGTAAAGGCTGCTCTAATTAACTTGACTGCAGTAGTTCAAGGTTCAGACAAGTGAAGTCTTGAAAGGAGTATCTGCAAATGACTTCAGAACTACTTGAAATTGTTTCTGTATATGGAAGTGATTCTAAAGTGCAATAAAGGATTTTCTACACCTACATAGTCTGGAACACTGGGATTTCCCAAAGGAGTAGACTCTTTTGCTAAAAGTTCTGCAGAATGGCAAGAGGAAAAAAACCCTTGTCAACCATTAAAAATGTATCAGAAATAATTTCTATTTCTTTAAAAACTGTCTAAGTCCAGAGCAGAGAACAGTAACTGTTCATCTTCCTGGCTCTATTCTGAGACTCTGTCAATGTGGAACATGTCAAGGAAACTGGAGATGGCATCACAGAAGAAATTTCCCTGCTTCTGCAGGAAACAGGAGAAGCCAACGGCTCAGGGCTTATTTCAAATTCTACCCTTTTATTTAGTTGTTCTTGAACTTACTTGAAACATGCCAAAGGAAATCATCAGCCAGTGGCATATAGTAAGACAAAACAGATTTTTATGCTTTATGGACATACTCCATTAGTCAGGTGATAATACTTTCATCAACTTCAAAGGTCAAAGTTTTATATTTTGCAGAGAGTTGTAACTGTAGGAGTAGTGACAATGGAGTCGGTATCAGCCTTTTCCAGGGTCCTAACATGTCATTTCCAATGTTACAGGAGTGACTTCACCTCTGGCTCCTCTCTGACTTGTCTGATGCTGGGTTTGTGTTTGTGTGCCATCTTGCTCTTCTTTTATTTTCACTCAGGAGGCAAGTGCTATCCTGTATATACCAACGTCTATCATGCTGCAGATCTTACTGGTTTCAGGCACCTGTTTTTCTTTTGATATTGACAAACAGCTCCTTGAAAGAAGACATCTTTATTTAGCAGTTGGAATAAAGCATGAGAGAAAAGGAGATTTTAGAAACACCAAAGAGCCTAAGCACATATTTAGTTCAATTTTGGTTAAGGTCCAGCTGGAACCAATCCACTGCATAGGGGTATGCAGAAATAACATAGTCATGCTGATAGTCATCAAATGGCCTCTCACAATTCCTTCACCACCAAGGACAGGCAACCTCTAACAACTGACACAATCAGCTCTGGAAAGGTATATTGACTCAAATAACCTGACTTGCAGGAGTGAGTTTAAAAATCAGTGCGGATATTAATGGTAGTACTGCTCCATTGCGGGCATAACCACAGAAGGTTAACCCAGGTGTTCACATGTCTGTGTCTGTCACCTGGCTGGAAGTGAAAATTCACATCAAGATCTGAAAGTCACGCGTCCAGTGCCTTATGTATTGCACAGAAACCTCATAATAAAGACAGATCCAAATTCAGCACGAAAAATTATTCGAAGACACACCCGCACTTGTCACTGTCACATTCCTATTACATTGTGTAAGAAGAAAACAGTATCTGACAAAACTAAAATAAACACAGACACATGAATGAAAGAACTGACTACAATACTTTTGCATTTATCTGATATTCTAAGGTCAGTCAAAACATATGCTCAGTGTTATCATGGAAATGTCACATAAGGAAATACACTACTAGTTTTCTTAAAAATGCTGAAGAGAAGAACAGCTGTAGATATGTTCTCAACAGAGATGAAACAACACAGTAGTTATTGAAGATAAATATAAATATTTTCAAATTCCACTTTCCACCTTCTTGTTTATTCTCGCCACAGAAGTCCTTGCCATCTTCCAACATGGGTACCTTCTCAGTAACATGAAACACAATTACATTGCTGCTGATGAAAATGTAGCAGTGAACAAGATAAGTGGGTTCATTTTCTGTCCAACTCGTTAAGGAGAATTTTTGACCCTGCCAGCTAATTTAGAACCTCAGGGTGTGAGGGAAATTCATGAAGCTGAAGATTAATAACCATACTCTGTGCAATTCTTGACACACCGAAAAATATTTAAAATAGTGTTTGCATGGCTGTTAGGATTTTTGGGTTTTGAAGAACAGCCCAAGGTAAAAATTTGTTTTGCACTCTAGGATATAAAGAGAAGAATTTTTGTTTTCAGTAGAATATAAACCTTAAAGCAAGACACCTATGCACATACACAGATTTTCCCCTTCACTATAAATAGTCTTCAACATGTAGACTGATGTCTTGCTGATTCAGGCTTGCTAAAGAAATGCAATTTCTGTTTAAATCTTGTTGGGGAATTATAAATATTTTTTTGGGAAGTAATTGGCAAAATTTAGAAGTCTCCACATGGAGACTTAATTCAGAAAACAATCATATGCCTGGACAGAAGGAAAACAATTTCGTTCCTTTGTGGAATTTCAAGTTCTGGTTGTTAAGAGTCTACTAAGGTAAAAGTTGATGAGAAATTTAAATTTTTGGATTATTGGCAAATGGTAATCATGCATCAACATAATTTATTCCTAAGTCTTTAACTAACACACAAAATCTGAAAGATCAGATAGTAATTTCTTGGGGTGTTTTGGGCTTTTTTTATCTCCTTGTCTTCTGTGGTCATAATCGTCAAACAAATCCTGTAATGTAGACCCGTGTCAGCTTTGCTTAAATTTGTTCTCATCTTTTCTCTCCTGCATGCAACAAAATCAAGTGAATGTATGTCTACAGTTTTTTTCTTAGTGACAGTAGTAATTAGAGATACGGAGTAATAGAGTCATAGTTGAGTTGGAATGAGGAATGAGAATCATTCCTGAGTTGGAAAGGACCCAGAAGGAGTCACATCATGTTCCTGGGAGCGTTGTCCAAACACTCCTTGAACTCTGTCAGGCTTGGTGCTCTGACAACTTCCCTGGGGAGCCTGTTCCAGTGCCCAACCACCCTCTGGATGAAAAACCTTTCCCTGGTATCGAACCTAAACCTCCCCTAACAACTCCAGGCCATTCCCTCAGGTCCTGTCACTGGTCACCACAGAGAAGAGATCAGTGCCTGACCCACCTCTTCCTCTCATGAGGAAGTTGTCATTGCAATGAGGTTTCCCCTCAGCCTCCTCTTCTCCAGGCTGAACGGATCAAGTGACCTCAGTCACTCCTCATATGGCTTTCCCTCAAGACTCTTCACCATCTTTGTACCCCTCTTTTGGATGCTAACAGCTCAATGTCTTTCTTATACAGTAGCGCCCAACACTGCCCCCAGCACTGGAGGTGAGGCAACCCCAGGGCAGAGCAGAGCAGGACAATCCCCTCCCTTGCCCAGATGGCCATGCTGTGCCTGATGACCCCCAGGACACAGCTGCCCCTCCTGGCTGCCAGGGCACTGCTGGCTCATGTTCAACTTGCCATTGACCAGGACCCCCAGGTCCCTTTCCACGGGGCTGCTCTCCAGCCTCTCATTCCCCAGTCTCTCTGTACATCCAGGGCTGTCCTGTCCCAGGTGCAGAATCCAGCACTTTCCCTTGTAGAACTTCATACAGCTGGGGATTGCCCAGCCCTCTAATATATCGAGTTCTCTCTGAAGGGCCTCTCTGCCTTCAAGGGAGTCAACAGTCCCTCCCAATTTGCTGTTGCCAGCAAACTAACTTAGTATTCCTTCAAGTTCTGCACTCAAGAAGTTTATGAAGATACTGATGAGCCTAAAATGGATCCCTAAGAGGAACCTTGGTCAAAAAGACTAAGACTGGTCAGCTTTGACTTTCATTCAGAGATGAACATTCTCAGTCAGATTTCATTGTGAATAGAGTTTTCAGGCACTTCTAAGTTTTGAGAACCTCATTGACTCTTTAAGACTCCTTTTTTTTCCCCTGGCTTTTGAAAGAGGCTGTTATTCTCCTTTAAATGGCATGAAAGTCATTATTTTCAAGATCCTTTGAAGATCTTTTCAAGATCCTTTCAATCTGAAGAGAAAAATAGTATCATATAATAGTGATTACGATATTGTTATACACAGAAAAAAGTTGGTTTTTTTTTTTCAAAATGTGATTTGAGGAATAAAGTTCCATATACTTTTTTCCTATTCTGCTTAGACTGTGGCATCTTAAACAGCAGCTGATATATCTTGTGATTTCAGGAACTTAGTCCATTAAATTCTAGAGCAGTACAGTTGCACTTCAGTATTCATTAACAATATTGTGAAAGCCCACACTGCCACCACTGTAAGTGATTTTGCTCAGAAGCATATTTTAATTTAATTTAATTTATATATGCACTTGAGTTAGGGCACGTAAGTTTTGTTATTTTTGCAACCTTAACCAAATAATTCATGGTAAAAAAAAAAAAACTTTCAAATTTAGTCTGATATAGATAATTTTTTACTAAGACTCTTCACACTAGCTTTTTAATACTTTTTCTATGTATAGAGTGAATCAAGAAATATGGAATAGAGATTTCTATCACTGTCCATACTACCAAGCTTCTATACACTTGTGGCAAATAGCTTTGACATTTCTGGTTTTCAAAGTGTGAATAATGTGAAATTTGCTCTATAGAGATTTTCTGTTGATCTTTTCAGACATAATCTCCAAGTGCAGGTGGGCATGACATACTTGGTGACACACTCAAACTATTTTACCAGATAATGCAATGCATTCATAGAAAATAATGACACTTGGCAAAAAAGCCTGTACAGTTTGTTCTGATACTTTCCCTGAAGCCTTTTCTACATCATTCTGTGATACAGTAGTATCCACCGAATCTGCTTTCATGTTACAGCTCAACAAACATTTCAAATGTGTCAGTCTTGAGTTTTTTATTTCTAATTAAGTAGGCTTTTGCTGACTTGGAGCAACTACCGTAGTGGTGGAACCCTAAAAACTTACTAATATTCACAGAGAGCCTGCAATATTGCTGATAACCCATGAAAATTGGTGTAAATATTTTCCTCCTCATCCTCAAGTGAGTCTGCCTTTTGTTCAACCAATTTACAACTTCCACAAAATCATTTTGGTTTTGTTTTTGTTGTAAGTTTCTGTAATAATGATTTAGAGGGGATTCTTTTGATCAATACACACTCAGTTGCAGTTGTCCTCCAATGTGTTGTCTGCTGCAAGATAAGCATATTAATTTTGTATCACATAAATCATATATATAACATATAACAGTTTCAAAACACAGAAAAATGAACATGTTCCACAATTAAATCACTAGGACAAGTCTCTGATGAAAAGAGCTGCTAACTCAGTCTCACTAAGTCATGCAATATGTCTTTTCTGCTATGTGCCAGAGCTAGCAACAAAAGCTGAAGTGAATAAATCCTATTGCTCTGTCTGAAAAACAAAATAACTAAATCCTAGAGCCTTCCACTTCCATTTCATGCAGTTGATTTTTGGTTCTGAAAATTGAAACTAAACCTTGTTAGTTATCACTATAGATTACTTTTTCCCATCTACAATATTCTTTGAGAACATGGATACAACTGTCCTTCATTTGGAGAAAAGTCGGAACAATTTTTGCACAAACATCACAAAAACTTTCCATCATACTTATACTCAACCTCGCAAGTGCAAATAGAAGCCCTCCTACTCATCAATCTGCTTGGCTTTGGTGATATGAAGAGTAGCAAAGGGAGGGCCTCTTCTTTTCTGGTCCAGTCTAAAGAAAATCACTTCTATGGAGACCAACTTATTTGAGCAACTAGCTGGTTCAGGATTCTGCTCTGAACCAGGCTGTGACCAACATGACAGCCTGGCCATCATCTGTCATCCCCTTAGTGACAAGCCTGATAATTCTCCAAAGTCCACTCTGCAAATGCAGCTCCAGCCTGCTCCAGTCAAACTCACTTTATGCAGGTATGCAATCTCCAAGTAAATATGCCTGTACAAAGGAAATGTTTCCTCCATGTTGATAATGAATTTAGTTACCAAACCAAAGTCCACTTCCTATAAAGGCAGAATGATTCTGTTGACTTAGAGCTATCTTTTGCAAACTTCACACATTTTCTCTAATCAACGATTAGAATTTTAGTAAAATTTATAGAACGCAGTCAGATTCTAAGCACAGCAAAATGATTTCTGTAAATGGAATTTCAAGTAATTAATGTAATAGATGTTTTAAAAAGTTGACTGGTACAGACTATTCCCCTTCTCCCTCAGAGTGAAAAAGCAAGTACTTTTGCATTATTTGTAGTGGTATAGAGACATTATAATTAATACAATACAAAGAGTTCTTTTTGCTTTGCAGGTGCCAATAAGCAACCTCAAGGGAATATTCAAGAATCCTTGGTGTGTTTAGAGGTTTATTGCAGGAAAGCTGTATGATGTAAGTGCCTTTCATTTCACTCTCTTTCAGCTATGGTGCCTTTCGTTGCTTGCTTATACCTATAAACCACACATGCCTCTTTCTCCATTTTTTCTCAGCCTTTCTAAAATACTTAATCAGATACTCAAAAGAGCTTGTATTCTACTACATGTGCACAGGAAACTTTAAAAGAACGTTATGAAAGTTGCAAAATCAAAAACTCTGGAGCTGCTTTGAGTGAGCTCTATTTTATAGCTGTTATGATACTGACTTTAGTTATACAATTATGTTTTGGTTTTCCACAAGGCAACTTTAATTCCTTATCTCAGAATCCTTATTTTACAAGTTTAATAAACTGCTAACTCAGATTTTTTTAAATTTTAGGTGTTTTCTAGACAATTAATGAAGCAAATGAAACTCAAGATCTCCTTGTGTGGCACCATGCAGATTGCAGCATTGCCATTCATTAGCAGGGTTAAAATTTTTAGTTACAGAAAGGAGATTCCTACAATTCAATTAGTGAGTAAAAGTATCAGTAAGTTATCCCCTCCAAAAAGTCCATAAATGGCAGGGAAAGAGGGCATAATTTCAGGGTTGATATAGGTGAATGTAGGGCCAGAGAGTCCAAAAAAATCAAGAGTGGAGATATTCCCTGCATTCACATCTGTCTCTGCTGCAGCTTCTGCCATTTTAACTTTTGTTAACATGAGCACTTGAGTGGCAACACAGTAAATCAGACCAGCTTGCTGATCTTACTGAAATATCTCTGCAAAGTAGTGTCCTGTGTCTGATTAGCTCTGTGAGCTGCATCACCTCTTCCTGTGGGTCCACACTTGTTAATACTGAAGCAAGGAAGGGGCAGCCAGAGACAAGAGAGAATGCATGTTCATTCTTTTCTGTGGGAGTGTGATCTCAAATTCACTGAAGACCAAATACGGATTTACTCAAACCTTAGTGACTTTCACAAGTGTTTGCTGACGGCAGAAGAATGTGAACAGTCAAGAAACCTGGGTTCAGGTCTAAGTGCTGCCAAGGTGTGATCTACTAGAGGACTTTGTCCACCACAGGTAGATTTTTACTGTCCCCATCCACTCAGATCTGTCTTGCTGGTCCTTTTTTTTTTGAACCTTTAGAATCTGAATATAGTCTCTCTTCACTTACTGCCAAAGTGGTATGACTGCAGTTGCAAGATTCTTCTTGCAGCTCCAGACCCCCAACCCCCATTCTGTGTTTTTGGCTGTGGCTCACTGCCAGGTTCCTGCTCTGGTTGGAGTGCTTAGCCATTTGCAGGATTAGGAGCCCTGGCTCCCTGCTCCCTATTCTGTATAATTCACTTCCAACACACACACACACACACACACACACACACATGCAAGATCACAGCTGCTTCTCTCAGTCCTGCCACAGTTTTCCACGAGCATTGTTGTCCTTGCCACTTCCAGCCTCTCTGTCTTTCATTCTTTCAACTCTTGCTCCAGTTTCTTTATTTAGTCTCAGGATTCCCTTCAACTTCCCATTCTGTTTCAGCCTGCTCATCCACTACCTATCTTAGTCCCAAAGTCGCTTTCCTGAAGCTGATACCCTTTTCTTAATTTACCAATAATGACAACCAGTTGTCCTGTCCCCAAAGTCCATCCAAACTCCCCCAGTCCAAGCTTTTGCTACATTTTGGCATTTCAGACAGATTGACTTTCCTATTTTTTTTTAATTGTGTTTCATTCAGGTTCTTTCCCTGGCAGTGACTTGTCAGTGCAAGAATACCAAGACCACAGAGAGGAGTCTTCCTGTTTCCAGCTCTGATGCCAGCTCCTGCAATGCTCTGCAGCAACCTGGAGCAGCAGTGACAGGGATTGTCCAGCTCAGCACCTCAGCACAGAAAGACTCTTAAGGGACTGTAGCTGTCAAATTGTGGTGAGGCACTGCTGGCCATGTGCAAAGAGTGGTTCTCATAAAAGGCTTATCATTGTGGCAGTTCATCAGGGAGATTACAGAAGTCTCATCCCTGACACAGAAGCTATTTTGCTGCCAAATTTTGAGTCACTCACCCACATAAGAAATACATAAGAGAATCTCATATAAATAGTTTTAAGCAGATCACAACAATTTAAAATAAATGCATTGAAAAGAAGGCATCACTTATCAACTGGTAATCTATTTATTCCTCAGAGGAAAGTTAAGAAAAGAATACATAATAAATTATTTTCCAGTGAGGTTTAGAAAAAAGCTGCTTAGTAATCATCTAACATTTTTCACTATAATGGTGAGAGAGAGACATTCCATTAGTCACTAATGAATAGTTATTTTGCAGTGGAAATAGAATATAAGTTTTGTCACAACAGTTTTATTTCTATTTTAAAAGAGTTACATGCTGACTTATTTTATTTGCATTTGCATAGCAGAGAATACACAGACTATCAGCTACTGCATTTTATCTGAGAGCTGGTTTCCTAAGAAGCATCCTGGCTTTGTCCAGGTTCAGATCTTTGTCCAGGTCTTTTCCACTGGAGTATTGCTAACTGTTTGTCTACATGGAAGAAAATTTCTCTTTATATTATTTATAAAGCTGTGTATTATAAGGCACTCTCTCACAAGGGAATTCCTCATTTTGGAGATGAAATAATGTTTATATTTGGTAGCTTGATAAATTACAGCTTATATATTTTATCAGAATCTCTCTAATGACCTATAGATCAGTTAAATAATTTTAAGTGAAATTAACAAAAGCCTAAAGATCTCAGAGTTCCCTAAAATGTAGTGAAAATCAGCAGCAAGGTAGCTAATTCCATCATGTTGCCTCTGGGAGAAGGACTGTGATGTGAATGTTTATGGACAAAGGACTGAAGCAAATAGAAAAGGAAGCTTACTGAGTACTCTCCCTGCTCACTAAAGAATTTATTTCTAAATAGCTTAACTCCCGTCTCAAGGTAGGCAATTTAAGAAGTATTTTTTGTTACAGAGAGCCTCAGTAGTTGCTCGACATGTTCAATTATGTGTTTATTTTCACTTTCCTGTTATTTTTAAAAAAACTTAAAAGCCATCTGGATTCAAATTTGGACTTACCCTTTTCCAGAAGTTTGTTTCTGTTTGAGATTCTGGGGGATGTTTCTTCTGAAACAAAATATAAAACCTTTGTGGATTTTTCTCCCTCTGTGTTAGAATAAAACTAACTAACTAGATGTTACATTCCAGTAATTTTGGACAAAGAATTGAATTTGGCAAGGTTATGACTCTTTCTTGAAAAATTCACTCAGTAATTATTAGGCTTTCTTTGGAAAAGCCTAGAGAGCATTGCTAGCTAAGTACGATAACACTCTTCTGTTTCACATGCTTCTGTTTTGTATGACTTCCTCTCCAAAACATCTTGGCTCATTCCTGCTCAAAATTTTAGGGAAATTTAAATACTAAATAAAGCTCCTGCTCCTTTCTGTGTGTGTATTATATATGTCTACATATAGAAACACTGACAGCATGAAAGCAATCACTCCTTTCCTGTCAGTGTTTCCCTAGCATTACTTCAATCCTCTATTTTTTGGTCTCTTCAAATTTAAGGTCTTTATTAGTATTACAGATTTTCAGTGATTTTAACTGTAAATACAGCTCACATTTGGGAATAATGTAAAGAGCCACTGTTTGGGCTGAACTTTAGTAGGTAAGTTTTGTGGCAATCCGTTTCCCTTCTTTTCAGTAAAGTGTTGCCAATGAGGATGCACACCTGGGACTTACATGTGGGATGCCACATGAAAGCTTCATGACAGACAGGGGATGGTTAGCTGAGCAAACTAACTGAGGGAACTTTTGTATGCGATAACTTTTCCATCTGGACAATTCCTGGGAAGCTGGCCAGATGACAATTGCTCCAGTGATACCTGGATGTCACAACTGCTGTTATTTGTACTGTTATGTATGCTATTGTACTGCTGTTACTGATGTGCAGATATCCTACAGTTTAAAATGTATACCTATTTTATCCGATTTCAAAACAAAACTGTAGAAGCGTGGGGATGAGGAGTGAAGAAGAAGCATACAGACTTGCATCTCATTGAGGAAAGGTGAAATGTATCACTTTCAAGGTTCAGAAGATGTATTCAGGAGATGTCATGTGTGCCAGCACAACATTACTTCAGAACATAAATTCAGGTTCTGCTACTCAGATCTCCAATCATACTTCAGTTCTGCTAATTGCCAGAAACATGGATCAGGGTAAAAACCACATTAATTTTTAACGTCAGATTACATTGCTGGTCCATGTTATAACACAGCCTCACAGTCTTATTAGCACAACAAAACTGGGCAGTGAACTCTTATGAAAAATGCAGAAATGAATGGCTCAGGGTGGGGTAGGATAAAAACTCTTCCAGCTGGTTTTGCCACCATGAGAAAGATTTGTGTGCTGAAGTCTAAGATGGACTACAGCAAAGACTGTACAGAATAAACTGACAGGCCATGAGGCAAACATCTGATCATTGCAGTAAGAATAATGACTGTATGGGAAAGACCTAGATACTTTACTTGATTTTGAAAAGATAATATTTAAGAAAGGGACCTTAGCCCCTCTGGAGTAAATATGAAATAGCTCATACATACCAGCAGGAGATGTATTAAGAAGAGGCAATAGAAATGAACAGAGATTTTCACATGAGTTCTTGGGAGTTAAGACAACCTGTCAACCTAATGTGTTCACCTATCTTTGTTCAAAGTCTGACAGTTTTCCAAGCAACAGCACTGTCAACATGGAATTTAAAGCACTCTTGATAATAAAATCAGCTATTTCCTGAGAAGAGCTACATCTGAGGAATGCTTGGACTAAATGTCTCAAGATTTTCCTCAGAAGAAAATGATTCATTGTCTGGACATATCAGCATTCAGTTATTTATATAGACTTCAGAACACATTTCAAGTTGAAAGGTGTCGTACTGTGGATGTTGCATATTGGAAGTGCCTTAGTCAAAAGATCTCAAGTTTCTACCAGTAGTTCTGCTTCAGCCGCTACAGTAGCAATTTTCAAGACAATGCACTTCCATATCTAAATCAAGCATCTTGTTTATGAAAATTAGTCCCTTTGAGCAGAAAGGCAACTGAAGCAAATTACCTTAAACTTGCATTTTTAATTCTTTCCTAGGCACATAAATTTTCAGAATAATCTGTATATGCACATTGGTTAGAAAGCATTTTGAAATATTGGCTCTTACACCTGAATTATTGTTTTCAGTACAAATGTTCCTGAAAGAGCTCCTTCAGAATGCAAACTGCACATATAAAAATTCTTAACAATGGCAAGACTTGAATTCGTACTATCCAAGTGCTGTTTGGGTTTGATGACTTCAGCATGTTACCATAAGTGACCTATTTATTCTGTACTAGCCTGTCTTGCAAATAGGCTTGTAACTGGACTCCTACTCCTGTTGTACTAATTGTTTTATTTGTGTCATTACCTAGACTTGACTCCCTTCTTATCTCTTCTCGGGATCTTTTAACATGCTGCTTTCCCTGTGGAATTTGATCAGATTTGAAACATAAAATTATTCTAAGAAGGATCAGCATTAAAATTTGAGCAAAAAATATCTGAGAATATTAAAATATCTGTGCAGTTTGATGTTACACATGTGTTTTATAGGAACTGTGTTTTTAGGGAGTCTTGTTCAGTCTCAGGTTTTTATCATAAACTTTAGCTGGATCCTTTGTAGGTTAGAACTGTAGTACACTAACACAGAACACAACAGATACGTAATCACCAACATCCAGCTCTGTAATGCTAATTGGATCCAACCACATTAGGTACTTATGTAATTTGTGATGCTACATTACATATGTAGCATAGAACTTGATGTGACATGAGAGTAAGGGTAGGGAGAACCTTAGTAACCTTATTGTTATCTGATAGGACAGTTTTCACTGATATGCCTCTTCACACTCTTCCTGGGGAATAATGAAATGGTTTACATTGTTTGTGGTAGGTCTCTCAGTGTAGTGCTGTTTTATTCCAATATTCCTTTAATACTAAATATCTTTCAGTTAAGAATAAAATTATCTAACTTTGGATGTGGTCTGGGTCTTAGCAGAGTCACCATCTTTCAGTTTTCAGCCTATCCCTTATGCTGTCTTATGTCTGGAGAATATTCCTGAATATCAGCAGCACCTTTGCAGTGTCTCACACCCCTCTGCAATGGGCTTCCAATGCAGAAGAAGCAAAATGCTTCTGTCTCTAAATACACAGATAGCAGATTCTGCAAGTCTTTGTCCCTTGGATCCAGAACAATTGTGGATAAGATAGATCAAGAGCCAATCAGAAAAAAAATACTTTAGAGGCTTGAGTTGCCCAGCAGACTATGAAGAAGTGTGCATGTGGAAGGGGAACATGCATAGGAGCGCAGAAAGGGGCTAGACCCTGCACATGGCTCTTCCAGTGTGAGTTATATCCAGCTGAGTGGGATGGATGGCTGGTTTTGCCTGTTTAAGTCTCTGACCAGATGAGCACAAACATCAGTGCTAATGATTAGGCTTTTGCCCTTGTCTAGCAATTTTCCCAGAGTAGCATCATAACACATGCAGGCTCCAGACCAGCCACTTGATTTGTTTGGGATGATCAGAGTTACATTCTCTCCTGAATAGTATGTGACTAAAGCCAAGCACAAAGATAGCTACATTCTTTACACCACATGCAGTTTTGGCAAAGCATCTGTTTCTGAACCATATCACATTTCTTTCCTGGTGTTTCTTCAGTGCCACAGCTTCTAACCCATGTTTACTTCTCCCTCTCTATTACTCAAAACTTAAAGATGCTTGAAAAGAGCCTGACATGGAATGATCTGTGTTTGCAGTAAAACATGATTATTTTGAACTAATATATAGGCCATTTTAGTAAGCAGAGCTTTGCAAATTTCACAGTGATGACACATCTGGGAGGACAAAGCAGAAGTCAAGGCATAAGCCTGGGATAGTTGCCAACATATGCTGAGTATCAGGTATGTATCATAGATGGTTTCCATGTTCACTGAGTCAGCTTCTATACCCTTTGATGTAGGTCCCTACATCTCTTAGGTAAGTCATCCACATATTCCAGGGCTATGGGAAGCATGGAACTTAACGGGAAACTTGCTTATTCTTATACTAAAAACATTTAAGATTGGAATGTTGATAAAATTCATTGCATGTCACAGGGAGGCCTTGGGAACAAATAGACAACAAGCTGAAGTGTACTTGCTGTTCTCAGTGCAGTCGTAACTCTAGAGGCATTGAGGAAGTATGGGTTCTTTGTGTCATGGTCATGATGTCATCATGAAAAAAAGTAAAGGGGAAAAATAAGAAGAAAAGGGTTGAACTCAAGCCAGGACTGATGGCCTTGAGCCCTGTGTTCAAATTTGCTCTGACATATTTAAACATCTACTACAGAACTACATGTGTAACCTTTGGGTTATATTCTTTGACTACCTTTTCTTTCTGTCTTCTCCTATTTTGTGATCTCTTCTATCTTTCTCACCTTTTGAATCACAAACAGAATTTGTTTGTTTTCTTCCTCCCCAGTCTCTTCACTTCCTTTGCTGCCAGTAAACATCCTCCTTCCCAACCTATCCTAACTGCTTCACTTCCTCTGTCCCACTTGTTTCCTATCCATACTTTTCCAATAGTCTAATCTTTGAAGAATAATTGTTTAATTAGCACAGTCACTTTTCCTTGGCAAGTTAACCTAATGAATAACTTGTATATCAATGTTTTTTTCCTACCTGTGAATTACTTTAAAAGCTTAGCAGAGTTTCTGGTCTAAGAAAATACTTCTTCTAAAACTGAATGAGGAAATGGCAATAAACACCTTTTGACTGCAACAGCAATTTCCTGATTTTATTTCGCAATGACATATGAAATTTAAAATTGGGGTAGATGTCCTCTGACTTGTCAATATTAGTGACCCAATTATGTAGCTCCTTTGGCACCTAGTTCACCTAAGCAAAAAGCATTTATTTTTCCTTCTTTTCCTTCTGCAGAAAAAAATATATCAGATGTGGAAAGGGAGGACAGAGAAGTGCTAACTCTGGGGGAGATCCTACCTACTTCACTAGTCCATGGGGCTCTTGGATAGAGCTTTGGCAGTTCCTAACCTGTACAGTAGGGACTATGTCTAGAAGTTAATTAGGAGGATATTCTTGGTAGTGGTCAATATTCTATTCACTGCAGGGGGAAAAGGAAACAAGCAGGGTGAGAACGTGGCAGTAAGTAGACTTCATTGATTAAACAGAGCTTGTTTCTTATGATCTACTTCTTCAGCAGTCTGCTCGAGGTCACAGAGCTTTAAAAATGACTGCTTTAAAGCTCTAATTTTGCAAGGTCATCTGGTGGGTCGATGCTTGACAACACATGAGGCCCCATTAACATCAGTGGGATTTTGTGCAGGTGTAAGAGTCATCTCTAGAGAATCTGCCCAGTATTCATTGTTGAAACAAATTATTTTTTAGCAACCAAGTATGTAATTTTCCTATACATAATAGTATTTTCTTCATCCTTTGGAGAATTCCAATCCATCCACTGTAGCATGTTGATTCCTAATACCAGTTATAAAATCTAAACCACTGACATCACAAACAATTATAGGGGTGAACTGAAATACAGTTGTAAAAAAAGCTAATGGATCATGGGTGTGCCATTCCAGTAGTGCTGGGAGATAAAATGTGTTTGTACTATTTCAACCTTTAATTAGGGGGAATATGACTTTCCTGAGAGCTAGATTAATTGTGAGGATTGAATTCTATTCTCAGACTTTCCACATGGAGGCTGTGCTTTTGAAAGTGGATAGGAGCCTCCTCCCCTCCCTCTGGCTTAATCATTTTCTCTGACTTTGCAGAATTGTGACTTATGCAATGTCACAGAGAGCCAATGTCAGAGCTGCAAATAGTTCTTCCATTTTCCTGTCCTGACTATTAGATCACTGTTCTAACCGTGCACTGGATCAAAAGGTAGGTGTGTTTTGAGGACCCTCCCTTATCACACCTTTAATTTTATGTTGCAACTAAACAGGCATGCTCCAAGAGCAAGACTCCTTTGAGAAAGCTCTAAATAAGCCAAGGGAAAGTTGCTTATTAAAAATGCACTAAATGATTCACAAGTGTTTCTCATATAATTCCCTAACATTTTAGATAAAATACCTCTAGCTAAAGATAGCGGGATATATTTCAGAAAGTTTTTTCTTCTGAAAATAGTATTTAAGATTGATGCATGATGATTATACTCTATTTTCTGCCTCAAACAAATGAACTCAAGATATTCTATAGGTTGCTCAGTGAAATGTTTTCAACAATGTCTACAATAAGCATGGTGAAATGATAAGTCTGTGGAGATTTCCCTAATATCCAGATGGCTGTTGTAATTTGACTTTTTAAAATACTACCATATACTACCAAAATGTTTTCATTCTACTTCTCTTTGGCCCAAGTCTGGTAGCCATTACAAGTTAACAGTTACTACACTGGAGTAAGATAAAATTTGATCTAGCTTAATTTCTTGTCCCTCTAGTAATCTAAAAGCTATTTATTTACTCTGAGCTAGTCAGGTAGATCTTCTTTTATCAATGCATAGAGTTAGAAACTTCAAAAAGGACTCAGCTAATGCCCTTTAGACATTTATTCTACGTTTCAGTTAATCATAGTTGGGAAGTGCCAGTCTCTCTCTGTGTTGACTATAGAGGGAGCCTTGACAACTCAGATAGGAAGAGTCTAGATTCCATATGATTAATTAGTGAGCTGAATCCCACCCTTAGTGAAATCAGAAAAACAGCAGTCTGATGCTTTTTAATGCTTTCCCTTCTAATCCTTTGATGAAAGTCACATGAGCATATTAGAACCATAGAATCATAGAATGTTAAGGATTGGAAGGGACCTTAAGGATTATTTAGTTCCAACCTCCCTGCCATGGGCAGGATCACCTCCCACTAGACCAGGATGCTCAAGGCTTTGAACATTGCCAAGGTTGGGGCACCCACAGCCTCCCTGGGAAACCTGCTGCAGTATCTCATCATTCTCACAGTAAAGAAATTCTTCCTAATTCAACCTAATTTTCCCCTCTTTCTGTTTGTACCCATTACTCCTTGTCTTATCACTACAGCTCCTCATGCAAAGTCCCTCTCTGGCTTTCTGGTGGGTCCCCTTCAGACCCTGGAAGGCTGCTGTGAGGTCTCCATGCAGCCTTCTCTTATCCAGGCTGAACAGCCCCAACATTCTCAGCCTGTCTTCGCAGGGGAATGACGTCAGTCCTCTTACCAATTTTGTGGCCCTCCTTGGGATTTGCTCCAACAATTCCATGTCCTTCTTCCATGCGTTCCAAGGGGATAACTTTAAAAAGAAATATAGCATTAAAATATACATAGCCAGAAATCTTGCTGCTTTAACAGATATGTTTTGTCAGACAAATAACCAAAATTCTTAGCCTATTTGGTTTAGTCCTTAGTATTCTCATAATCTCCAGGTAATTTTGAAGTCCTTAAAAAGAGCTTTTGTAAGGATATCAAATGACAGAGATGATTCCAGTTTTGCCTTCAATAGTTGTGTTGGAAGAATATTAACTGTACATGTGAACAATGCATAGAACAGACCACTTCATATCTCTCTGGATGTTTACTAAAATATCTATTTTTCTTAACCATTCTGTACATCTGAAAACTATCAAACACAGCTAATCCACTCATCTCCGAAAATAGTGACACAGATGCCTAAAGTTTGGTTTATGAAGATGTGAAAACTTTGGTTTATGAACCCTATGAAGAGATGCATTTTTATTCAATGTATTTATATATATAAAACCTTGTAGAATAAAAATATAAATTGTGCTTGGATCATATGTGTTGAGTGAAACATTTGACTTTTATCACTGATGTCTCTGTAAAAGTATAAACGGAAGAAGAGGTAGGTTTTGTCTAACCAGAAGTAGATGCCAACAGTGTCTATCTTTTGAACTTTGTGTCTGGACCTCTTTTATAATCAATGAGAGAGAAAATGATACTCCTAGACATGATTTGCTTAAGTATAAGGTAGATATCTAAAATAGGTCAAATGAATAATTCCCTATAAATTCTCTTTCTTTTTTGACTTGAGTGAGCTCAATATGAGTAGCTCAGATAGGAAGGCTTATAAGGTAGAATTAGGTGAGATTGATCATAAGCCTTGCTGAAGCATTATGATTTCATTATTAAAGGTGAGATTTTTAGAGAAGCTGATCAGCATTAGGGCAATGGGAGAACATTAAGTCTTGTTAGTCCCTGACAAGCAAAGTCAATCACTCAGCACTGAAGTGGCAGCTCTCTGGAACAGACAACTAATGTCAGAAGCTTTTGTTGAGATGCTGACATGTAGAAAGGAAAGATTTCCAAATGGTAAAACACCTACCAAATTGTTTGCTCTATTCAGCTTCTGAGCAGACATTTTTATTTTATATGACTTTCATACTAGTACAGACCTCTCCATAGACCCAAAAAGAACTGTTGGTTATGGACAAAGGAGGAGCCTCTCACAGAGTGGATAATGATATTGAGTCATGAAACAGGGAATAGTGTGGAACAGATTTTGTTTACGCACAGACATGGAAGCATTGGTCAGTAGAAATGGATTCAACATATTTTATTCTCTGTCATTTTATCTTAAACTTAACGTGCCAAAGAATTTGCAAAGAGGACGAATTTGGTCTGTTTTGTCCAGTTGAAGAGGAGAAGTGATAGACCAACTTGGTGGGCACTGGCCAAGGTTAATACACCACAAGAAGTTAATGAAGGATATGGCTTTGTCTTTTCTCGTTTGCCTTCTCAACTAAGAAACCCTGAAAGTCTAAATGTTCCTTTAAAATTATGTGGCAGTACCACTGTTTAAGTGCTGAAGAACACTTCATATGAATTACCTGAGATTTTATCTTATGTACGATATGGACTGAGCAGTTCCACTGTTATAAAATCAGATGCCTGGAACAGGAATATTAGGATTGCACATTTAGAAAAGTCTGTTGGCTTCAAGTCGCCTCCTTTTTTCTTTCAGATGTTAATGGGCAAATATTATAAAAAAAAGAAATGAGCATTTCAGTGACCTATATGTTTGATTTTTGCATTTTGATTTTTTGATAATGTAAATCAAAAAATCTCATCTTGTAATTTCTTCACCAAGACCTCAATGTTTCTTTGAGACTCATAGAGAAAGACATTGAACATTAACGTAGCTCACAAGTGACAAAGATCAAACATATCCTTCTAACTTGTTGTTAATTTCTAATCAGTTAAAAATAAAAAAGAGCATACCCTCTCCTACCTGAATATATCTCATATTGACTTCAAACTCTAGAGTTCTATTTCCTCATTCAGCCTACAGTTTTATTTGCAAAAATAGAAATTTGAACATATTTTTGCTGTTTACAGATACCTGACTGGGGGGTGTACTGAAGAGGAGTCTATGCTCTTGGAGGAGCACTGTAAAAGGACAAGATACTATGAAAATTATTAGACACTGGAGCTGATGTCCAGCGGGGACAAGGTGGTCCATCCTCCCACCTTGAAGTGGACCCATCCAGACACAGTCCTGGGAACCCTGCACCACCTGGGTCTGCTTTGAGCAGGGGGCTGGCCCAGAGATTATTGTTGGTGTGTTCCAGCCTATGTGATGTGCAGATTCGGTGACACTTACATATGAGATCTCAATTTAGTGGGTTAAAAATTCATGTTGTACACATTAATCATTACTATTTCCACTGTGGGAGCACCAGGGCTCCTATACTTAGCACATCCACTAGGGCAGGAGGGATGGTCATTTGCAGGGCTATCCTTTCAAAGCTATGAAGCAGTAAAGGAAAACTCAAGAAAACTCCTATAGGTAATCAGTTGCAGACAAAACCCGATATACCGAGAATGAACAAAACAGCTTGAAAAGTGGAAATATGCCTGGAAGGCATTCTTTATAAAAACCCCAACAAAACCCACCTAATTCTTTATGTGATAGCTAAAAAAAAAGGAGCTAGAGGAGAAAGTCAAAAAGGGAAGCCTAGAAAAATGGTCTTTGCAGCAATAGTATGACTGTTGTTTCTGTTAAGAGCAGCAGGAAAATGTTGTAGGGTTTGAAGGCAAAGATTATAAAAATTTGGTAAAAACTTTAAACTTTTTAGTTCCAGAAACAAGATGCAAAATGGAAACTTGATCTGATTTTTGGACTTAAAAGCTTGTTTGCATCACCCACCTGTCTGACAAGTCTGGTGATCCCATCATTCACAGCAGTTGGAAATGAGGGAAGTCTAAGGACTGACTGGGGAAGAGAGGAGTGTGACATGCTTGAGTCATACTGCATTTGAGCTGATAGCTATCAGAAGAGGCTGAAGTTGAGAGACAAGCCAAGATATTTTGGATGAAGCAAAGGTACAAATCTGTGTCTCTCCATGGAAATGGCTGGATGAGAGTGGATGAGATTACTGAGGCACAAGCAGACACAAAGGAGGGAAAGGAGCCAAAATCAGAATTCCATACAATCATGTGTGAACACACATGGTTCTTGAAAGTACAGACTAACAGAGTGATTGGCAAGAGAAATGTGAAAGGACAAATCTGCTGAAGTCACTGAAGCTAGGGAAAGAAAACAGTTTGAAAGAGGAGCTTGGTTATTGTGATAAGGGCAAGAGACAAGTGAGGATGGTAAGGAGAGGGGACTGATTTTGAGCCTCAAGCAGATGTGGATTAATATAGTAATACTTACTGTAGGTTCCATTGAATAAAATGGTGAACAGAAAGGTTCTGAAACCTCAGATGAACTGAAAAGAGGGTGGAATCAGGGCATGACACACCTGACAGAAATTACAGTGTGATCTTTGAGAGTGGAAATAGGGGGGAAAGACTGGATTTTTTTTTTTAAATGGAAGAAAATAAAACATAATCTGTATTGTGAAAGAAAGGATAAAGAAGGAAAAGTGATGAGAAA
Organism: Leptocoma aspasia; assembly: GCA_013399835.1. NCBI lineage: Eukaryota > Metazoa > Chordata > Aves > Passeriformes > Nectariniidae > Leptocoma > Leptocoma aspasia. The sequence continues at coordinate 2,106,859 of VXAX01002097.1, forward strand.
AGCAGGGCAATACTATAAATGGATAAGAATGCATCCTGATCTGCAAGGAGTCACTAACAGGGTTGGAGAAGGTCATCAGATGACAAATCTGATTATGAAGAAGATGTAACTGAAGCAGAGGAAGAACAGACTAGCCAAAATGAGGGAAGAGTACCCCATCGTTTGTAAATTTTCACTTGGATTAAAGCAGTGACTTCCATCTCAGGCAAACAAGGAAAAACATCTGAAGAAAGGCTTGCGAAGCAAGCTGTGGGTAAAAAGACATCTAGAATATGGGAGTGGAAGTCTGTTGAACTGGACAAGTAGAGTTGTTCCAGTTGAAGGCAGCATAACTGAAAAGGAGAAAATACATTTTTACTACAGGAAGTTGAACTCTTCACAGACCTTTACACTGAAGATACCACATAGCGCAAACAGAGGAAGCAGAGAGAGTCTAGCCAAGAAGCTGGCATGCTCTGGCAGTTTATGTCTTCTGTGACACTTCCAGAAAGATTTAATATTTTCTGCAGGTCTTTATGAAAAATAGTGCCTATTATGGGGCTCAGTGTAGCTCCTTGATGAATATACAAGTTATCCCCACAACAGGGTGGCAGCTCGCCATTTACTCTTACCACAGGTTGTAAGGAAGGGTAAAAATCATCCATGTTTTTAATCTTACTTATTGTAAGATGCTTTGTTTTTTTTTGTTTTGAACACAAGTTGCTTCAATTAGAATCCTGTGCATGACTAAGTTAAATTCCCTGCAGAAATCTCAACATAGGATATTATCAGCAAAGTCTGTAATCCCTAAAAAAAGCTACTTTTTTAAACAAGACATATATTCTGTAAGTCGTGTTCACTTTTTATTAATAAATGTAGTGACTTCTAAAAATTGTTAGAACAGACTCTTCTGACAGTCTTGTTTCCACTAACTTGCCTATTGACCATAGGATTTTGAAGTGCTTTCTGAAGCCTGATAGGTCAAACACTTGATCTCCTCTGGAGTGTGGGTGTGAAACTGCAGATACCTGTATGTGATACTCCCTCTGGCTTTGTTGGAATGTGAAGAGGCTGGGTTTCTAATACAAGGGGTGTTTCCTGCCTTTTTGTTAAACCACTGTTACCTCCCACGTTAGGAACAGAAAAGGACAGCAGGTGGAAACATTATGTGGAATGTGCTTGCTATTCTGCTGGGAAACTGGGCACTACCTAGCCACTCTGAAGACAAAAGCTATACATTTTATATTAAAAATATACATTTATATTAAAATTAGTAATCATAACCAATTAATAATCAGATCAAATTTTTTTTTTAGGACAGCAGGTAGACTGTGTCTTAATTACAGCTGCAGTTACAAGGCAGGCAGATAACAATATTCTCCTGTTAGCTCTCTTTTCCATTTTTATATACATAAGCAGCCAATCATGTTTACAGCACTCCTTCAACTATAAGTGCTGATTGTGAACCAATAGCAAGTCAAGGAAGGATGTCTAACGCATTAATTGACAACCATGAACATTTTTTTAATAGATGGAGAAACCACAGTGGCAGATTCTGCTCATTCAAAATCCTATTTTAAGATTTGCCTCTTCCATTAAAACCACAGGAATTGAGTAGATATATTTTTAAAAAACCCACAGCTGTTAATTGAGTTATCAAGTTCTCTAAATGTTTGAACAGAGTAACCACATGGCATTATTGTTATAAATCTTGAACTGCATCCTTTTTGTTCCACTTTTTACATTTCCTTGATGTAGCCAGAATTTAATATATACAAGTACAGCAGACTACTGTTTGCAAATGGCCATGAGACTGGCATAAGGTCTGGTCATGACAGAATGTAGACAAGGGTAGTTTCATGGGCTGATATTTATGTTACCTTCTTACCACAGTAATACATGATGTGTCATCAGTCAGATTTTTAAACCTTCCTGCAAAATTAGAAATCACTAAAGGTTCACAAAATGGCCATCAAGTTCCTTGTTGCCCTTTGTATATACTCAGTGTTGTCAAGTCCCACAAATTTTCCATCACTGAGAAATATTTGCAGGACATTTTCATTTAAACTCTTGTGTTTGTTTCTCCATCTTCTCAGTGACAAGGTTATGGCATATGCTTTGGCTTCATTCTTAACCTGTACTCTAAATATTTCTGTTTTCCTTTCTGAATAACTTTGGAAAGATGGGTCTGCCAAACTTTCTAATGAATGTAATACCTAGCATTCTATTCAGTAATTTGATTTTTTAAGAGACTTAGATGTTTGTTTTTACTTGTTTTGGCTTTCTAGCTTTCATGTACATGTCTTGTGGTAGAATAAATTTTCAACTGGAAACTGATAGGTAGCTCCTTAGGCTCTAGGTTCTTGACAACCAAATCTTGTTTAAGTTTGTAAATATAGATGATAACATTTCGAACCATCCTTTTGGATGTTCTCTTGCCTTGAATGGATGCATAACCTCAATGTTTAATAAGAGTAAAGAAGGTAAATCCAATATTATGAATTGTTAGGGAAACACCAGAGAATACAACAGAAGATATTGCATGACTCCATGATTCACTTGTTTCCAGGACACTGTGTGAAGACCTGCTGACCCATTTGGCTAAAACCCCTCCCCCCAAAAAGTGGAGAGTAAAATTGGAAAAGGTTTAGAGAATGGCTAAAAGAACTTGAGAATAGCTTTTACAGAAGCAGCAAATAGGTAGATTAATGCTCTTCAACCTGGACAAGATGTTTGAGGAGGGAATATCAGAGTCTGATAAAATCCTGACCACCTTCATAGTAACCTGTACTGAGTGAGAATTTCCCAGGTCTCATGCTGTGTCTTCCACTGTGCACCTTCAAGAAGAAAGTCCCTACCTGAGCGGTTTGGACAAGAGAGGAAATTATTAATTACATTATCTCTTCATACATAAGAACTAGAAGGCAACAATAGCAAGTGGCAGATTCAGTCTAAGGAAGAAGTGATTCTTCATTAAGCATGTAGTTAATCTGCAGAGATGTGAAAGAGTGAGAATTACTGTTTACATTGAAATGGCCTCAGTCTCACGGTGTCCCTAAGCTGCAAATTGGAAATACAGAAGTATCACATAGGTTGGGAGCGAACCCTTCTAGTCCAGCACTCTGCAAATAGAGGAAGTTGCCCAGGACTGTGTCCAGATGGGTCTCACATGTCTCCAAGGAGGAGATTTCACAGCTGCTCTGGGCACCTGCTTCACTGTCTGACCACCTTCATAGTACCCTGTACTGAGTGAGAATTTCTCAGGTCTCATGCTGTGTCTTCCACTGTGCACCTTCAAGAAGAATGTCCCTGCCTGATCTAGCTTGAAGGCGAGCTCATCTCCAGCTGTTAATCATGCAGCTCCTTGTAGTGCTGCATGGGGTTATTCCATTCTTGGTGCAGGACTTTGCCTTTATTGAACTTCATGAGGTTCCTTTCAGCCCATTTTTCTAGCTTGTATACCTATAAAATTACACAGGAACCAGGCATCTTATTCACTAGCTCTAGTTTTCTATCGTCTGCAAAATTGCTGAGAGTACACTCCAGGCCATCATCCAGCCTGTTAATAAAGGTGTTGAATGTTCTTGCTGCTGGTATTTGCCTCTGAGGGATAATCACTAGGAACTGACAGTCTGTTCAGATTTCTTATTTCTGATCACTGTGCTTCAAGCCCCATGGTCCAGCTAAATTTTTGCCCACCTTATCCAGTCCATATTTTACTCATTTGTCTAAATGTTGCTATGGGAAAGCCATGTCAGAGATCTGCTAAAGTCAAAGTCTAGGATGTTTCCTGCTGTACCACTATGCACACAGCCTGCCATCTCACTGTAACAAATGAGTCGGTCAGACATGAATTGCCCTTAGTAAATTCATCCTGGCTGGTCCAGTCACCATATTCTCCTTCTTGTGGCTGGAAATAGTTCTCAAGAGGATTTGCTCCTTTACCTTCCCAGGGACCAAGGTGAGGTTGACCAGTCTGTACTTTCCTGTGCTTCCTGCCCTCCTTAAAGATGATTATGATGTTTGAAAAGAAACTCCTTTTCTTAATACCCTTCCATGCAGCTGATCTGGTCCCATAGACTTATATGTGCCCAATTAGCTTAAGAGCTCCCTAATTGTACCTCCCTCTACACACCCACTGTCTCAGTTATTAGGCAGTGGGAACTGGGCTGTCAGAGGGAAGATCTAACCCAAGATCTTCCAAAACTAGGAAGTTTGGAATAACCAAAATAACATTGACTATCTCAGCCTGTTCCATATCCTTTTTCACTAAATGTCCTCTGTCATTAAGCACCAGTCCTTCATGTTCTTTGGCCTTGCTTTTTCTGCCAGCGTGGTTGTGGAAGTTTTTATTCCTTGCCTTTCATATCCCTTGCTACTTTCGACTGCAGTTGAGCTTTGGTTTTCCTAATTCTTTTCAACTTTCTGCTCATTGGAGTAGACCTGTCTTGCATTTAAGGAAGTTTTGATAGAAGATGAACAGTTGATGTGGGTCCCTTGCCCTCTAAGGTAGTCTCCTATGGGATTCTACTGAGCAGATCCCTCACTAACCCAAAACTTGCTCTTCTGAAGTCCAGGATTTTGATCCTTCTATTTATCTATCTCCTCTCAGGATTTTTAGCTCTAAGAGCTATGAGTCCTGGCAGCTAAGTCAGCCCATCTTTATATGAGTGACTTGCCTGTGAGTATGAGGCCCAGGAGAACACCTTCTCTAAGCAGCTCCACTATAACCTGTGTCAAAAAATTGTCATTGATATGTTCCAGAAACCTCCTGGGTTGCTTGCCCAGCCTTATTGTCCTTCCATCAAGCATTAGGGTGGCTGAGTACCTAGATGTGGAATCATGAGGTTTCTGGATGTCTAAAGAAAGCTTATTTTATTTCCTCTTCTTGATCAGGCAGTCTCTAGGATGTTTACATCAGATGTTTACAGCATCACCTGTGTTCAAAATTCTTCTGGTTCTTAGTCATAAGGTCTCAGCTGGTTCTTCACCTAGTCCAAGGCAAAGCTCCATGCACTTTAGCCACTTCTTTGCATAGAGTATAACCCCTCCTCCTTGCTGTCTCAGCCTGTCTTTCCTGAAAAGCCTGTATCCATTTACGGCAGCATTCCCAACCCATGAGCTATGCCACCATGTCTCTGTAATCCCAATGAGGTCACAGGTCTACAACTGCTTGAACTGCTAACTCTTCTTGTTTGCTCCCAGGCTGTGTGCATTTATGTACAGGCACTGAGATGGGCCCCTAGTCATGCTGCTTTCCCAGAGGGAGTGTGATAGCCTCCCCACTTGTCTTGTCTCCCAGATGCTTCCTTAAATTGCTGGCTGCTGGGAGAGTATTTGGAAAAGTATCATCATATGCTTGTTCCATTTTTGTACTCTTCCCCAGCCATCTGCTTTTGATCACCGACCTTGGTGTGTACCTAAAGAACTGCCACCAGTAGGAGGGATTACGTCTGTTAAATTTGGATGTCAAGAGCAGGACATGAACCCAAGTCACCACAAGAAATTCAGAAAATGTGCTGCAGAAAAACTATTTTTGAGCCTCAGACCTCCACCTGCTCTTGGCAGCCATCTGAAACTGGATACTGGGCTACACAGACCCAGTACTGCCATGCACATGCTCTTGGGTTGGTGCCCAGAGCAGATACAAAAACTGAATTATTTCTCTAGTTCTTTTGCCTTTTAAGATAATACTTGATTTGTAACTGCTGAAATTATTGCTAGGTGTTTTTCATAATTGTTTCATAACTCAATCTTTTTGATGCTGAGTAGTCCTCCTATCTTTGCTTGCATGCTAATTGAGCTGTCCTCTAGAAAAACCGTGTTGCCAGCAATATCCAAGTCTCCTAATGCACTGTGGTTGAGCTAGGCAATGTATGTACTGCACCAAATCCTGTCTTTTTTTCATAATGAATGAATGACAAACTCAACAGAAAATGTGAAACAACAGTTTCGTATTAACAGAGTCTATGTTAAAGCTATTAACGTGTGCTCACCTTGATTCTACCTTAGGCTGAACATATAATGTTTTTTTTACATACAGAGGATTTTTTAAAAATCTCCATGCTCAATTTCATGACTGCTTTTAGGCTGAAAGAATTTGGTTAACGCATGGCTTTCTGAACCAAGCCTTGCTTGATCATCCTTTTGCTTTGTTTCTTTCATGTCAGGATGATATTTTTGGAGATTTGTTATATACATAATACACATCAAATGCTGCAAAGGCATAGGTAATTTTTCTTGTATTATTTTGATTGTGATGTTGTTTCCTTATTTTTCTGCAAACAAAATAATATTGATGGGGCAAACCAAAAGTAAGTGTCAGAACCTCTCCAAACAAGTGTTGATTAGGAAATTACATTATGAAAGTGCTAACAATATGTCATAAAGCACAGACTTGTAAATGTTTACTAGGGCTAGTAAAAAATAACAGACAGTATCAAATGTATTTTTAAATAAATTTACAGTTTAAAATTTATGGACTCTGGTTGTCAAAGTAGTGACTTTTGGAGGCAGTCCAAATGTCTGCATTATTACTATAAGGTGTCCTCAGGTCTGTCTCACTAGATCTTTCTGTTTCTTTCATTATTTTGAGCATGCAAACTGGGCTTCAAATCCATCCAATTCGTTACTTTTTGATCCTCCCAAAACTTCTGCTCAGAACTTCAAAACAAAGGGTCTTTTTCCCCCTAAACTTCACACTGTTGAACTTATTCTAAGCACTCTCCAGGAAGGGTGGTGGAAGCACCTCATCTGATAATGAAGAAGCTGCCATCAGCACCTCTTGTACAGCATGCCTGGGCAGGTCTTTCTCACAGTTGTACTTCATAAACCATGAGTGGAATGAAGAAGAGTGCAGAAATGGCTGCAGAAGTACCAGAGCTGGGCTTGTCCTGCTTACACCATGATCCATAAGCCCTGGCAGCTCCATCAAATCTTCTGCGCTCTGTGCACAGCAAACATACGCTGAATTTGAACAGATATTCTCTCATCTTCGCTTGATCTGACACTTAAAACTCAAGCTCTGTACTTAGAATCATTTAAAGACAGTTAAAAACATCTGAGTCTTACATGAATAGGATACATTTGGAGAAGGGAGAAAAAAGCCACAGCATTAAAGGATAGAATAATATGAAACCAAAATAGTTTTAATTAATAGAGACAATTCAAGGTACTTCGTGAAAATTCAGATGTCACTTGTTTTTGGAAGATATATAAATCAACACAAATGACCTAAATAAAAAGGTCATAGAGCCAGTGGGTAATTTGTGCACAAAGTAGATGAGGAATACCTTGACTTAATAATTAGGCATCTCAATAGCAGACTGAGCCTCCTCCGGTGTGTCTTCCTCTGTTGCAGACTGTGCAACAGGAGCAATGTCTGAGAGGAGGTATTTCAGTTTCAGTTCTTTTTCCACAGTTTCCAGACTCCTGACAAATATAAATTGTGTACATTTTATGTGACAAGGGGAATATTGTATATGGTATCACAACCTGATTATTTACCTACTATTTATTTAACTTTTAATATTTTCATCCCTGAGAATCATTGGTATTCCACAGAGTCTAGGAAATGGATTTTTAATTAGATATCCAGAAAATTATTGTGGATGATGGATGTGAAGGTGTTTTTAGTATTCTGTCTGACTCCTGGCCAATGGTTTTTGCACTGTATTTTAAGCCAGGGTTTAAACTCAGGTACAGTCAGTCCTCTGGACAGTCACTGGCTAATCTGGCTAATCTGGCTCTGATCACAGGAGAGAAGACAAGGAAGAGTGAGGTGAGTGGGGACAGTAATTTCCATGGGAGCTTGCTTGGGAAGTTCTATTTCTTCTTTCTGGAAGGCCAGCAGGACTGAAACAACAACTAGGTGTTTTTACTCAACTGGCATTGAGAAGTTTCTTCCAAAACAGAGAGAGATTGAGGACTCTAGAGTTAAATTAAGTTTTTCTTCATTTCTGAAGTTTTCATTAATTTGAACTGAATTTTTCCTATTACCAGGATGACACTGAGAAGAAGCATGGTGGCAGAGAGAATTGTATTAGGGTGTCAAGAGCTGTTTCTTCCCACCCTGCCTGGGGAGGCAGAGCCGTGGAATCACCAGACAATGGTAGAAGAAGCTGGTATTGGAGGCAAGATGTTCCTTTGGTTGCAATGACATTTTACTTCCATCCATTCCCAAAAGATGCATACTTGCTACGTTTAAGCCTGAACCCTAACTTGTCTCAAAGAACTGGGCTTTATAGGTTAGGAGGTTTGGGGGAATGATGTAGGGGACAGTCAAGCTTAGATTCAACAATGTGAATGTAAATTGAGTTACATTTGGGTTAGAGAACAGAATTGAAAGTAAAATGTAATGAAAATATGAAAAAATTATTTGATACCAAAGCTAAGTGAAGAGGTCTGCACAAGTGTTGCTTACAGCCTGAATTAACTAGCTATGGGGGTTGCATGATGAGTAGCTGTGACTGCTGCAGTTCTGTGCTTGATGTAAAATGCTCTGTTGAAGAGCAGGATATAGCAAAGTTGGCTTAGCATCAGGCTTAAAATGCTGCATAATATCTCCAGCATAAAGGATGGGCATATGAGGCATGTGCATCTGGAGACTACTGTGTGGTATACCATTAGTTGAACATCCTTAAGGAGGTTGAAAGCAGCAACATGCAGGAGCTCAAACAGATTAGAACTTGGATAACACAAGTCCCAGGAAACCAAGACAGATGAAGTCTATATTTACAAACATAAAGCCAAGGACTATTGCCTCTCTTAGGTCGTGTAACATCTACAGTGCTGTTTTGAAGAAAAAATTTATAGTGCTAAAGTGGAAATGATGATGTGGAAGATGATCGAAACATAGGAAATGGCAAATAAATATTACAAATTAGCCATGCAGGAAGGAGTAAGGAAGAGGAAAGGAATCAGAAACCTTTCTTCATGTGGTTACATGAGAGGACACTTTAGTGAAGAAGGGACAGTAAATTAGTAAAGAGGTTGCAAAATATAATCCTGTGAGAAAGTTACAGGTGAGAACAAACAATGATACGAATTTAAAGTCTTTCTATTGCTGCATTTTAACTGCCAGGGTGCAGACTTGCATTATTCAGTAAATGTGAGGTAGTCTGTGCTTCAGTGAAAGAGGTAAATTACATTGCTTTATGCTATACAATGGATAAATGAAATAATGATACACGAATCTGCCATTTTCACTGTTGTGAAACAAGTTATCACCCTTGCTTACTTTGTGGCAACTTATCATTGTAACCAAATTCTGAAAAGGATTGAAGTAAACGATTGGAATTTGAGTTATAATTATTGAGATGCTACTAAAATGGGATATTAGTGGATTTCCTCTAAAATTTTGTGAGATTCTACTCTTGTTGCCGGTTGCCCTCAAAGCTCTTTGTTCTAGGCTTTTCACTGTCAGAAAGGTGAAGAAAAACTGAATCCTTAACTGTTGCTTAATATTTTAAAGATTATATGGGAATTTTTTCCTTACTTTTTTAATCCTATCACCTGGAAAGGCAAAGACCTTATTACAATTACCATCTGTCAGATTGTACAGAGAAGAAAAAGAAATAAACATTTTCATGACTGGGCCATTTTTTATATATATAGAGGCAGACTGATCCTACTGATTTCAGTGGTATTACTTCTGTATTACATCAGCAAAAGTGAGATGAAATTTTATGACAGCTGATCTCCATACCACTAAAAATGACCTAAACCCCCTTCCTGGATAAAGTCTGTATGTTACAGTCTTAAAAGGATGCCTGTCTTTACAGTTGACATTAGAGTGTCTTTTCTTTTCAGTCTGAGTTGTCTATTCCTCCACAAGCTAGCTGGAAATATTTCTTTTCCAGAGAAGCATATGGTCTGGTTTTGAGATTGATAAACCTCATGGGGTAGCTCCTTTCTGGTTAAAAGGTTTTTAGAATATTAATCCTGAGAATCTGCATGTAAGGGAGACATATGGGAACTATAAACTGCACTCTCATTCACTTTTTGAAGTTTCTATGTTCTGCTGGCTTGAGGGAGCCATGTTTTCAGAAAGCAGGAGGTGTTGGGCATTTGAAAATTGGAATTGTTTTAAGACATCACAAAAATTATAATAAAGTTTACTGGTCATTAAAATAATCCAAACAAACTGTTGCCAGGTATGCTTAAAAATATTTCTGAACCTCAGATACATTTCAACTAACATGTTGTCCTTATTTTTAAAAGCCAAATGTAATGCTGCACATTTTACTCTGGTACTATTGAATTACAAACAAATAGTTTTCAAACAGTAACATATTATGTCAGTTTATCTCTTTTTAGATGTAGGAAGGACACAAGAGATGATAAAAAATTTTGTGAAACTTGACCTACTTATTATATCTTTCTATGTTAGGATTATGAATGTTTGTTCTAAGAGATTCTAGCTTATTCTACCAACACAAAGTTACAATTTTCCTCTGAATTATGTGTCACATCCTGCATTCAAAACACCTTACAAAATACCTTATACTGTCACAAAACTATGGTAAATTATCTGTTCCCTGTACTCTGGCAAGAGAAAATAACTGGGGGCAAAACACTGTGGGTTTGGATTTTTTAGCTTGCAGTTTTCTACGTCGCCCACTTTGATCTGAAGTGCCCTTCATGTCTAACAGTGCTACAGTGAGCACAGTTGCATTTAGGGCTTACTCCAGTTCAAATTAAATCAATGCTAAAACTCAGAAAATTCCCTAAGAATAGGATAAAACTTTTAGACAGGCATGGTTTGATTTTGAGACTTAGCTAAATCAAAGGAGCGTAAAATAACTGGCATTAGTTTAAGTAACGTGAGTGTTTAAAAATACACCTGTGGACCATCTATTCTTTTAAAGGACAATGTAGTGTTGACTAGAATACATACACAGACATATCTATATCTTTGGATTTACTTAAGAAATTTGGGCACAGTCCTATGTCTTATCACTGTGAAATTAAAATGTATTTGCAATGCTGGCAAAGAAAAACAGACCCCAGGTATGACTGACTATTGTGCTGCTTACCTTGATTTCTGTCTCAAACATTTGTCCACTTGTTTTGTTAGTCTTTATTCAAAGCTTTATCTCGAGGCCCTTGCTTAGTTTTTTCTCCGTAACCCTGAATGCAAAAATGTACACCTCCTGTTGCAGGGCGGCATCTTCTGCTCTGTGCCACCTGAGGGGTACAAGGACATAATCTCCTCCTTTCTGCAAATGCAATTATATTAGCAGAGTCTTATCTTGCTATTGAAGGCCAATATCCCCCTGAAAAAGAGTCTTGGGATTTTCAGTAGTAACAACAACAACAACAACAAAATTAAAAACAGCAATAATGCATAATTAGGAACTCTTTCTTATTTGGCATCACTTGCAGATCAATGCTATGGCTATCAAAGCAATCCATGGAGTCAGCACTGCCATAATATAAACATTGCCACTGAAAAGTGCAGAAGCATAATTCCTTGTTACTCTTAAGTTCTTGTTACTCTTAAGTTCTTGTTACTCTTAAATTCTGTACCCTTAAGTGAACTCTGGTTCACTTTGCTGAACTCTGCTCACTCTGTAAGATCTGACGAGATCTCACACCTAACTGGTGTGGCCACAGGCAAATGAAAGAAAACACAAATATAAATCTGGGAGATTTCTCTTTGCAACGGTAATGCTTTAAGCAGAAGCACTAAGCTGCACTTATCCCATTTGAATATTCCTTTTCCAGCCTCTCCTAATAAGGATCACTCATATGAGCTAAGTATTGCCCTCAGTAACCACCCTTGCATTATTAATAACCAACTCAATTTTGGTTGCTAGAACAAGAGTCCTCCTTTAATATGAAAGGTTAGGTTCAAGTAACAGTCCTTCATGAATGCATATATTATCAGTCTTTTCCATTAATTGGTCTCAGAGTATGTCATCAATCTCATCGCCAAATCAACAGGATTTGGAGGTTATTCTCCTACTCAAATGCTAAAATTTATGTAAAGGCTTGGACAGACAAGCAGGAGAAAAATCTGAGACAACAGAATTTTGTATTAGCCATGGTACACATCCAAAACAGCAAGAACAAGAAGACACAAAACTGTCTAATTCTCTTAGAAGAATAAACACTACAGAGAATCACAGAATTGTTAAGGTTGTAACAGATCCCAAAGGTCACTGACTCACACCATTAACCCAGCACCACTGTATTCACATGCATGTAAAAGAACATCAAAAACTGAAATCAATGATGGAAGCCCATAACTCTGGACATAATCCTTCAGCTCTTAACCCATTTTGGTGCAAATAGTCTCTCCTCAGAGCTAATCTCTGAAGGATGTGTGTTCACCTTAAATTTTTCTGCTAATTTTTAGTTTATCAAAAGTTAGACACGTGTGGTACAGAAATAGATATTTCTGATTATAAGAGTATTATTCTGGTAGCCAGCACTATAGTAAATGTATTTTTTCTTCATTTAATATACCTAGAAAAATAGTCACTATCTCTAAAGAGAAGCTCTACATAGTCCATGATAGAAAGAATAGGTTGCAGAAAGTCTCTGCTTACTTCAGACTGGTTTGTTTATGTGAGTTCTGAATCATTCTCAGCTTAATTATCTTTGTGGAAGATGTGACTAACTTAAGGTATTTTTTCCTGCACAACAATTGGTTTTTTTATGATATCAAAGTTGATCTCAGTTCTGATGACCAGTGTAACTGGAGGTATGTATCTGCCAAGCTGTGGTCACTCACTTGTGTTAGAGAAATTTCCTTATGAAATTCGCTTCCCTCACTGCACAAAGCTAATTTTTCCTATGTCACGGAGAGATGTTTTATTGACACACCCTTGGGACAGGGTTTTCTCTCAGTAGCACAAACATTCTGTCAGAGGCTTTGGCAGAGGTAGTGTGTGTATATTTTCTACATGTAGCACACTTACTGGCTACCACCTACTCATTGACAAGAGAAAAGGCCTTTAACACAAGAACAAGCAATATTTAACACCTACATCAAGCACTGCTTCCTGCTCCTTGGACACCACTGGAACTTTGGATATCCTCTGGCATGCCCAGAGTGAGGCAACAGTTAGATCTCTTCCTACAGAGCTGAATCAGGCTACTGACTTGTGAGCTGAGCACCTCCAGATCCTTCAGGGACTAGATCCCAATCTCTTTGGCAGAGAGCTGGAGCCTAGAGGACAGATCCAGGTGCCCCGTTCCTTGGGTGTGTTGGCTCTGCTGGGTAGCTGAACACGCCATAACACACTTGCAGCTGAAGCATGCGAGGCTGAAAGCCTTGGGTCAGGCTGGTGCTTCCCAGCCACGAGGAGGACTATCTCCTTTGTGAGATAGTCACTTTGTGACCCCAGTCTGCCATGGCAGGGGAGGCAAGACAGTGCCTGCAGGGTGCATGAGAATGGGACTGTGGGGCGCAGCCCTGAAGGGGGTGGCCAAGGACCACTTCCTTCCCGAAGCCTCTGGCAGCTGTGACCGCAGGTGCTTGGGCTGCACAAGCAGAAACATGTGAGGGTGCAGCCTGGAGAGCTTCATTTTCAGCTGACTAACCACTTTCCTTGGCAAGAAACAAGGTTTCCTTGTATTTTTTTTTTTAAAGAGAGTGAGAGAGTGCATGAGTGCAAACTATTTTCCTCCTCAGCATCTATTCTGAAGCCTGTAGAAGGCTCAAAAACCTGTCTGTATGCGTAATAACCTGTTAGGATGACAGTGTTTTGTTTTGCAGTAGAAACAAAGAGCTTGAGGCTTTTGATCAGGAATTTAAGTGGTGGGGTATCACCTTTTCTGGAGGAAATGCATAGCAAGAATGCCCAGTCTACTTCCTCCCAGCTCATCTTTGGTCTCTGGGAAACACTGGAATCACCAGTGCCAGCAACCCCCCGCTCTTTGCCTATTTGGATGATCAGTGACAGCTTTTGTTTAAAATTTCAGGATTTAAGATCCTTTTCTTTTCTTCACCAAATGAGAGGTATTTTGTAATTTGTACCCTAATAAATCCTCAATCCCCCAAGCCTTTTCTCCTAGTGTGAGAAGGATTTTCCTAGTTTTCCGCTCTCCCTTTTAACCAAGTGCATCGAACAAATTTAACACTGCTTCTCAGAGAGTTAAATTGGATTTGTCCAGAAGGACACTGTTACAGGCCTCCTTTATAGGTGGGATTAATTTTATTCAAATATAATCCTCCCATGCTTACATTATCCCCTACAGACATTCTCTTTTAATCTTTTGCAAAGTAGCATTAAAACAGTTTCTGGGATTCATTAGGAATTGTATTAAAATACAGACACACATTTTAGGCTACAACTGCTAAGAAAAAGCAAAACTGGGGTTTCCTTTACTTGGAGACCCTCTCTGAGCCAATTAGATGGGAATGGGCAAGATGCATTTGCCCCAGTTCCAGCAACATGACAATTAGAGGAGCACAAAGCAGTCCTATGACCACTCATCTGCTTTCCTGCTGGGACAGGGGTGCAGTTTATTTTCTTCTTCTCAGTCTTGGAAATCAACTTGTGTTGCTCTGCTGCCTTGATTTGAAGGAAGGTCTGTAGATACTTCTGTGATTTTCCACTTCACCCCCATGCAGCACAAGGCCTATGCACCACTTAAATCCTCATCAAAATAGGGCTTAGGTAATACCCTTGGCAGAAGGGCAAGTTCCACCCACATTCCTCTGTGCTCATCTGGGCTGGAGAATCAGAACTGGAAACTGTTTTTTTTACTTGGAACTAAATACTTACTGTGCACCTATTTCAGCTTTGCTTCTGGCTCTGGTCTTTCTGCAAAGCCAGAAACTACACCAGTGAAATCTGTTTATGTTGTAAATTTAGAATTCCAAGTTAGACTTGAAAGAACAAAAATGAGAAATCCTTGCCATTCATTAGTCCTTTACTGAGAGTAAGCTGAGAGACTTCTCAATTACATTATTCACCCCAAAAGAGATTCTCAAGTTTCCCAAACCCTATCAGTCTGTTATGAAACATACAAATGCTGCAAAAAGGTAAGTAAATCCCTTTTGATTGGCTTCCAAATTTTTGGTAAAACCCTAAAATATATGTACTTTACTATTAATGGTAGCATATTAAAGTCCACCTGTAAGTGAGAAATAAAGGAGAATTAAGTGTATATAGTAAAGGCAAAGGCCTGCTAAAAAATCAAAATAGAGAAAAACATAAGTGCAAAGAGAAAAGCAGCGTGTTTGGAATTATTTCATCTTTTAACTAAAACATAAAACCTTGGCAATAATATTATATATTTCAACATGTATTAAGCCCTGAAGAAAATAAGATACTTCATCTGGTTTTGCAGAAGTTGTATTGCCTAATGTTGTAGTACCTCTGATACTGATACACCTCACATGATCTGCGGAAAACATAACATTTTCAGTACAAAAAGCAAGGTAGCCAGAGATATCTAGGAGATCTGAGGAAAATCTGGAAAAACAGACACTGGAAAGAGGAAATATTGAATAAGAAAGGGTGCAGCAGCCGTGTCTGAACACAGAGATAGAAGAGTTCATGGCATGGGTGCCCTGTTCTCTTTTTTGTCTTCTGCTACTAATAAAGGCAGATTTTCAAAATCTTGTAATGTTGCATTATCAATGCAATTAAATCATAGTAAGTTCTCACTTAGTAATATTACTTTATACTTTGTAGTGGTTGCTTAAGAGATCAGTTCTAAAATTGGAAAGCTTTTCTTCAATCTGTCATTTTGATGGGAGTGAATTCATAAAGGTCTCCGAAATTATCCTATCTACCGCTATTTGCTTACCTAAGTTTTCAGCTATCCCATGTGTCAGCAGTTCTAGTCTTGGATGGATCCAAGCTAATGTTGGAAATTAAAATCTGCTCCATCTTCCTCCCATAATAAATATCACATTTGTAAAACAAGACTAGGAATCTCTATGACAGTCTTGTTGATTGAAGCATAAACCTACTCCTTGTGTCTAGTATCAGCTGTGGATCTGAAGAAATCTGTCCAGCCCCCTGCTCATCATTCTTCACTGAGGAGATCACCCAGACCAAAACTACTGCTGCATTTGATCAGCCCATCCCGTTCTCCCTTGCATCGTGTAACACACTTGCAGTCGTAGCTATGCAGCCTCTTTCAGACAAGGACCACAGCAATCTGGTAGGTGCCTTACATGACGTCATCTTGGCAGCATGGACCTGAAATTCCCAAGTTTGCCCAGCTCCTGGCATCTTTAGCCAAGAGTATCTTGGGTTGCCACAGCTACGCTCTTACCAGAATCTCAGCTAACTAATTTAAAATCAGCCAAAGAGATTCTCAGCTCCTTTGCTTCACCATTTCACATTCTAGAAATAATTGCATATCTGTAATACAGCATAAAAGATATTTTAGCTGCCTTCAGAATGTTCTCTCTGCTGGTTGGATTACATTTGCATTGTTACCCTGAATTTCCTGTGCACTGTTATTATTAAAGCACATTGTCACCATGTGACTGTACCTGGACGTCTTTCTATGACTCTGGAGATGTAGTCACAACTCCACACTACTGGTCTGGTTACTGAAGGGCAAGTATTTCCAGGTCAGATAGTATGGGAAAGTTCTTGTAGGTAGGCTTTGCCAAATCTTCCATCAGTTTGAAAAGTTATGGGTTTTATTTGTCTACTCCCATCTTTCTCTTTAATGTTACTACACCTGTGCAAGCAAAACAGACTGGGACAGGGCAGACTAACTCCATTTCATAATTCTGGCACAAATTTAGCTTGGTAATCCTCTGTATACTTATGTTCTGCCTTGTTTTTGATGGATCAAGAATGCTAAACAAATTTCTTATAATGCATGCTAGTCCATATCATCAAAGGCTGCCAAAGAGGCTGCCTTTTTTTTTCCCAGCAGCTGCTACTGCTAAAAAACTGTTTCATCCTGAGATCAAAAAGTCTACCTTACCTTATTGTCTATGGGAAAGATTTACTAGCTGGCTTTGTCACCTGCTTGCACTAGGAAATTACTGTCATTATTTGGAAAATGCATTTCCACTGTGATGTATATGTATTATAGATACACTTTTTTCCCAATATGTGAGTATACAAGTATCTATGTCAATATTAATATCTTTACTATAAAATATGTATCTAAATAATCCAATAACCTACAAGAAAATTCTCCTGTATCTTTCTTTACACTCTCACTGCAAAACCACTACCTCCCACAACAGCCAGCAGTAGCAAAAACATCCTTGTCTTGCACAGTTCCCTACATATAACACTTCAAGGAAAACCAGCTTGGGAGGGGATGAACCAGCTTGGGAGGGGATGAACACACTGTGGTGAGCTCTAAGCTTTGCACATGCAGACTGTCAAAAATGATTGACTTTGGACAAGCTCTAAAGTTACTGGAGGGAGAAAGGGAGGAAGGAAGTAAGGATTGATAAATGGTGTAATTGCATACAGTTAGAAAATATTAGAAAACAAGGCTAAATACAAGGCATGGAGAATGAAATATAAGACATTCAATGAAAGCTGTAGGAGAGAGCTGAGAGAAGCTCCAACAGGCAGAGACATCAAGGTAAATGATAAGATGTTAAACATATCATAAATGGAGAACTTGCACTGCAGGTTAATCTGCTGGTGTTTAACTCTCAGCTATTAAGAGGATAAGGGATGAACAGATAAGGGTTTAGAAATAAAAATTGTATTTTCACATCTCTGCTGGTGAGGACATCAGTGATATTTCTAGACTGCTGCTATGCTTTTAAAGGTAATCAAGTCATGATATTAAAGGTAGTGATTTCTAGCAATCCTATTGATCAGCATAACTAAAATAAGTTGGAAAAGAGGAACTCCCCAGAAGCAATGCCATTCACATTGCAATTGAGAAGAAGTTAGAGGAAAAAAAGTATATTAAATAATTAGATTTAAATACTAAATCTTATAAAACACTGTTAAACAAAAATGAACTGTAACACAAAATTAGCATATCAAAGAACATATTTTCCTTACTTTTAATGATTCCCTCAACCAGCTTTAGCTACTGTTATTACTGGCACTAAATAAGAAATGCACTGCATCTGCAGGAACAGAATGGTACCAAACTATCTGGAGATGATTCTTTGCACCTGAATCTGTGCTTCCTGTGCAGGATGGTGATGATGCCAGGCCAGCCCTAAGGGCTTGAAAGGCACTCTGGAGGTATACTGCAAGAACATGTTGACCTTTGTCTCCTCTCCTCTCCTCTCCTCTCCTCTCCTCTCCTCTCCTCTCCTCTCCTCATTCCCTCTCACTGTGTGAAGTGTGTAACATTTGCTCTAGGTCAATGGGAGGCAGCCAAATGCTGTAGTTTTAGCTCCAGTGTATTGTTGGTGAATGAGTGGATGTTTTACTCCATACTTCCCATATGTCCCTTGATATGATGGTAATGTGAATTCACCATGTTGACAGAACTAGACTCCGGGAACAGGGATGTGTTTCCTGTGGGGTCAGAGACTGACTGGCTAAAGGCAGCTAAAGGGATTGGCTCTTAATATCTGTGAGACAAAAATACATCTTTCTCAGAGCTTCCCTATTGAGTTGGAGGACCAGGCAGCAATCCTGATGGGACACATCAGGAAATACATTACTTTAGTGGGCTCAACTGAGTGTAGAAAACTGTCTAAGAGTAGGGGAATTATAGGATGTTTTGCTAGAAGCTTAGCTGTAGAATTGGAAGAAAAGATTTGCACTGCGGCATCTGTTTTACTAGAGGCTGAGGTGCAAACAATTTTTAAGAACAGGGAGTGGGTAGCATAGTCAAATCTTTCAAGACTTGCCTGCAATGAAAGACAGTCCTGATCTGAAAAGACCGAGAAAGGACAATTTCTCTCTGTTTTGAAGGGCCATTTTCTTGTTGGTTTTAAGTATTTTGGTTTTACTTACTTTGTGGAGGTGGCAACTGAACTACCATAGAGCAGTGTAATCTCATTTTGTTAATGGAGAAACGGGTCCAGGGGAAGACAAAAGTGGCTTGGTTGATTCATCCTTGACATCAGAATCTGACTGCAGACAAGAAAAGAAGAAGAGTTTCTGAGCTAAGGGGCTAGCCTAATGAGAATGATTTGGATTCAATTCTTCAACCTTCATTTACTGGTTTCAGCCATTCACCTTGTTCTCTCACAGCCTGTGGGTGACTTAAAGTGTTCAATTTCTCTGTCTTCACTACCAATGGAACATAACAATGAGATTCAACATAATTTCTCTAGATCTTCATTCCTAATGCAACATAATGAGGCTATTAGGAAAAGAACTGCTTCATCCATGTTGTGAAGTGTTGTGAAGAGAGAAACCAATAAAATGCAATGCAAATTCCAAGGGAAAAAATGACTGATTAAGACAAAACTACATAATCCTCTAAACAGCTTCGTTTATGACTGTCCTGGTGCTGAATATACACAAGTTCACAAAAGCAAAATTTATAAAAGAATAATGTAATCATTTTACCAGAATTTCTAAGTTCAGTTACTATTACATTGTGTGTCAACTTGGAAGCCGTCTGTCAGATAATGTATTGAGTGATTGTTTCACTGCTATCAGATAAAGGCACACTTGAAGTGTCTTTCAAGCTAACATATTTTGCTTGTATTACTGCTGAAATAGAAAGAACTGGGCTCCTATCTTGACATTGCTGGATTCTTTCCTCTAACCCTGGAGCCTTCTCTTCTCCAGGCTGAACAACCTCAATTCTCTCAGTCAGTCTTCATAGGAGAGGTGCTCCAGCCCCCTGACCATCTTGGTAGCCCTGCTTTGGACTTGCTCCAACAGATCCACAGGTCTTTCCTCTGCTGGGGCCCCAGAGCTGGATGCAGCACTCCAGGTGGGGTGTCACCAGAGGAGAGGGGAAGAATCACCTCCCTTGCCCTGCTGGCCACACTACTTTGAATCCAGCATAGGATTGGCTTTCTGGGCTGCAAGTGCACATTGCCATATAGTCATGTGGAGCTTCTCAATATCCCCAAAAATAATCTCCAAAAGCCAGAGAGTACTTGTAAAATAGCAAGGACAATAAGGAAAATCAGAGGTATCACTACTAAAATAATGTCTCTCCAGAGGTACGACTATTTGTTTCATTAGCATCAGAGCTCTTCTATACCACATCTCTTGTTTAAAAGCTAGAAAATACCTTTTTTTGCAGTTCATCATCTTTCCCTTTTCAAGGAGGGCAAATTTAAACAAGGTATTTTTGTCCTTCTAGTTTAAATGCTAGAAAATACTCTGTGTACATTATCAAGCTCCACTACTAAGATCAAGTCAGTTTAAAACCAATTTAATTGAGTGCAAACTACTGCAGGGACACTTTATTTCAGTCAGGTATATGCCAGTTTCAAGTGGTTTAAAATAAGCTGAAACAACAGGAGATTAAGCTACCATTTACACAAATGTTGCATTACCTTAATTTAAATTGGGGTCACTTTCTTGGCAGGTTCTCCCTAAAACATTGCTTTTTTTCTCATGGTAAGCCTGACTATATTAAGTAATAGAACTATGTAATGTAATGAACTGCCACCCTTCAATTGGAGGTTACTGCCTGTTTAGTTGAAATGTGATAATTGGAGTGAAAACCCTACCACAAACATGTCATGGAGAAGATTAAATGAAAACACACCATTGATAGGGACATGGCTTCTACCTGAAGGCTTCCATATAGTCCTACTATATAAGATTGAGGGAAAGAGCAAGGGAAAGAAGAAGAAATTAATTTTTTGTTTGAAGCTATTGATAGTCCATGGGCAATTATTGATAATAAGCTATTCCATAAGCAGAGGAACTAACAAAGCCGGCTTTCTTATGCAGTTGTGTCCTATGTGCCCTTTAATAATTAAGGACAGAAATCCTAGCTGCCTTACTGAGTTCCGACTCTCCTAAGTTTTCTCCCTACATCCCACAGCATCCCTATCTTTCTCCTATATGAGAAGAAACAGCATGTGCAATTGCTGAGATGCAGGCCATATGTGTAGGTAGGTCAGATAGGATGTACACAGCAGCTGCAGAATCAGGAGGACAAGCAGAACTTGTAACTGTTGGGATCACACTGCACCATTTCCCTGAAGGGGCAGTGAGGAGAAGGTGGGAGTGCCCATTTGGTCCTCTTTCTGCTCATTTGACAGTTTTCAGGAAATTCGGGTAACTTGAAAGCTACAAGTGTCCTTAGTCTCCCTCTCATTTAGTTTAAAGTTGCTGATTGACCAAAAAAAAAAATAATGAAATGAAAAGCATCTCAGCCATAGGCAAAGGAATACTTTGCACAAGTTTCACATATATGTTTAGGTGTTCCAATCATTTGCATATGCGTGTGGTTATCAAGATGTTTTCCAGGTGGGCACTTTAAGGAATAGACACATTATATTTCTTGCCAAATAGAGCTTAGCTAAGACAGGCCTGTGAGGATAAAATGTAGTTTCACTTCCAGTCTTGTACCCTAGCCACTGGATAATGTTGGTCTTTGGCATTCTTGACTTCCATGGAGACATCAATGAGCTCACTCGCAACGAGGAGGTGGAAAGACTGGTCATAGTAGCTTGCTTGTATTTTTATTTTAGAAAGCAACTTAACATGACAAATGGGTTTCCAATTTCCAGTTCTTAGCTGCAGCAACAATGGAAGCACTGACCCAGGGATAAAATGTCAACAAAATTCCCAGTTACAGAATAAGGCCTTTCTGGGAGACCAAACTTTACATCAATATTTGAATTTATCAGAAGTTAAGAACTGATTTATATCAAAGATATCAAAACATCAAAGATATCTAAACCAAGAACACACTGTTCTTGGTTTAGAGATATTTGAAATTGAGTTATTTTGCAGTTTTGTAAGCATTTTTAATTAAAAATAATGAAAATACTTATCCAAAGTTGTCAACTTTTTTACACTCAGTAAATTAATATGTTTCCAAAATGGTTTGAGAATTAAATTTAAAAATGCCTTTATGCAAAAAAGTATTTGTTTACCAGTACTTATAAGTGATGTTTGCAAAGGCAAAATTTTGGACAAAATTTTCCATTATTCCAATAAAGGGTCTAATGAGCACTTGGTGTAATGGAAACCACACAGGGAATTTCCTACTGCTGGCATTAATTCCATCAGAATTGTCAGTGAGCAATACCCAAGATCTTTGCTGCTTTCAATGCCATTGATTAGGGAGGAGGTTTTGCAGACCTAGCAGTCATCTGCAAAACCTCACTGGGATTAAGGGTTATACTTTGAGATGGTTTTGATCATTCCTGGCAGAACAGCAGCTACTCCTTTGACTCATGACCTTTCACCATTCCTATTCAAGAGCACTTCAGCAAAACTTCTGGGAAAGAATGTGCAATGCCCTGAGCTACAATGCCAGCAATACGCTGTCAGCACCCAGCTCTGCGCCTCAAGGCTGGCCTGCTCCCAGCTGTTCTACTGTTTGTAGGAAATTAGAAGCCTGCTGAATGAAAGGCAGATGGTGTGATGGACAACCTCTGATCCCTATCGGCAAGTTACACAATGTAGACTGGTAGATCTTTTCAGTACATGATAAAATGAATTGTGCTTTCGCTGTCGCCAAATTAATTCTTGGTCTTAGTGCTTGCAGACCTTTGGAACTGAAGACGGTTTGCTAGTCCTGTCTAAAGAAACTGGGAAGTAGTCTTGCTGTCAGACTGATTCAACACCCTCTCGCTTCATTTTTGCATGAAAAAAATTGTCAGCCAAAGGAAAAAGGCTCCGATAAGTATGGTAAAAAAATATGCAGACACTTATTTTCATAGTCTAATATTAGGTTAAAGATATATATACAAAAATAGCAAAGGAAAATGGAAAGTAACTTTGAAAATAAAGCCAAAATAAATTTCCTGAAAGTAAGAACAGAGTTTATTAATCAGTAAACTAAATAAAAATAAATAGTTTCCTAAATTAAAGAAACCCAGAACCACTGTCCATTAAATGAATAGAATTGTAGGCTGAGACACTAGTTATTTTTAATAGTGCAATTGAAATCTATTCTTATATACATAAAGTAGTTTATCTTCTCTTTATAGTACTAGTCTTGGTGAAGTGAGGAACCCTTAGCATCAAATCCACTGACTTATATTCATTGTCTGGAAAAGTACAGTTGCATCTTTAATCTGTATTTTAGTATAGTCTCTAGATTAGTCCAAGACTTTGCTTTTATTACCCAAAAAAAAAAAAGGTCTTTCCCTTATATTTGCTCTGTGAGAATTTCTAGAAGCTCCACCCTTGCAGTTTGAGAATAAATAAAGTGCTGGATGATTAGACCTCATACTTGACAATACACTTGTGTAAACTCAGCTGTTTTTAATAGGGAGTTGGGAGGCAACAAATATCTTCTCTTCCACCAAAACTGCTTAATGGAATGCCTCTTGCCTCATGTTCAATTACCAATGTCAGAGTTTCATGCAACCTCGATGTTTGGCCCACCACAAATGGTGTGCATTTGTACAGGTACGTGCTTGTAGTGAGCCAAGGTTGCAGCTACCAGGCTTGGCCGGTGCTGCACAGGGAGTGCACGGAGACAGACCATGTTTCTCATCAGCAGGGAGACTTTGTGCCATTTTTCAGAGCTTCAGGGGATGTGATGGCAATGGTTTACCTCATTGTTTCCTATGTCAGATAGAGTGTGGCAGGTGAGAAACAGGACACATATGGGAAGAATCTCTTTCAAACTTTCACTCAAGGTCTAGTGCTGCGAGTCTCTGGTTTCCAAATGGGGTGTGTCTTCAGCTGCTGTTTCTCTTACTGCCAGGAGGGTCAGAAAAGATAAATGAAGCAGAAGAGCATTCCAAGCCCTTGTTCAGGCTATGGTTGCTAGGTGGCTTTGATTCACAAAACTGAGTATCTACCTTGTTTCTGTGGCTCCCAGAAGGGACAATGAAGATGAACAACATAGCAAAGTGCTTTATAGCTTTCATTCAGGCTTCCCATTTTGGTACAAGATTCCTCAACATCTAAGGAAAAAGAGGAAAGTGCACAGTGTGTCAAACTGTGTATTAAAGAAGACGTGAGGGTAAGATTTCTTATAAATGTTGGGTTTTTTCCATGTGCAGAGACATGTTTGGATGTCATCAGCCTTCAAGGCTTGGTCCCAAAATGCTGTTATTTAGATTAATGGATTAAGGATCTATCATCACTTCCTTTCCTGGACTAAAGAAGAAAGGAATTAGTTTAGAAAGGAGTGCCTTAGAGGTGAAGAACATTCAGCTCTGCTACAGCCAGCTGAGGAGGGGATCAGGGAGGCAGGCTGGGCTATAAGGAAGAAATCCTGCTGAGAGGTGCCAGTGGGAGCAGCATGTTCTTTTTTCTCATTCCTGGTATGAGATATTCAAGGTCACTGGAAACTGTAGAACTGGCTGTGAAGCTTCCCAGTATTTCAAGACCTTCGAAGTAATCAGTAGAGAACAACTCATGGCTGAGAATCAGAGTACTGCCTGTTCCAAGGAGAGAAGTATTTCTTCTTTCTCCATGTGTGTATATTTGCAAGTAGACTTACACTCACGCACACACCTGGATTGCTTCATCGCGGCTTTATTCTTTATTTGTCTTATACTTGTAAAAAATTGTATCCTTTGCTTGCCAGCTTTAAATGAAGACGGTGGTTGAGGTCTGGGGACTAGATACTCTGCTTTAATTATCAGATAAATAGTTTTTGGGGATAATAGCAGGGGACTTGACTTTCCTTCAGGCACAGCAAGAGCCTAAGCATCCCCTGCTTCTGCCTGCTACCTTGCACTGCGCGCTCACTTGTGTTAATGCCACTTTTGATGGAGTAACATGATGCCACTTGGCAAAAACAAACCAACAAAAGCATTGGAGAAGCAAGAATGCTGTTTTAAATTGGAATAAACTTCAAGTCTACCTTGCAAATCATCTTGTAGCTGCAGAAACAGTTACAGTGGCACAGCTGAGAAGCCAGCAAGGACGGCTCAGGATGGCTCCAGTGGCCAAAGGTAACACGTTGCTGTGCTGAAGTAGATAAGTACACTCAAATTGTTTGACTTTGGCATCTTAGTTTACGCACATTTATATGTCAATGAAGGACCCAAAAGAAGACCAATGAATAGCCAGGAAGGAGGATTCCCCATTTTGGCAGTGGTAGTCACTGTACAAGTTCAAGATGTACTGTGAAACTCACCCTTCGGTGTTAAAGAGTCGGTGAAAGCAATATTTCTGCCAGGACAGGGATTATCTTTTTAATGCGTTTGTAAAATACCTGACACAGGAAGGGTGGGGTCTTCCTCTGGTAGAAATGGCAAGAAGAAAAGAGCACTTCAGGAAATCTTGCGCTCAGCAAGAGGAGCTTAATCTCATTAAAGGGACATGAGGATGATACACTGTGTAAGCTGATTAACATTTACGCAGAGAACACTACTACTTGTATGAGGTTTTGAAAAAGAATGCCTATTTATAGTGTGAGGAAACTGAAAAAAATATCTTCTATTAAAAAAACCCCAAACAAACCAAACGCAAACCAGACAATAAAAGGTGTAAGAAAAACCATGTTTACACTATTGCAGAAGAGTTCTACAGTAATGCAAAACAGACATCCCTCTTTGCCTTCACATACTGAATTTTTCTTTCTGGGTATTTCTCATAGATTGAGTGGTTTAATAGAATAGAAAACAAAAAGATAAACAGTCAAATTACTTCAGACATACTTAATTGAAACTTAATTTAATGCTTCTGAAAGCCACTGGATTAGCAACATCAGAAATTGAATTATTCATCCACAGAACAAGAACTTTCTGTGCAGCACTGATGACATCTTTTCATCTAATCCTATGAACAGGCCTCCACATGGAACAGCAGAAAATGCTTAGATGAGAACTAGAGTTTTTACTCCTCTGATATAACAGCAGCTGGCAGTTTTTATTTGGGGCTGGTAATAGTTGCTTACTAGGATCTGAACTGAAATGACAAGCTTATTTTTCATTTGGTTCTAGAACATCCTTAGATAACTCAAGTTCTTAAGGGCTCCCGTTACTGAGTTATGGTGAGTTTCAGCTGGTGACCTACAGTATAAAGAACTTAGTTCCCATTACTGACTCCCTTAGCAGCTTGCAAACTAGTGTTTTGCCAAATTAACATTTGCTTATGATATCAAAAATTATCCACAGTTGGGATATCCCTGTAATTTTAGAGATGAGATCAGATATAATCTCACAGAAATGTGTAATCGTATAATCAACCTGGCTTAGTTTTTAACAGTATCTTCAAAGACTTTTTAATGGGCAGCACTTCTTAAGGTTAGTTGTGCACTTCAAAAAGAGGGAGTTAGGGCATGGTCAGACAAGCTCCAGCAAATATAACTTTTGCTTTTGCAGTTTGAGAAATTAATGTCCCCAGCTCTCTGTTTTCTCCCTAAAGTTCTTATCCCTACACCAGGTTTTGTAGGAAATTGCCTGAGACAAGAAAATCCATTTCCTTTCACTGACTTAGTAATGTGTGTCATAATCTCCAGGAGACCTAGTGCAGCTTCAGCCAAACCTGCCATTGTGGAAGCAGAGAAATGTGAGGCTTATGTGCCTCAGCTTGGCCACTGTATACAGTGTGGCATCTGGAGAAAACCAAATCAATTATGGCAAAGCAAAAGCCAGGGACACTCTTGTCAGCATGAGGGGAGGACATGCCTCTATTTGCTTTTGTATGACCACCCTTTTTGCCATAAAGATCTATAGTCTGTATTTAAATTTTTAATTTATTCTTTTTTCTACATGATTGTCTGGTATTATATAAAATAGCCTGTATTTCCCATCCTTTGGCTATCTCCACCAGGTGGAGGAGGTCCCTGTTGCTGCCACCTACATCCTTTGTAACTCCGACTGGTAAATAAAATGAATCTCTGACAGTGTCCTACTTTGACTAAACCAAATGGCCAGAGTTGATGCCACCTTTATGATTGTGCTACAAGGTTCTCATGAAAACATCCAAGCAAGAAGGATCCTAATTTATGGACAGGGATAATTTACACGTAAATGACTGGGCTTTTGTTCATGACAAATTTAAACACACCACGAGATTTAGGCAAGGTAAAATAGTCTGTTAGGACTGAGAACTGTCACACAGCTTATTGAAGCACACAAACAGTTTAGATAGGTAATTAAATTGTTTACCTTAATCAAGAAAAGCCTTGTGAGGCTTTGAGAATGTCCTATTTTGTAGTAAAGATATAAAATATTTTCTAATGGGAGTGAAGTTTAGGAGGGGAAAAATATTTCCTCTGTGAAAGGATATTTATGAGAGGAATTTCAATTGAGAGCAATACATTAACAACAAGTTCTCTAAGCATCCCTTTCTGTAGTGTTTTACCACGGGTGAAGGTAGTTCTGAAAAAAAACCTGGAAAATTAATAGGAATATATGATCAGTTCACTGAAATATGTAAATGAAACCTGAAACATGCTTAGTGCTCATGCTTCAAGCTTGCCTACTTTCAAATGTTCCATAGGGTCAAATTAACTACTGTGGTTTGCTGTCAATGGCTGGCAAAAAGCATATTGCCCAGTAGATCCAAATATGATATTTCAAATTGTTATTTAATCTTTACAGAAAGGAACGATCGTCACATCTTGATATATTTAGTATGGGGAGATTGACAAAAGTTCATTCTGCTGCTTTCAGAAATAATAGAATGTTACTGGATCAAGAGGGGCTTATGCAGGGTGTGCTATTTCTGCTGTAAATTAAAATTACAACCCATATTGTGAGAAGCCCATGGTGGAATGGTCTCTCTAATCTCACATTATCTTTACTAAGCTACGTTCCAGGAGAGGTATGCATATTATGAAATATTTCTGTTCCTTGCACTTAATGTATGACTAAAGTATGTGCTAGTGCTCTCTGGGAGGCTCTAGAATCCATAAAGATGTAAAATATATGTTGGATTGTAGTTTTATTAGACTGCCCAACACATATTGAATAACAATTTGTGAAACAGTAATAATTTTTTCTTTTCAATGTTGACATTTTAGTCTTTTGTTAAATTCCAAATTAAAAGAAAGGAAAAGGAAAATTAATGTCATGACAGTTTCCTCCCGTTCTTTTTGTAAGAATATATACTCTATGATATTGAACTCTCTGTCTCAATCTATACAAGTGCTTCTTGTCCCAGAATAATTTAGACCCTGTTGACCAATTCAATTTGAGGGCTTTTTTCCAAGGGATAGGTATTTCACAGATATTAAGTTGCTACAAAGTTTATAAAAACCTTATTAAAAGATTTTACCAAGTAGAACAGACAGATCATTGTGACAGAAAGCTTACAAATCCCTCCATAGCAGGAAAGGTGCAATATGAGCTCAAACCCTGGCAGACTAGACAGGATTCACATGCAAGATCGATCTTGAGATTCAAATGCAAAGTAAATCTCATTTTATCTGCTGTTCACAGAGTTACCTGTTGGTTGATAAGCCTTTGCTCTCCCTCTCCCCGCTAAATGTCTCCCTTTCTGTGGTGCCTCAAATCAAATACTCCAATAATACATCTGGGCAAATCTAACGATTCACTGCTATGGAAAGGGGGAGTGCTGCTCCTTCCTTGCCTTCCTCCCCTCCCACTCCCGTGCTCCTGCCATCCTGTCGTGTTCCCTCCCCTGTGCTGCGGGTTCAGCTCACCAATCCTAGAAAAAAATCATTTGCTTCTCTGGAGTCTTCTTCTGGGTTACTGAATGGAATTAGTTCATTACAGGTCTTGTGAGTGTCAGGGCTCTCACAAGGGAATGGTGAGTGTGTTTTAACAGCAGCAGGGTAGCAGCAGTGAGCTGCTAGATTGACTCCATTTGATTCTTGAATTTTATTTGAAGGCTACTCTGATTCTTGCAGAGATTATGCACACATGAGGTTTTGAATTTCTCCTAATTGATATTGTAGTATTGTATCTTCAGTTAATTTGACTTGGTTTTCCTAGGAGTGTCTGTTTCAACATGAGACCTTGCAGCTGATAAAAAGCTGGTTTTTTTCCACAGGTAAGGTGTGGAAAACACAGACTTTGTCTAAAAAAGAGAGGGTGCTGGAAATTCATGAGGTGAAAATCATGCCACAACCATTTACTTCGTGCTTTGATGGAGAGGGTGATCTAGTGCAGGTAGCTACACCAGAGAAGCAACCGATGTCCCAATATCCACATCACCTGCCTGCTGGAAATCCTTGCACCCAAAGATGTCAGAGGGGCAAGGCGGCACAGCTGCCATTTGTTACTCACGGTCATGACTCCGGCAGGCAATTAGCCCTGGGCCAGTTCTGAGAGAGTGTTATTACCCTGGAGATGTATCCATTTAGATTCTTGAAATCATCCTATTGTGGACAAAAAGCCGGGAATAGTATTACTGGAAAGACATTTCTTAGAAATGGAAAGAAAATAAAAGAATGAGGATGGAAGACTTCCCACAATTAAATGTGAAGCAATCACAACTGTAAGGCATAATTAAAAATCCACAGAGTTCTAGCTAATATTTAAACTGATTACAACAGCTAAAAAGTATAATGATTCTTCTACAGGCAAACTAAATATTTCCAGTATTGGTAAAAGTATTTCTGTGCAAAACACCTCAGGCATTGACATATTAGACACTCAAGGATTATGCTGTGTATTTAGTTAATGCTTGGCTTTGACATGTATAAAATAAGAATGGCAATCCTTTTCAGTCTTGAGCAGACTGGACTTTAAGAAGTGGAGAGTTCATTACTGTTTTTAGCCTTTCTTAATGAGAGAGGTTCCCAGATCCCACATGTGTGCATATATATGTGCCCATCCATCTCTTGCTCTCAGTTACATTGATTGATTTCAACAAAAGACATCAGAAGGGTGATCGCACAGTAATTAAGACCTTTTTACAAAAACAGGCGTATATAAAAAGCACTTGCTAAGTGCAAACATAGAAAATTAGTTCAGCTGTTACTGCATCCCTATTCAGAATTCATATATCCAAGAGAAACAGGCTTTATCCTTAGGTAATTAGAGGTCACACCTTTTTAGACACCAGAAAGTCCAACCATGATGCACAAATCTGTAGGAAATAAGCCTTCTGCTTTTCACATAATAAGTTGCTATGTTACTGTAAGGACACAAAACCAGATATTTTGCTTTTCATGCAGCACCTTCTGCGATATTTGCATATTTCTGTGTGTTGGGAGTTAACCCTGGTACACAGCTAAGCCAGAGCCAGTGCAGTCTACTGAGAATACTTTGTTTTCAATTTGGTAATGAAAATTCGTGTCATAGTCATTTTTGTAGCTGAAGACTATGACTAAGTGAAGCAGCATCCAAGTCAGCCACACCACAGAGTAGAGGAACACATGAACGTGACTGCCTCATAAAAACATAATTTATACAGAACAAAGGAACCTTTACAGGCTACAAAGCATGACATAAAAATTGGAGCCGCATCAGCTGCCTTTGGATTCCAGCACTGCAAATTGTCTAAACTGCACTTTGTAATTAAGCACCATTATCAAGCCACTGTTAAAGAAGATACATTGAAGGTCAGAAGCAAACACAGCAGCATGAAGCTCCTGAAAGCTGAATTTCCCTGCTAAGGAGCAGTGTGAATTGACCTGCGTTGCTACGACCAAAATTATTACCATATTCAAACTTGCTAATTTAAGTCTGTTTTGGGTATCTCTGGGCTATACTGTTATTACATAAACACACTTGACTGAGTCCTGGTAAATAAATATAATAGGGCGGTACAGCCTATTTCAGATACCAATTCAGTATCTTAACATTCCTGGATATACTGTGGATTAGGAAGGCTGGAACAAAAAACAGTAGAGACTTTTGATCTCCAGCAAATCACGAAATGTCAACATGTTGTGGTGCTCTGGACAAAAGAGATGATTACATTATTTTTAATCTGTAAGGATCCTTTTTTCACTGAGGTGAAATTTTCCTGCAGGAAGCTTATCAAAATTTCACATTGTGTAGAACCACTGATTTCTTTTTTACATTTAGAAAAGGTAGAATCGGATACAAGGTCTGCTTTTTATTTGTTGCTCACAACTAGTTTCAGCTCAATGCATTTAAAACTAACAAACCACAAACTTACCAACACATGCATTTTGATGAAGTCTACTATAAAGACCATGTATTCAATTTAATATTACTTTAATTAAGTATTTGCGTTTCCTCCATAACTTTTCATTTATAGCGCATTTATCGATGAAAGTATTTTACTGTGGATAATCAAAGAACTTTAAAGCATTTTGTTGTGGTGAAACCAACACAAAATGTATTTAGCAGCCATCAGGATTTACAGAACAGGACAGCATAACAGAGCCAGGTTTATAAATATAGCAAGTTTCATGTTGTGGAAACATTTCCTAGTACCTAAGGCTTGCCTGAAGCCCCAGCCCCTCCTGACATCTGACAGAGTGTTCACTACTCATTTCTGCCCCATAAGAAAAAGTGGCAAGTCCTCTTAGTCAAGTGTCTAGTCAAGTTCCCAATTTGCATCAATTTAGCTAATTCTAACGAATCTTTATTGAGACAGAAGAAAGACTATCCCTGTGATTATAGCCACAGGCTATTTCTGTGATCTTCAGCAGTCACTTAAAGGCAGAATTGCTAAAAACCATAGTAATCAGTCAGTAGGATTTCCAGGGCCTGTTTGTCATAAACAATATAAATTAGGCACCTGGTGCTTTCAAAAATCCTGTCTACACATCTTTGGCCAAGTTCAAACTGCAGAGCAGTTGCACTCCAGGGTTCTACGTCTTGTGTGCACAGATCTTCCTCCCATGGAAACCAAGGCATAGGATGGGGAGAGGGAGATGTTCCACTCAGAGATTGCACTTGGATACAGCTGACACACTGGGAAGCACTCTTGCAGCACTTGATGCAACTCCAAATATCTGCACAGTTTTATGCTTCCAAACAGAGTGTTAAAGTATGTTAAAAAATCAAGCTCCTTATTGTTCTGGGACTTGTTTCCCCATCAGTAAGACAGAGAAAATAATTCTTTTCTCACACAGCCTTTATAAAGAAAAATACATAAACAACTTTGCAGAGCTCAGAAGCCATACAAACAGCAACCAAGAAACATGTGACTCTGTCTGTGCAGGGACTGTATTACCAACAGGGGAAGAGAAGGTACTATTAGTCCTGCTATTAATGCAGCTTTGTGCAGAATGTAAGTCCCCATTCACAGGGCACTAATATTCTTCTCTGGGATCTGAGCAATAGGCAGAATCTTCCTGTTCTGGTGTCACTAACAGGATGCCTCTGACATTTTTTCCATCCCCAATGGCTATATAAATTCTCAGCAACAACTGCATACAAACATTTGGTCTTGGATTTTCATTTTTCCAAAATAACATCCAACTTACGCCCAGTAAGCACTATGGCTAAAGTTCACTTTTTCCCTGAACTGTGGGAGTTATTTATAATGATAAATGAGAGGATTTTTGAGAATACAGTCTCTATAGAAATTGGTGGTGGACTGGACCAAAGAGGTTTCTTAGAGGAAATTCCCTGCTCTTCTGTCTTTGTAGATGGTGCCAGAAAGAGCTTGAGCTCCTTGTTGACTGCAAGGGCAGGATGCATTTGGCATATTTGGTATTATTAACTTCTATTCCATGAGTCAAAATGTAAACATTTGCAATTGACAGGATTTACTTACATAAAGAATATTTTTTCAATTGTATTTCAGCTGGTTCCATTTGTTCACATTACTTACATTCCAAAAACACAAGGGAAGTTCCAACACACACACACAAAATTGCACTAAAATGGTGCTAAGGTTGCTGACTCTCATGCCTAAATAACAGAAAACCTAAAAGTACAGGAAATCCTGAGTTAAGGCTCTTTTACAAACTTTAGACATAATTTCCTTTTTCATACATAATACTTCCTTCAGTGCTGGTGGAATCAATTTGTGGCTGGCTGTTCTGGCATTGGGACAATGATGTGGCATCAGAATACAGCAAATCTGTGCAGACCCATTTCATTTCCACTTATATGTGTGGTATTACCATAAGACCAAAGCTTTTAAAAGCAAGCAGGGATTTTGAGTACTTAAAGCTGAGATGCCCAAAGTGCTTTCATTTTTGGAGATTGCTGCCAGAAGGAAAACTGTAAATCATTTAAAAAACCTGGAAAATCCTATATGGAGTAGGAATCCTGATAAGAGATGCAGTCTCAGGTATTGCCAGTCATGGTCAAATTGCTTGCTGTATAGACATTTTAACAACTTTCCAATGCCTAATAATTCACTTTTCTCAAGGCACCTCACGAAATCCAAGTCTTACAATAAATATCAGTCTTTCCCTGAAGGGAACTCCTGCTGTGAAAGATAATAGTAAATTGCATTAGCATGTTTCCTGTAGCCAAAAGAGTGTGCACTATGGGTGCAACCATTAAAAGCCCCTCACCTACTGAGGCGTTATCAGTTTGGGAGGCAGGTTCCATACTTTGAGACCTGCCAGTGAATTGAGCTTGCTGCTGGGAAAGGAAGCAATAAATGTTTAGATGCTGATAGCAACATTATTTTGGAATTTTAGAACAGGAAGCTAACAAGCAACTTGTAGCTAGAACAGCAAGGAGTGTCCCAGTAGTCATTCTGGATTTGGTTACTGCTTGGAGCTTTCCCAGTATAGCAAGGACAGTGCTGCAACACATGAGAACCACCATCTTGTGTTTTTTCATTTTCACCTGCCAAATCCCCGCTCCACCCCCCAAAACCCAGCCTCCTTTGGCACTGCTCTGGCACCAAAAAACCTGATAGCAGAGCTATAAAAGACACCCATTACTTTGGCATCTTGAGATGTTTTAAAACATATTTAGCTCTATCTTCTAGTCTCAAATAGCACAAAGTTTTCAAGGCTTTCCTTAGAAATAAAACCCCATTTATAGAATGGTAAAACCAAACCTGATTAACTAGACAACAATAAAAATTATATATACACTGAAAATGTTCTGTTCACAGAGAGTAACAACTTCCTTGATGAGTGGTCCATAGTGAAGTCATTTTCATATCATATTTCACCTAAGATGATGCAGCACTACAGCTGAAGGGGTGGAACAAGTTGTATACCCCAGTCAGTCAGTGGCACGTACTCACTCTGGTTCCTTCATATCATACCTAACAAAAACACAGCTGCAAGCTAAGTCAGTTCAACTGGCTGATCCAGTAGAAAACTAACTCTGAAAAAAAAAGGAATAGCTTCTCAGTGGGTCAGAACACTGCATCAAGTCCCTCTGAGGCTGCATGGCTTAAATCTGGTAACAGTGGCTGAGGGAGAAAAGAACAAAGCAGGGCCATGTTTTCCACCAGCTGCCATCAGCAGAATCCCCTGCCTATTTCACAAAAACTCACCCTCAGACTAACTGGAGAGGATTGTGCAGTTTGGTGTAGGAACAGCTGGGATCCTCCTCTCTGTGCACAAGTGGAAGCAGTGGACCACAAGGCAATCAGAACAGAGTGCCACCATGCCCTTACCTGTCATGCTGAAAGCAGGCTGTGACGGACTGAGGCAGACTGCTGAGAAGAGCTGCTCTCGGGCTGGCAGGCCTTAATTAAGTCAGCAGCAGGAAACAGCTACAACAAGGCCCAAACACCTGAGGGATTTAAAAATGGGCATTGCCAGTTCACATTGTCTCAAGAAGCATATTTAAAATTAGGATGGAATTTAGAAAAGCAGTGTCAGGAGCCATCCTGTCCCATCCGGTTCAGGAGCTGAGCAACTACATTTTGCAGAAGTGCTGAAATGCCTGTCATGTGTAGTTCCATTCATCATAGATCTTGTCAGCAGTTTGCCTTATATGTGAAGAAGAAACCTGTCCACCCTTGACAAAAAAATCAGGAAGCCATTTCACCTATGTCATCACAGGTTGGCTACTTGTCCTAGACAGTCATTAGAGGCCACACCAAGAAATACCTTGTGTCATTCTTTTTGCTTACTTTGCACATCTACATTCGATGAAATGGATTGTGCTCCACAAGATACTTATTTCTTTATTTTGACAGTAAAGGGAACTTAGGATGATTAGCTCAGGTGCAGGTGTCAGTTTCTGACAGCAGAAGTTAAGTGAGATCCATCTCATCTGAGGAGCTGTCACATTCTGTCCAGCTGTAGATGATGACATAACATGGTACTATGATCCAAATATTCAGGAGTAAATGTAGTGTGACTCTGAATTATGTGGTTATACTACTTCTGTTACCCTATTTCCTTAGAGGCTTTCCCTACGTAGTTAACCTCATATCAATCTCAATGTGTCAAGACAAAGCTACAGGAAATTCCTATCTGCCTTAACTCAGCACTGTAAAGGAAGAGATGGGCTATATTTCTGGATTTCAGTAACAAAATTTTGGTAATTTAGGACCAGTGCAATTAATTTCAGTAACCTTTCTGCAACTGCCTCATATGTTGTTCTGTTCAATTTAGTTCTTGAAGTTTGAAGAAGCTGAATGGCTTCTTCCTGTTTTCCTAGGCATCTTGGTGAATCTAATCATGGGGAAATGTTACCCTACTATTTACATGGAACGTAGTTTAGTTTAAATCTGCACATTCCTGTTACAGCCTCCTTTACAGCAGTAAGCAATCTTCCCCTCTCTTGGTACTTAGATAGTCCAAAGATTTTATGCCAGTACTATATGATACTTGGTGATGTAGGTGTATCTGTGTGGATCTCTTTGCAAGACAAGCCAACATGCCACAAAAGTACTACTTTGAGAAATCCTCCCTAAAAAAAATTGACTTAAAAGAAATCTGTTTTTAATTTGCAATCATAGATGCTTTGACCTGTGCAGAATTTATCAGTAACTCCTGAAGCTTTTACAATTAGTCTGGGTTTAGAATCCTTTCTTCATACCAGCTACTGGTATGAAGGAGAACAGCTCAGGTGCCACTTCAGATTTGCCCTGTGCTGAGCCTTCAACATTCTTCCTCAGTTTGCAAGTGTATACAAGATGCACTCTAACTGTCTTAATTTTTCTTAAAGCAGTATGAAAGAATACAGAAGTCAAACCCAACTGATAAGTCAATGGAAACAAAAAAAGGCCTCAAATACACAAGAGACTTGCTTCATCTTGACAAGCAGAAGCTGTGCATCAGCTGAGCACTCAATATCCAGAGTCTTAGACCATAATAAATGCAATGGAAAAAGCAGTGGCATGGGGCTCTGAGACTGAGGTCTTGACAACAGACAATATATTTAGTATTTGTCTTAAAACCTCTGCCGCTGGTTTAAATTCAGTATATAGTTTAGATAACATGTAAGTGAAGGGAATTTACTTTATAGTTACAGAAAAATACTTGAATATATTGCAAAATAACTCCAAAGCTCAGAAACTGGAAGAAAAATCTCCACTTTCCCTTCAACTGTCTTTCAATATCACAAATTTTGCATCACTTTCTTGATTTTGTGAGACCTAGTTTGAGATCTCTGAATGGCTGGAGTTATCCATATGGCAGTAAGTGAGGCTATTTTATCATAAATAAAATAATGTCCTTTTAAATGAAAATGACACTTTCAAAGTAGCTTAATGGCACCCTCTTACAACAGCTCTGGTATGAAACTTGACACTGCAATGACGGCAAACCCACGAGTTTTTCTCTGACGACTACAAAAAGAATTGTTTCTCCAAATTTTAATGGACATTATAATATAGATAGGACTGAATGAACACATGTCTAGTGAGGTTGTCCAACATTTCCCATTATGAGACTCTGTTTCCAGTTATTTGTAACTTTGCCAAAATTTAATTATTTGCACTGAAATTTTCCACACTGAGTATCTGCACAAGGCTGAATTTGGTATTTTTGGAGACAAACAACTCAGTAATTTCTGAGACCAAGACTAAGGGAAGATACGGGGTTTTTTGTAAAAAACACAAAAGCATTTTGGTGAACATTTTGGGGCTACTACCACTTGTAGAGTGGCTTAAAATTGGGTGAAGGTTTGCCTTTGTGTCAAAGATGTACTTTTCTCCATCTCTTAACAGAATTTGTTACATTTGGCTAAGTCCTAATCCTTTGTGGAAAAAGAAAAGAAAAAAAGGCAGTTCACACACGCTCAGTACAAAAGTCTCAGGTGTCAGCAGTTGCATTTCTCAAAGATTCTGTAATTATATAACATGTTCCAGACTGAGGCTGAGCAGGATTTTCCTTGCAACTACAGCGCTACGTCATACTGGGCTGCAGGCCAAACTGGAGTGCAGAAGCTCTATTTCTTCCACCTACTCCAAACAGGAAGTGAGAAGGAGGAAGCTGCACTATTTAAAAGCAGAGCTTGCAAAAAGCTGATCTGCCTGGAGATGAGAAGCAGACAGGAACCAGGACACCAGAACACAGAGGCAGAGTCGAAGAGGAGGGAACTGAGACGTTTATGGTGATAGAGACAGTAAACTGCACATGGAAATGAAGACAAGATTCAGAGCCAGCAAGAATCAAAAATGTTAACAAGAGAAAAACAGTTGCTAAAACATTGGCAGCTGTGAGAATGGCTGAAGGATCCACTGGGTGAAGGATTGGTGCTGGGCAATCTACAGAGAAATTTATGGTTGAGAAGGAAAGGGGTTGGGAGAGACAGAATAGATTAAAAGTTGGAAAGGAAAGAGTGGAAGCAACCAAATATGCTGAGAAATGGAAATGGAGCTGGAATGAGGACTGAGGTTAATGAGAAAATAAGACTGAGGCAGTGACTGGTAAAGGCAGAAATGGTTATGCTTTGAAGGAATAAATTCAAGCCTCTATGTCCTGTGGATGAGTATTCAATCTGGACCTTGTAGTGGAGCCCGAGAACCTTGACTTCAACAATTCAGCCATTGTTCAAAATTAGGTTAGAAACTGTCCATTAATTTCTTTTTTTTGGCACCCAGATAGGACAGAAAATATTCCTAGTTATTCTGTTTAAATGTCAGGAGATTATGGAAGGCATCTAAATTTTCCTAACCCACTGATAAAATCTGCACATTTAGGCATGACAGCTGAAAAATGTGGGAGATATTTTTTCTAGCATGAAACAAAAAAAAAAACCATTTATCTACATATGGAAAAGCAACAACACTTTTAAGACTCCAAAGCAAGGATTTACAATTTAGGAAATGGGAAAACTAAAGCTGTACAGTCATGGAGACTGTATGTTTGCTCTTCTGTGTTTAGGTGGATACAATTGCACAATCGCTTATCTGTTTAATTTATTTTACCATTATACCATACACCTTCTTCCTCAAAATCCCTGTGTAGCTCTTAGCAAGCCATCTCCACCAAAAGCTTTTCATAGGTGGTGCCTCTTTTTCTGGATGCCTCACTCACCTGGCTTACAATGATCTGGCTTACAGAAGTGTTGCGCGCTTGAGGAGTCAACTTGACAAATTACAACTTGAATAAATAAACTGCTATGTTATGGCTCAAGATCATGCACCTTGAAGAGAACACCCCAAACTACAGAACAATTTTAACCTCACCTCTGTGGAAATCAGGAGTAGCAATATCACTTTAACTCCTAGAAATGTACCATAATGTTATACTGTTATACATACTCATATTTGTGAGGCACTCAGACAGTACAGTGATGAGAACTCCTGGAAATATCAGGAGATTAATCATTCTGTTGTTATATAAGATTTTAATACTGTGAAATAAACAAGGCAAAGAGTCTCATACTGAACAAGGACAAGAAAACAAAAAAATCCCAGATATATTCTTAAAAATACCTGCCACCCCTGAGTGCTGACTGATGCTTGGACCTTGAAGACAAGAGCCCTATATGAATATGTGACTAAAGGGAGATGAGTAAAGTTTCCGTACAACCTGACTTCTGGCATTTCCTACATTTTGATTACTTGACTTTGCAGCTTTAATATCATTCTGAAAGTCTGTAATTCAATAACTCTTATACAAACATACGTATCCTTAGGAATCCTGCATATTATAATCACCAGTATCACCAAAACCCCAAGATGGCATTATAGTTTTGTTTTACAAAGCTGTTTGAAAACAAACATACTTTTTTTCTGAAATGCTGTATGTAGTTAAAATGCTTCAAAACCTTTCTCTTCCTTCCTTTCTCTTTCCACCTCTCTTCTTCATTTTTTACAAATGCTGTCTTCAAAAACTGCAGGACTAGCTCTGGCTCAAACAGCTGCAGAAACAGCTTGGCTTCAGACATTTACCACAGCAGATTTGCTTAATCAAACAACCATCAGAGCAGCTTTGTTCCAAGCAGTTGCCAAAAGCCTGTCATGCTACAACTTCAAAAAGCTACTCCAGCAGCTTTGCTGCTCACCAGAGATGCTCATCATGCATGGAGGTGACATCATACATTTCTAAGTAGGAAATCCAGTGACATTAATGTTCAGTATATTGGTACGGTTTTATCCATCTAATTAAGGTATTTGTGGTAATGAATGCATTACTTTAGAATCCATGGCCACTTTATCTAGTTTATATCTTTCCCAAAAAAGGTGTTACTTTGTCCTAGATACTTTCTGTGCTTGGCCTCTGTCCAAATATGAGTTATTTATATATAGAGTTTGAAGAAAACTCTTCCAACAACTTTAAACACAAACCCATCAGAATCAAAGACTAGGAAGTCTGCTGTATGGTCATTAGATTCCAGTCATCACCAACAACTGCCACATTTTTGTGGTTTCAATGGATTTTTTTGTTTCACCTGTATTAAAGCCTTAAGTGAAAGTGACTCTGACTTCCTGAGGCAAACCTACTCCAGAGGGTCAGTACCCCTGCCTTCAGCAAGTTTATCTTGTCTCCATGGACTGGCAGAACAATGAACACTTCTCTCTAAAACAGTTCTCTCTAGAAGTCTTCCCTCTTTTAGTGGACATAAAAACAGTTCTTTGGCTCTAAGTTCACCAAATGTGTTATTTTTGCTTTGCAATTATTGTCACTGCTGTTCTTACTTGTCTTGAGTGATTGACTCCTTTCTTGAGGAGCAATGCCCAGAGCTGGACACTGTAGTCCATCTGAGACCTTGACAATTGTGAGAAAAGTGGAGGGATTACCCTCTGTGATTTGTAGGCTGTGGTCTTCTTAAAAGGACGCTGTACATAGTTAGAGCCCAAGAGAATAAGTACCATATCCTAAATGTCACAGGTGCCTAAATCTCACTTGGGAATACTCAATAAGTATGCAGGAATATATTGTCAGCTAATAAGATTGAATTTTGAACATACAAAAAATTCTGGTAAGTAGAAATATTTATAGCTTTAAAAATATGTACACAACAATTTCTCTTAGTGGCATAACAATCTGAGAAATGAAGCATTGCTCTGTTCTTGTGAACCTACATATTTTGGAATTTTAGAAATAACAGCTAAACCATAGCAGCTAAATCTTCAGGTTTAATTCAAAGAGATCTGTGTTAAATTTGCTAAAATACTCATTATTTCTCAATTTTCTGTCATGCTTTTTGCAAATTGTATACATTAGATGCCTTAGCTTTCATGGCAGGTGTCTTGTTTGGGCATATCTGTCATGGGCATTTTCTGTCATGCTTCTTTCCTCTAGAAAGTCTTTATTGGGTATTCTTAGCTGTTTCTACTCATCCTTTGAGGATAGGATAGAATAGGATACAATATTACTGTTCAGTTATTATATTCATTGGGAGATGCAATTTTATAAGATTGGTAAACTATCCCTTGAAAGCTGTGAAGCTTTTTCTAATGGCCATGCAACCACAGCAAGTCACCCAATCTCTTTGGTAGTAACACTTCTTGAATGCAAAATACTATCCAGAAATGGATAACACTTCTGCTCATTTCAAACTTTCTTTCTGCTTGCTTCTTCCTTTCATTATTTGTCCTTCCCTTCATATACAGTCTTGTATAAGACCCTTAAAATACAGTCTTGGCAGAACATTCTCTTCAAGCCTCTATTTTTCACTTAATGTATGGATGACCACATTTCTATGTGTTTTGTGTTCCACTTGGGAACTTTAATCACTTTGGAATGAGATATGATAGAACCATGGAATCATCAAGGTTGGAAGAGACTCTCAAGGTCTTCCAGTCCAGCCGAGCACCCAGCACTGCCACTGTAATCCCTAAACAAACTCACCCAGCTCCACATCCAGACACCTCTTAAACACCTATGGGGATGGTCACTCCACCACCTCCTGAGCAGCATAGGTTGACCACCCTAACATTGAAAAGTTGTTTTCCAATATCTAGTCTGAATCTCCCCTGTCTCAGCTCAAGGCCATTTCCTCTGGTCCTCTCACTGCAGGCACAGCAGAAGAGACTGGTCCCCACTTCATCAGAACCTCCTTTCAGGCAGTTGTAGACAGCAATGATGTCCCCCTTGAGCCTCATCTTCTCCAGGCTAAACACCCCCAGCTCCCTCAGCAGCTCCTCATAGGACACTTTTCCTAGACCCTTCAGACCCCTGCAATTCTCTGGACAATGTAAGGATTGGTACAGTATTACTATAGTTAAGTGCTGCATGTTAGAACTGAAATGTGAGTCTATTCCTCACTTGTTGCTGAGTATTTGTAGCATTATAAAATTGTAGCATGAGATTTTTACTGGTCTCTAATCATTGTGCTCTTTATACAAGTAGTAAAAGAATAAACAGTAAGATTTAAGTAAGATCTTAGAGTGAATCATGTTGATGGTGGAAAATATTAAAACTACATCTTATTATTATAATTTATGTACTATTGTGGAGATCATGATTGTGTTGTGCAAGAATTATGCAAACACAGTAAAAAGCCTTATTCTGAAAAACAGTAGCATAGCTGGATACATTCTTTTCTCTTGTTTCTGTCATTATTTTCATTTTAACAGAGGAGGAAGTCACAGCATGAAAGCAAGTTACTTGCAGATCAGAGAAATGTGCAAGAGACAGGTTTTGAATCCTGAACCACTGAGTCAAGTCCAGCTCTTTAACTGCAATTCACCTGCAAAATGTAACAGCAAAACAAGATTTAAAAACCTCAGACCTTCCATTTTAATAATTCTATAACTGCTCTACCAAATACCATCCCTAAACTAACATGAAGAGTAAAGAGCAAAGACAGAGTAAGAGTATAATAGAATTATTCCAATTATACTAAAGTCCTACCTGTCCATCCTGGCCTGGGAAAAGTCTTATCTCAGAACAATGAGTTATAAACCAAGCTTTAGACCAATGGATAAATTAATCTTTCTATGATATTACATCTGCAGGAATCACCATGACTGTGTGTGCCTGGTAAAGTTCACATCAGCTGTGCTGAGTAATTTGAACAGAAATAAATCAAATGGAGTTTAACTGAGAAATAATTATGAAAATTGGATTGCATGGCAACAGACTGGGATCTGAAACTTGATCAAGCATGTTGAAGTACAGCTACTACAGAACAGCCAATGGCTAGGATTCTGCTCAATCTGCAGTTCATGGTTCACGGGCTCTAGCCCACGTTGTTAGCCAAAGTCAGTGTTTTGATCTTCTGCAGTTTTTCCACACCAACTGATTCCCAGAAGATGTACTCCTTGCCAAAATACCACATCTGTGGAGTTCAGCCAGTTATGAAAGGACTGTGTCAAGTTGACATCTGAGAACACTGAAAAATGGTTTTTATCTTCTGGGTAAAGTGCCTTCTTTTGACAAGCTGCCTTTTTCCTGTCTTTTGGTCCCTGACAATTTGAAAATTACTGTTAGGTAGGAAAACTACACTCAGGTAAATATGTTTTCAGGTTTGTTCCTGAGAAAAACTCAAGTCTGATGCCTTTTCCCACAGCATGGTTCTTCCCTTTAAGGAGATAGTGTCTGATTTCAAAATCCCAGCAACGCGTCTCTCCCAAAGGAACAGGTAATCTAAAGATTTATCCCTTTCCCCGAGTCCACTCACGTTGGCTCCAGCCCCCTGAGCCAAGCACCACCTGTTGTGGTTGGAAAGGACCAGCATCAGGGTCAGTGATTGGCATGCTAATTGCACAGCAGAGCCACACTAGCTTGGAGCAACTCAGGATCTCTGCAAGCTGGATGCATGTCTCAAAGGGCCATCAAATGAGGACCACAGGGGACCAGCAAGCACTGGACGGAGGGGGAAGACGATGGGAGTGTGTCTGCCTTACAAGCAAACAACTCTCAGCAAAGTTACAGTCTTACTCAGAAGTGGATTGTCAGGCACTAAGGGACAGAAGCAAGAAAATGAACGAAAGTAAATGGCCCAAAGATTCTGTTCCCTCTCGGTATTATTTTTCCCATTTGACACTGCCTACTCTGAATGCATATGAGGCTATTATATCCTCTATGTTTTTTTTAAGGAGTGTGGATACTATGAGCTAGATCCCTGAGGAATAGGCAGCCTCACACGGCACGTTTTAGAATCTGACTTTCAAGTGTCATATACCAGCCCTGAGTTAGATGCCTACAATATCCAAGGACCCAAAGCATTCTGAGCAGAAAGCCAACAAGGTCAACAAAAATAGCAAGTGTATGGAGACCAATGTCTCTGAAGGATTTAAATACTTAATCCCAGCTTACAGCAAGAAACTTCCTTCTCTTGGTATTTACTAACTACCTTGAATCACGGTTGGGCTCACACTTTTCAAAGAGGGGCCTAGCCAGGATCTCAGTTTTATCCCATAGCTCAGTGGTTAGTTTGAGGACAGATAAAGAGCCATAATTCCTGTTGTTGAAGCTGCTTTACTTCACTGAGAATAATTAAATATTCATT
Source organism: Leptocoma aspasia (assembly GCA_013399835.1). Taxonomy (NCBI): domain Eukaryota; kingdom Metazoa; phylum Chordata; class Aves; order Passeriformes; family Nectariniidae; genus Leptocoma; species Leptocoma aspasia. Next base: position 2,150,435 of record VXAX01002097.1, read on the forward strand.
AGGCGAAAGAGAGAGCAATACTTTATTGCCTAACATTTGAGGCACTCAGCTACAAGAAAGAGGCCTCAGCGCCTGTGTCAATGAAATTTTAAGTATCCCATATTAAGTAATCATGAGGGCAGGGACTGGGATTCAGTCCTCTCTTTACTTAGGTGAGGGAGCTAACCACTGAGCGGTATTATAACACTAGTTTTTATATTCCTTTGGTTTCTTCCTTGCACTTTCTCTATTTTAGCAAATATTTTGCTACACAATGCGCATTGGAAAAGTATAGTAAGAATGGATGTTGAATGCCCTTGCTCTGGAAAGCAGACTGCACCTAAAATTAAAAGGATCTTGGAAGGTTTGAAATACCTGTTAAAAAGACAGAGGCATGAACAAAATAGATAGCATCTTCCATGTCTCTGTTCAACTCTTTAGCTGATAAGTAAAAAGACAGGAAGAGTGATGACAGATCCCTGGCCATGTTTCCTTTTTAAGCCCATCCAATATGTCTGTACTCAGAGTGTTTTCTGGATTGGATTTTGAATGCAAGCTAAGGAATGGAGTATCTTCCTTGAGAAATACAATGCTCAGACATCAACCCTCCCAGTTTCATTAATTTAGCCACTTAGCAAATATCATGTATTAAAACCTATGGACTTAGAGATTTTATATGCCTCCAGGCAAAGAAGCATCCAAGCGAGGACTTTGAGTGCCTATATTTAGGGATTCAAACACCTAAATATTCCTGGGCATCCACTATATACACAATATTTGATCATAAATGTCTAGTAGGTACACCTTTGCTTGACTTCAGTATATTTCCTTTGCTTGACTTTAATATACTTTATCTTTTAAAGCTATCTGGTTTTGTTAGATAATTTCTGGGAGGCAAGGACCGAATAGCTGTTTTTAATTAGTGACTAGGTAAAAAAATAGCTTGAGGAAAATGATAGGTTGTCCTGCTTAGTACTTGGAGTGCTGACTTAGTAATATGATTTCACTTGTTATTATTTTGACAATCCTTGCTAAGCTTCAGTAGCATGTGTATATCACTTTCTGTAATGGTCTCCCAGCCTAAAAATTTTGAGTTGCTGTGATAATGTATTTCATAAAGGAAGAGATATTTTCAGCTTGAACACGGTGATTGTACAAGGTTGGAAGCACTGTATAAAATCAGTGTACTTCTAATTTCATCAGAGCTATTTTCACTGGGCTTTAAAAAAAAAAGGATGCTTTATTTTAAGGATGAGCTAGCACACATCCAGCAAGTCCATACCCTAACTCTGTTTTGATTAGAAATAGATTTGGACAGTACATTGGACTGTCATTCAACTGTCCTTGTGTTTGCACCAATCAGCTCAGCCCTTGTACAAAGAACCCATCATCGAAGTGAGAAAACAGGGCATCAGGGAAATGCACAGATACACAATAAGCTGATATAATTGGTTTTATGTGAATATAAGGATCTGACTACATGGTTAAGTGGAACCAAAATAACAAAATGGCTCACATATTATACTCACAGCTATGGTAGTTCAGATCTTCATGAGTGCTATAATTTTAGAACAACACTTCTCAATTTTGAAATAACTTAGATTTTAAAAGTGCATTTTTTAGAAAGAGGATTTTTCTGAATAAAAGCACTCACAGACAGTCAACGTCCAGCATTTAAACACGGCCAAATTAGTTTCTCATATATTTGGCATTAGCTGTTTATACAAATTTAAACAGACACATTGAGTACAGTAATCAAAAAAGGCTGCTCCTGAAAGCTCTCCAGCAATCCTCTGCCTTTGGACTGACAGTGTCTATACTCTAAGGTCTAAAGTGGTCCTCTAACTGGAATGTTTGAAAAGTGAAATGGACCAAAGAAGAAAGTGCAGATAACACTGAAATATCACTGGTAGTAAAGTGGGAAGGTGCAAGCAGGTCTTTAATAGCAGAATATGATCTGCTAATGGGTAAGCAAAAAACCCCAAAATATTTGAGCAATTTTTCATTTTGTGATGAAATAGAAACTTTAAAAATATCTGTATTTTAAAACCACTTTGTTTCTGCTTGCTGTGTACTTAGAGGTTTCAAATATATCTTCCTTGGTTTTGAAAAATTTCTTGGGTGGCTGAGGTGAAATGGGTGTGGACTTCGGCCATTAATCATAGGGTTCAATTTTTCACCAGAGCATCTTTTCATACAAATATTTGAGCTGAATAAGCATGTGAAGCAAAAGGAATTTGAAGCTGACTAAAATTATTTCCTCTTTCAATGAAGTGCATTTCTCTTGCCCGGTTGCTCATACTACAAATGAATCACCATTTTTTTAGGGCAATTGACATCAGACTTTCTCCTTTAAATATGCAAAAAAATAAATGTCCCAAATATTCTCCTGTAAAATGTCTCTTTTGAGGGGGGAAGGAAATCCTCATCCTATATATGCCACAGAGCAGCAACAGAGAGATACAACCTAGGTTCACTAACCTCAGCAAACACTGCCTTGCCTGAGCTTGTACCTGCAGCCATATCAATTTACTTTCAGGAAAATACCTTCTTAACATTAAGAATGTGCATATTTTCCACTGTCTGCTGCAGAACTTGAGTATATGTTAATGAGCTTCTTTGCACAGGGATGATTTCCTGAAATGGGACCAAAGTCTGTTATCAGGTGTTACAAGTGCCACAAGTTCCAGCTCTGCGCAGCCTTGAAAATGTTGCAAGAGGCACTTGTGACAATCCCCAGGCTGCTCTTTCTTTAATTTATCAAACAGACCCTATAGCTCAGGAAAGTGAGGAGACTCTACAGTTGGAGGAACTACCTTCCAGGGGCTGAGGGGAAGAGGCTGAATGCTTCAGATAATTCAAGGTATGACAGCAAGTGTTGTAAAAATGGTGTCTGTGGTTAACCCAATACTATTTGTCAAATTCCAGCATAGTCACGTACAAGCGTTACAGCATAGTCAAGGCTCAAACAGTAATTTGTAACCTGTCCTTGGTCTTAGATGCACTTGTGCCTTCTTCTATAGTAAGTGGGGACAACCCTACTTAGACCAGTGAATGTTTTTTATTAACTGAGAACCAAGTGCTTTTGTAGCAAACTGCGTTAGGAATATCTCCAAGGAAACAATGGGTTTGGTTCCTATTTGCACAGCATATCTTAGAGCTGAGTCTGTCTGGTGACTGATAATGGTTATCACAACTATCAGCTGTAGAGAGGGTTTGGGACATCCTTCCTGCTCCATTTAGCAGCTCAAGAAAATAATGATGCTCCTGGGCTGTGCTGCCAGCCATGAGGAGAGCAATGGACATGGTTTCACTACTGCATAAGGAACTTTATTCACACACCTGCTGAAAGAACTGCTTGCTGAAAAGTCAGAGTGACCATACAATGTTTAGTGTAATGAATAAATAAAGACTGTAATAATCTGCAGGCTTTGCCTGGAGACACGGAGAGGAGGAAGCCCTAGGTACTACTCTCCCTTTCCTATCAATCCAATTGGTGGAACAACTTTATAGAGGCACTGCATGGGCTGTGCAAGCAAAGGTACAACTTGCTGATGTATGAGGGAGCTGTGTTAGCAAGTTAGGACTTTACCTGACAAGGTATTTTATCACAGAGGAAATCCCTACATGGACCCTGGTATATAAGAGGGCATGTAGAAATATCACTGAACTTACATGGTTGCTTCCATGTCAAGCATATACTTTTTGAATTGTGCTATGAATATTTACCTTGGTGCATTTTAAAACTATACACAGACAAGCTTTAAACACAAGACCAACATACATACAAATAAGCTACATTTGTTTTGGGTTTTTTTGGAAGCTGTTGGTATTTGCTAGCTTAAATTTTTCTTTTCTTTTAGTAGATGTTGAGGTAATTCTTTATACTGCCATGCTAATTTCCATTTTGAGGCACTGAAAGTTGTGGTTAATGGTAATGTTTTGAAGCTTTCAATTAGATTTTTAGATATAACTAGGCCTAGGGGTAAACTCAGGAAGAGGCATATTTTAAAGACCTTTTCACCCCAGGATTACAATATTTTGTGATAATTCAGGTTTTTAAAAACTGATATAAACCCAAAAAAATAGATTCTAATATATCTAATCTAGTAGAGAACTAAGTATCATTAGTGCTGCCAGCTGAGAGACTCAAGTACAAAAGTGGTATGAGACTGCAGACCCCAAGGCAGTGGAAGCTGAAAAGCTTTGCAGATATGATGTGGTCATTCTCTGTTGATGTTGGTGGTCATGCTGTTACCACAGCACTGCTCCCACAGCTGTCATTGGAGTGATGCTGGCAAAGCCTTTGCTGGGAGACATCTGCCTTGCTCTTCTAACTGGAGTTTAAATGCTATGATGACAGCTGCACAAAAAGTGAAGAAAAAGGGAAGACAATAGAAATCCCAAAGAAATATTGAAGATATAAATGGAAGCAACTACGGTAACTACTGTCAAGATTCAGACCAGAATTTCAGGAGAGTTAAGAAACGCAGCTACAGAGATGCCATTTTTTATTTCAGTAACAGTGATGTAAACCTGGGATTAGGTTTAGTGACTCTGTATTTATACCAATGCAATCAGAATCTGCCTTGGATCCCTCAAGCAAATTCAATTTACCTTCCTGGTCTCTTTATGCTGCCCTTGCTCTTCACAGCAGCATGCCATGGCCACACAACATACACATGACATTTTATGTCAATGCTACAGAAGAAGCTGACCACTGAACATAGCAGCAACTTTTATGAATGTCGAGAGAAGAGAGCTTGCTTTCAGTGTACTTTGATGTCAGTGTACCATATTTCATTGAAAGTATAGCAACAATGCATCAATTTTTATCTCTAAGAAACATCCACTGTTCTGGCAGTTAAAAAAAACCCTATTACAACATATAAAAAATGATGCTTTTGTTGAGAATATCAGGTCTATTTTTTCCCATTGTTCCATGTGTTAAGCCTTACTTTCATGTAACTTAGTCCCAGTGGAAAAGATGTTGTAAGTGGTATGTATTTGTTCTAAAGACTTGGAACATAACAAATACTTTAAGAGCCCATACATAAGCCAGATGAACTCAGAAAAACACCAACCATTCTTCTAGACTGCCAAAATCATTAACAGACTGAGGCATTGCTCAAATATGACAACTGACAACACCTTACACACCAAATTCAACAACCACCCTCCACACATACACTTTTCAGGTGCAAGAGATGAAGTTGTAGCCCAGCTCAACTCTCTGCTGCAAGTGAATCAGGTCTAATGCAAGAAAAGCTCACCTCTCTCAACTGCCCTTACAGCTCAGTTATTAAGGAATCTGTACACAAGGGCATCCTTGCCTCTGTGCTTGCTGCAGACTGGATGCTGCTGGAAAAGTGGACTTCTGAGGGACACACAACTTGAATTTACATGACTTAGAACAGATGGAGGCTAAGAACAGCCTGCTGTGCATGCGACATCACCTTACCTAACAGTATGTGGCAACATGCCAAATGTGTGGGTGTGCTGGCCCTCAAATATAGGAGGAGAATGATTGCTACCTTTACCAAGGCATAATACCTTGCTGTACTTTCATGTAAGGAAGGCATTTGGCTTACTGCATTTTTTTGGGGCTTGGGCTTGGAAATATACATGATGGCACATGTGCCATAGCAAAAACAGTCGCAGTCCTTCACAAAAAACTATTTTTTCTAGGATGCCATAATAGCTGTGGCTGAATACTTGCACAAAACAAACTGTTTCATGACAAAGTGGACGTATGTGAAAGTATGCAAAAACACAGGGGAGACAATGAGAGAGTTTGCACAGACTTCCCTGTGTTAAAAAAGAATGTAGAGTTTCCTGCAACAAACTAATAATTAATAAATAAAATAGTGAAAGAAAATAATAGGACTGTCATAAATCATAATCTCAGTATCAAATTATACAATAGTCAGTTCTTATGGTTATCCCATTTTGTGGGCAAACATCTGTTTTTTTTTTTTTCTGTTTCTTTGCATCCACATCTTCCTACTGAGATCTGGCTTGGGTTATTTCCAGAAACTCCTTTACAGTTTCTGTTCCTGAAACACAGTGGTTTTGTTGTGGTGTTGCTCCTCTGTTTCTTGAGAGTACAGAGGGCCATGCTTGTGTTTTGTAGCCCAGTTTCCCTCCTTACATCCATGAGTTCACTCTGAAGAGCTGCGATAACCAAACTCAGGCAATAGAAGAACAGGATCCTATTCCCTAGACATGAAAGTTCTTGCTGTTCTCTGGCTGCTCTTGAAAGAGAGCCCTAATAGTGTAAAAAAATGTAACAATGAAGATGCTGCTATTTTCTGAGGATGATGCTTTGGTGCCTTAAATGTGGATTGTTATTTGTGAACAGCTTCCCACAATAACTCCATGTTCACCTATGTTCTTCCAGAGACAGAGCCCCTGGGCTTCAGGTCAAGCCTTCATGAACAAGCTCATGCTCACCTTCAGTTTGTTTATCACCAGGGAACAGCAACAACAACAACAGTACCAAGCAAGAAGGAAAGCAGAAGTCCTCAGCAAAGGTGAGAAGTCTTGACAGTATTATCTGAGAAATGGAAAACTGAGTAAGAAGCACTACATATACTGTAGCAATGACTAATCATCAGAGGATAATTCAAGACCCTTGAGCACCATATCAGAGGTGTTATTGAACTGCGAGATGCAAGGTCACTCTTACATAGAAAAGAAGAAACAAAGGAGTTAACTTGAGAGCAAAATTCTTGTGAGCAATGAGACCTTTTCTTTTTGAAAGGAAAATTCTGTGCTTTCCCTTCTGGTTGGCCTGCCGTAGTGGATATGCTTTTGGAGTACAGCATGTACAGTGCATAAGCAACTATTGCCATTTATCGTTGGCTTCCAAATCAGCAGTGCTTAAAAATATGAAGTGTAAACTTGGCTCTCTCTTCTATCTTGGGTTTTGTTATTGTTGTTTTTTGTTGTTACTCTGAAAGAGTATTTGCTCAATTTTTTAAAAAAACGAAAGATCTAATTTTAACTAAGTGGATGTATTTCTCCTTTGTTCAACCAAAATGCTCTTCCTTTCCTTCTGAAGTCAGCAGCAGACAGTAAACAATTTCCTGTAAAGAAACAGCACTGTAGCTGCCTATGTCTTCTCCTGAACATATTAAATATCATCTCAGACCACCCTTGGAAAAATACCAGAAGAAACAGCTCCACTAGCACAAATACAGTAACTACTCTGCCCAGGCTCTGTGTGAAACCTGCTCTAGAAAATGTAATTAAACTGAGTGACAAGCAAGGATCAGCCTGAGACCTTCACATCATCATGAGCAATCATCAATCTTAATTAGCAAAATATTTCATTATCCACACTTTCTTCCCAAAACAGAGTAGCTTGTTGGAATTAAAAGACATGGCTGTAGATACTGTTTATATTATTTCAGTATCTACATGTGCTGGTGGCAGAATGAGACACTCAAGAGGGATAGCAGTAAAAACTTTCAGTGTGAATGAAGATGACCATTACTCAGAGCCAAGCAGCAGGTCAGTATGCCCTTGGACATGGATAATGTTAACAATGTGGAAATATTCAAGAATGGTCAGAACAGCTGTGAAAGTGTGAGGAAATCGCTCTCAGAAAACACAGGGACAGGATGACAGCAGGGAAGCTCAAGGGAAGACTTCTTCCCATTCAAATCCAGCCTCTCTCTGTAGCTGTACTGTCTTGTGCCAACAGATTCACACATACTGTGGCTGCAGTTTAGGTGAGTCACACATACTGAACGAGAAGGACAGACCAAGGTTTTTTAACCTTTTTGCCTGTGTATAATTATCAATGTGTGTCTATACAGCAACATTTTGGATTGTTTCAGTTATTCAGTATTCATAAAGAAGTATAGAATAATTGAAGCAGATATAAGAACCCAAAGCAATCTCTCAGAAGGAAATGTGTGTGTCAAACTCATTTCATGAGCACATAAAAGCCCATACAGTCTCCTATTAGCAACAAAGTCCACAGTCCTAGTTAATTCTTCAGACCTAACTTCATTTGACTTCTGGGCACCCAACCAATTAATATCCCTCAATCACTCATTCTTGCAGGCATGACCTCTTGCTAGTAAAAGTGATCACATCATGGAAACTAAACCTTTCCTAGTATCTTACCCTATGTAATTAAGAAGGGTGGACAACCAGTGTTTTGTCAAAAGTCTTTAGAAGAAAAGAGAAAACTAATAGGACACATCACTACAGATCACTGGCAAAAACCTAGCTCATACCAGCCTGGCCTTCACTTGGATGAGACCAGTGGAGGCTTGCCAATGAAAGCCCTCTTGCCATCTTAGGTTTGGGAAAATGTATTGCAACAGGAAAATGTCAACAATGTTAAATACAGTTTTGTTCATACTGCAGCAAAGAACAGTAATGCGTAAAACTGTGTCTGCTGGTCAGAATTACCCTGTGAACTGGCTGAAGAGATACATGAATAAAAGTACTGTTCCCCTTTCTGTTCCTACTTGAAACTTGATTATAGCATGGCTGAAAACACATATGTTCTTTCTCACAGTGGGGAAAATGCCTTATGTCTAAGATGTTCAGACAACAGTCTCTTGTCTGTTCCGTACTTATTAGTTGCTTGACTCTAATAAGGTTGTTATTAAAACAACCCAGTTAAATGTCTTTCATGTTGTATTGACTTCATGTCAAATATTGTTTATATAAATAGTCTTTGAGGCATGGGAAACTTGCAGGATGTTTTCACAAAGTCCTTGTTCTGTTTGTCTCAGGAATTGTGAAGACACATGATGACTACAATAAATTCTAAATAAAATGCAAATTCACGAAGAAGAAAGTTAGGGTTCTTTTCTTCAGAAATGTTTTTCACTTTATTTGTAACAGGATTTAAACACACTCATCCATTCCTATCTTTAATCAGAAGTCCTGTGCTCTTGGATACCAGGGTTTCTTCAGTTTTCATTATTAACAATTCTACCCACCAGAGATTTTCCTATTTTCTCAGAATTTCTCGTTTTTTCTTACTTTCCAAAGTTCTTACTGAAAGCCTTCAACAAATCAAATACTTGTCAGCAACTTCTTTTATCTTCATTTTAAAAGCCTGTCACCTCTGTTTCTGTAGAATGATATTTTAAACTAGTCTAGAAGAGTGATTTATAAGCTTAGAGACTGCTTTGTTTGACCTCCTTCACCTTGAAAGGACATGTAAAAGGAAACAGAGATTCATCTTCTGCCATTTCACACGCTTCCAAGCTCCTTTTCATTGAGAACAGGACATGACCATTTATCCTGAGTAGATTATTGCATGTTGCACATGCTCAACTACCTCTATAATATATTGTGTTTTAACTTATGTTTTTCTCAAAATGTATTAATGTTAGATATGCTATCTGGTAAAAACCTTCATTTTTTTCTTCTTTGCTGACTTTCCAAAGCATCAATACTTGCTTCTGCCTTCATGATATCTTACTTTGTCAGTCACATGGCCAAATAAGCTAAAATAAAGTTTTTTCTTTCAACCTGATGATCTAGATGGAAATTATGCAATGGTGTAAAGGCGGTTCAGAAGTTTTGAAAAAATATATCTCTAATATCTCATGGCATCAGTAGCAGCAACAGTCAGATGTAATGAGTCATGTTGTGTTAGTTTCAATGGAATAAGTGAGACTTCAGTCACAGGTATTAATGTGTCCTCCCCAATGTAAAGTGTTAAACCATTTAACATGATCTGTGGTTTTAAGTACAGAAAGTTTAGCCTGCTCAGTCACATGGCATCTGCACTAGAAATTCATCCCAAATCTGGAAAGTATATTGATTAGTATGTACAAAAACAAAACACTAAGCACTGGGAATTTGAAATCAAGTGGTTAAACAAAACTTAATCAAAATCTGTCAGAGTACCTTTCCTAGACACAGGTTATTAATTTAGAATCCATTATGCTATCCAGAAGTCCTTCTTAGCACAGCAAGAAAGGCTTAATTTTCTTATTCATCTCTCAGATCACAGCTGTAGGAGTAAAGATTGATTTGCTGCTTTTGATAATAAATATAGACAGGAAAAGCAGAAAGGATAGGAGAGTGGAAAGCAAGGGCAGTGTAGCTGTTGCTGAGCTTTTAAGGCAACAAAATAACTGTGTAGTCTTGGAAAACAGTTTGGAGTAGCCACCCCTGGTAACTGCTGGCCAGGAGCACAATTCCCACCTCCATGGGATATCCCCTACCTGGCCAAGTCAGGTCTCCTTCCTTCCATTCCTCATCTTGCATTGGTAGTGCAGCACAGGCCAACTTGAAAGGTGGTTGAAAGCTGAGTGGCAAAATGTGAGATCAAAAAATATAACTAGGGCGAAGAAAGAGACTCTAAGAACATGGAAAGTCAGGCAGAGGACATCCTTTTTTTTTTTTAGCAAGTTTGTTGGGAGGAGCCAACAGTCTTGTTTGATGGCCTGGGTCTGGTGGAAATTGCCCAGTGGGGGAAAAATTTAACCAGTGTCCTTTCCTCAGGAAGTTCTTCAGAAACCTCTTCCACCATAATGGTTCCTGCTATTTTGCTTTTAGAATGTTCAACAGATGAGATGTGAGAAGCCATCCCTTCTGTTCTTCATCAACCTGCTTGGGTCCACTAATGTGTCACTTCACTCTTTTCTAACCTGTCACATCATCATACCACCCTTGATCCATAGAGGAATCCTATCTAACATTAATACATTTTGAGAAAAACATAAGTTAAAACCTCTCTTAATGAATGATTGTTTTTCCAATTTCTTAACCCCTCTGTCACTCTTAACTCTTAGAGCTAATTGCAGCACTTTGTGAACTCCTACTGATTTCTTAGAGATGATTTCACAATTACAGTAGGCATGCAGTCTCCAGTTATCACACAGGTAGGGAGAAGTCAACAAATAAGTAACAAACTGTGTTTCATTTCAACCATGGATGCTTACTGGAATGTGAGGTTTCACATTTCAAGAACAGACTTCAAAACTTTCACCAACTACTATAAAGTTCAAAACAATCCAGCCAGCCTTTTGGGCTGGTGAGTCTTTCTCCATGGTAAATGTGTCCAGTGTTGCATAACACATTCTCTCAAAGATGGCAGTTAGCCACCTGGAAGTCAGTCTTATGAAAGGTTTTCTTCCCTTTAATTAGAAAAATATGCACACAAATTCATCCCTTGCCTATCTTGCTGTTTCCACAATCCAGTTCAAACTGATTTATGAATGAGTAAATGAAAACATTCTTACTATAGTCAATATAGCTATAGTTGATTGTGCAGTATCAAGTGCTGCATTATTGCAGTTTAGGTACCAGAATCATTAATTTGATCTGATTTACACTGATGACATTTAGGGCTGTCACTCCTATGATATAGAAACTTGTCATTGCCAGCTATTTAATTTTGTAAAGACATTACCCCAAATTTATTAGTAATGGGTCTTAAATGGCAATTCATTCTTAAATTATGGGGGCAGTGAACACCCTTGAAAAAGGCTTACATTTATGTCTTGGATCTTGCAATTGGGCAAACTAGGAACACTCACAGGGAAAGGTGTAGCTGTTCAGCTGAGCTTTGCAGCTGCTTCCTTCTACTACAACCAGCAGACAGAAATATTCAAATTTCCATAATGTAAAAAAATGAAAAGGACTGGATCTAGAAATAAGGATGGGTTTTCCTCTTGCTTCAATGCATGGGTTTACAAAGACACAGATCAGTGCTTGCTGTTGCCTGCATGAATTTTGCTATTGACTTCAGTAGCTGTATGGCTGGTCTTCTCTACACTAGGGGGTGATTGGCTAGTTATTTAATTAACTAGTTTAAGCAGCATTAACAATAATCTCAGCAGTGCCCAATGGATTTTCTGCTTTAAATATACTGTGCACTTCTCTATTTATAGTAAACACCAGCAGTGGGATTCATCTGTCCAAATATAGATTCTGCATTGTAGGTGTCTGTCTCTGAGTTAACTGTCTCGGCTCCCTTTATAGTCAAGGGAACAGGCCTTCTGAGGGCAGAGCTCCTCTCATCCCATTTCTGATGTTTAAAATAGATTAAATGAATCACCTCCATTTAGGAGATAGAGTATGAAGACCTATTTCTGTTCATTCACTATGGAGGGAGTCTTGACAACTGGGAAAGGTATAGATGCCTACCCTGTGGAGGCTACAACACAGAAAGATACTTCCTGTCCTAAAGTGGTACCAAGAACACTGCGGCCATCCAGCAGCCCCTATGTTCCCTCAGATGAATAACTTATCACCTTGCTGCCTTTCCATAAGGTGGAAATCTCTATCTTCTACATGATTCTTGGGAAGCAGGGTATGCTCAAGAATGGTATTTCAGACCCACCCTTCTTGCTGGCTTTCACTCTTCTTCCCATAGTTTCAACTCCATGGACTCATTTTGCTGACAAGGAGGTAATGAGATATTGAAATGAAACAGTGCTGCTGCGTAGCTGGTTGGGGAGATCATTGTTGGGCAATGTAACATGCTCTTATCCTTTGTCCCAGAGGACTGAGCAAACGGTTTGTGAGGCAATCCCATTTGCTGCTGATGCCAATGCCAGGAAATGAACAATCTGTGTTAGCTTTTGACTTTTAAAAACAATGGGCTGGATGCAATGCCCTCTGAAGTTACCAGGAGTCTTGTTCTTCCTTTGTTTCCAAAGGGCATGGGGTCAGGCTCAACATTAGTTTATTTTGCTTTGTTTTTACACTTAGTGAGAAATAAAAGTTAAAAACAGGTGTAGTTGTGATTATGAGTAGTTGGTCTGTACAGCAAAAGGAGAATGGGATTTTTAAACAAACGACAATCAACTTTCCTATTTAAAATGCTTTTGTACTAATTGCGTATGGAATTTTTTATCACATGTGCCCTAATTTAAGGTTTATATAGATTCCTGGCCCCTGCATTATAAAATTTACACACACAACAGTTTTGTTATGAAGTTGTTTTATGCTTTTAAAGAGGAATTTCCAAAATACATATGTATATTGCTGATCATTCCTTTGTATAGCAGTACTTTAAAATCTTTCATGTAAATACTGGTAAGGCTTCTAACAGTTGTGTTCCCCTTTCCTCAATTTTCTTTCTCCCCACGTGAAACCTCCCTCTGAGGACCATGCATAACCCACGGTATATTTATGTATGGGGTGTAATGCACAGGCTTCTGCTCTTACTCAGAGTCTGAAGAAACTACTTACTCAGAGTCTGAAGAAATCCAATCACCAATATTTGTAAAACGTTAGTTACCCTCAAAAGATGTTTATGTAGTACAGCATTGTTACTTTCTTTAGTTTAGAGGCAAGAAATTAAACTGTAAAAGAACATAATTGACTTATTCATGATTGTATGGACCCAAGACCTGTCTTCTCTGAAGTTATGTCCCATTCCCTTAAGCAGAGAACTATATATCCTCTATACTATGCACACCTATACCAATTTATGGTTATGTTCATTGACTACACTCTCTACCTGTGATATGGCTGACTTGTGGGAAGGGCTGGTTTGCAGGGACTCTAATCCATAGGGACAAGAACCTCTTCAGCCATTTAGATGATCATGGCAGCACTGAGGCTGAACATAGTGCTGCAGCTGTGCACCTTTTGTGCAGATGGCACAACTGCCTGCTAGGGCTTGCTGTGCCTGCCACACGACTCATGTGTTTGTTCACCAAACATAATGTCCTGAGGTTACAGGAAGTGGATGGGTCTAACTGGCAGTAAGCTCTCCTTCAAGAGGCTTTCTTATGTATGAAAACATATATAACATTTTAACAATCTAACATCATTCTTAGTATCTTTCAACACCTTTATTGTAACCCGGAGGGGATCTGGAGTAAACTCTCATCAAGTTTGACACTGAACGGGGGGAACGAGTTGATGCACTTCAGGGCAGGGCTGCCAACTAGACTGACCTAGATAGGGTGGAAGAACAGGTCAGCCATAACCTTATGAAATTTAGCAAGGGGAAAAGGAAAGTCCTGCACCTGAGAAGGAATAACCCTGTCAATGATACAGGTTAGCTGCAGAGCAGCTAGTTAAGAAGGACCTGGTAATCATGGGGGGCAATCAGGATGAGCCAGCAATCTGCTGGGCAGCAGGGAAAGTCAACAGCATCCTGGACTGTTTCAGCAGAAGCACAGCCAGGAAAGTGATAATCTCCCTTTGCTCAGTATTTGTTAGACAACATCTACAATTCTGTGTACAGATTTGGATTCTTCAATGCAAGAAATCCACTATTACCACGTTGGAGCACATCCAGTAAAAGGCTACCAAGATGTTCTAGGCTTTGAAGCACTTGTCTGGTAGTGAGAGAGTAGAGGAAATGGTGATTGTTCAGCCTGGAGAAGAAACAGCTTTTGATACATCTAACTAGCAGCCTGCCAGTATATTCAAGGAGATGGCTCCAGGATCTTCACTGCAGCGCATGGTGGGAGGATGACAGACAATGGGCACAAACTGAGACAAGATATGTTCAGGGTGAATATAAGGAAAAACATTTCCCTGTGTCAGACAGAAAAACAGCTTAGTAGAGAGACAGAGCAGTCCCTATCCTTGGAGCTTTTCAAGACCTAACTGGATAAACTCCAGAGTCACCTTGGTCTTAACTTACAGGTAGCCTTCCCGAGAAGGAGACAGGATTAGAGACATGAGGTGACTTCCAACTTGAATTATCCTACAGTCTTATGGAACAGAGTTATCAGCAGAAGATTTTGTCTGTGAAAAACCAAATAATATTTCCAAGTTGCGAACCTCAGAAAGGAGTGTAAGTGCATACTAAAATCTTGTAATGTAATGTAATGTAATAATAATGTGCAAGCACATTGCACATCCTGCACAGAGCAGTTACTTCCTTGGTGTAACAGTCTTTGCATTGATCCTAGCTTTAATTCCTTTATTATCACCAGTCACCACTAACACAAGGAGTGAGACAGGAGTATGGACTGCCATACTGCTTATAATGGCTTTTGGATGCACTGCAGAGCACACAAAATTACTTCTGTTTATGGAGAGACATTCTGGCCTCTGCCTCACTACAAAAACATGTGCTTCTAGTATGCAAAATCCTCACAGGCATGAAGTTATTGAGGTTGCTGTATTTCTATCTACTATTTCAGAGTCAGAAGTGTGTGAGCGTGCACAATGTGACACAGCATACTGAGTATGACACACTGAGAGGTATCTGAGATGCAACTGAGTTATTGTGTAAGCATATACCATCTGTGCAATAAAAGGGAAGGCCTGCATATGGCTATTTATCCATGTTCTATTAACCAGGCCAGAGGCCTGGAAATCTTAGCCAAATTGCCATATTTGTCTTTTTCCATTTGGACAATAAAATAGAAAAATTGACACAAAGAAAAAGAGGATGGAGCAATCCAGATGTACGCTATCCCTAGAGCAAATGTGCAAGGTCATGTCTTTCTCTGATAGCCTTTACACTTTTAAAACACAGCACTTCTGCTTCCCATGCTGAAGAAGTGTAACCACTGCCTTATCCAAGGATAAAAGTAAGTCATAGAACTACAACTTCCATTTTCTGTTCTTTTTAGTCCTGGAATGGAACAACACTGGGGGTGAACTGAACTCATGCTGGTGGTATGTGCCAATTTGAAATGCAGTCTCAGTACTATTTCCTGTCCTGGCTTACCTGCATCAGCTTCTGCTGCCTGCTGCCAGGTGTCTTCTTCTTTTTGAGGGAGCTGTTGTTCTTCAGGGCTGGTGGGAAGCATCACTGTTGAGCAGACTGATTTCCAGGTCCCCCAGCATCTTATGCTTAAAAGGCTTTCTTGGGCTTTGAGCACAGCATTCTCCCACATGGTCAATACTCTGTTGGTTCAAAAAGGGCAGTGATAAAGCTGATGAGTGATTTACAGATTGTTTTCTTTATTCAGGTCTTGCTTACACTCTGACTCCCGGAAGACTTTATGACCGAAGTTGTGAACCAGAAACCTCATCCCACCAGAAGAACCAATGAAATAAAATAGGAGCAAAATGTGAAAGCAAGGAAGTTCTGAGTTCTCTAAAATGCTTTGAGCTTGTCTATGCATGGGTTTTTGTGCTGATCTAACAAAAATGAATTGGGGTTGCATCAATTTAATTAAACCACTGCAAAAGCAGTGTAATAAAACCCTTTGTTTTGGTTAACACCTATGCAACTCAAACTTCTGAGCAATAGCTACATAAAGAGCTCAAAGACATAAAAAAAGACTCAAGCTCCAGTGCACTAATCTCAGTTTCAATTAAAGCCTAAGAAAGTATGAATTTTATGACCTATACTTCCTTTAAAGCAAAGAGAAACAGAGAAAGTAGTGGATGTTCTTAAATTAAAGAAACTATTGCCTGCTAGACAAAGGCTAAACCAAATCAAGTAACTTTCAGTTCCTTCATATAGTAGTGCTAAATGGCAAAATCTTTATATATCTATGTATGTATTGCAAGCCACCTTTAAGAACAGAAGGAAAGAGTCTCCTTGACAATATTGTATGAGTCCCTTGAGGATTTTCCAGCACTTCATTTTAGTAATCTGGAATAATTTATTGATACATAGTCATCCCTTTCAGAAATTTCTAGAGAAATTAACCCACTATTACTCACATTGTACATCCCTAGGGAGTAGTTCAGTTGATGCTTTTGTGTATAGTGACTCCTGCCATGCTCAACAGTGCCAGACTCGCGTAGACCATCAAAGCTTCCTGAATAATCAGCAAAAAGGGATTGTTTTCTGATTTTGCCAGTTGGCAGCTGACAGTGGCTCTAATGGTAAGTTGGCCACTCCTCCCCGTTTCATTTTCCTCTGAGGATACTGAAAGGGAAAGCTCAAAGAGCCCATGAGCATTAAATTACCTGAGGTGGAGGTTATATGTTGATTTTTGATTGCAGCAAAAACAGACTGAATATGAGCATGGTTAACTCACTAAAAATCAACAAATGATGGCTTCTGTGGATCTGCTATGTAGATGGGGAGGGGGATCAGGAGCCTTTCTCTCTTACTCTCTTAAATACAGACTAACCAGAAACCCTCTTTGTGCTCCCCTGAGAATAAAAGTGGGGCTGGGAACTCGAGTATCTGGGACTGGCTCCAGCAAGAATATATATTGCCCTCCTTCACAGTTCTGTAGCTGTTGCTTTGTCTGCACAAGCCCCAGCTGGGCTGGAAGCATGCTGATCATCTCATCTCATTGAAAGCTGATTATTGCTGTGGTTGGGGGCATCCCTCCTTAGCTTGCCACTGCCTTCTGCTGCTGCAGCCCAGGTTGGAGGAGATCAGCAGTCTGAAGAGATAGCTTTGCTTCACACTGTCTAAACACAGAGCTGGTCACCTAGCTGGGCAGTGGATGAATAATTCCCTCCTGGCCCAGCTGTGTTCCCACTGCAAACAGCAGCACCAACTACAGCGCACAGTGATTTCTCTGTTAACCCAGCACTTCTCAAGACAACACGGAATTCTTCCAAGCCTTATTCAATAATCTTCATCACCATCAATTCCATTGCTTTCAAGTTCACAAAGTATTTTTTTTTTTACTCTTTCCTTGTGTCCACAATGTTTGCTTGGTCACATCTGTGATATCTTTTTAGGTATGATGGAGTTACTGAGGAGTAAGTGTAGTCAGAACTGGCTCTGTTCCCATTATTTTGTTCTGACACGCATCAGTTAACAAAGTTTGTGCAGTTTCCTGGCCCAGATCTCTCTTTCCTGGCCCTGTTTTCGTTATTGTTGTGAGACATGATGTATGTATAAAAGTACTCTTGTTTCCACCAAAACCTTTATATTTTTTCTTTTGCCAAATAAGCATTTCTTCAATGTGTAGCACCAATAATTCTTCAGCAACTTTAGTTACTTGTACATTACAAGCACAAGCACTTTTTGTTCTCTGGTTAACACATACATTCCCCTTAAAGCCTTAGCACATACGTGCAAGCAGGCACACATGCAGACCTACATTGTCCTTCCAGTGGAAAGAAATTACCTCTGTTCAGAGAAATTTTCTGTGTTTACTGAACAGACATCTTTAGGCTCAGTTATTACAATGCTCCACTATTTCTTTTGTTACAGAATGGTAGGGCTGGCAGAGACTTAGGTAAGCCTCATTAAGCAACTCTTGCAGTATGCATAATCATTGTGATGGACGTTATAGGAGTGTTTATGATATTCTTATATGAATCAATTAAATATGTGACTTAAAATGACTCACCATGGTTCTGCAGCATTCACTTGCCATCTGTCTGACCTTTGTTCCCTGCACAGCCATGCTGGCTCTCCTTCCCACAAAATTCTGAACCAGGTATATAACTGACAAGAATTCCATATGACTTAGATCCATCACAAAGTGAGAGCATGTCTTAGGCTGCAAGGTGTGTTACTGCGCTTTCCAAAACATGCTCACAAATCATCTCTCCAAACCATGCAGAATATTATCCTTGGAAGTACTAGCATTAGTTATTCATCAAAACAGCTATCACCAAAAGGTTATGTGTCTTCACATCTCTGGCTTTATCTACTCATAGAGAAATATCTTATCCAAAGCTCCTCTGCCATCCTGCCCATCACTGTACGTACCATTGCACACAATAAAGTGTGCAAACATTCCTCGCTCTATGGAGTTGTCACCTTTGTCTCTGGATGAGCAATGCCATCTTCTTAGTCACAACTAGAGATGGTGGGAGGGGCAGTGCTCCCATTCATTATGAATCCCTTCCCCCAGTGACCATCAAGGAAACCATGACTCATGGTCTACGGAAGCAGCGTGGCACACTGTTTTCATAGCAGGAGCACTAATTCATCCCCTTTTCCTTCACTATCTGGAATGTGAAGAGTGGTGATCCACTGCAGAGACAAATAAAGCCAGATTCAGCTGAGCAAGGTCAAATCAAGTTATTTGGGCTATGACTAAGGGCTTGAAGAACAAGCAGAAATGTGTCGCTGACTGCACTTGCACAACACAGCAGGACCATGGCAGGAAGCTCTAAAGAGAATCTGTGTGCTGCCAGTGTAATAATTAATTCCCTAAACTGCACTGTAATTCTGAGACAGTTGAGTAAGCATCTTAATATTTCCTATTGAAAGCAGAACAAATTTCCCAAGAACTTCTATGAGACGTTTTCCCATTTCTAGCACTTTTAAGGTACAAAAAAATAAATATCACCACAGTGTGGTAGAAAAACAAAACAAAACACATGGGAATATTTTATACCTCCATAACATTGGTAATAATTATTACTTCATTGATAATCCACAATCCTACATTCAATAACACCACTTGCCTTATAAATTAGGTAAAAATTCATAGATAATAACCTACATTATAAAACCCCCTACTTTTAAATAAAAGGGACTGCTAACTTAAGCAATGACTATGAACACTCTGTAATTATCATCATTTTGAGAATGCATGAGCTTAGCATCTTTAATGTCACCCCTTCACATTCTGACACTCGCACTCTCTATATGCACAGTAGTAATGGTGGGGATGCTACAGTCCTACCTCCCACTTTAAGAGAAATACAAAATACTCAGAAAAGTGCCACATTTGAAAACAATATTGGCTAAAAATAAATTAAGGAAAAAAAACTCAGAAAAAACAAAAGTATTTTTTCAGTTGTATGAGTTCCTTCATCTGTTTTTTAGCACAGACCTCATATGCAGTTGTTCCAGCATAAATGAGCGATTAGCCAGGGGATGGACAAGATGCCAGTGACAGAGATACCAGGAGTTGTTTATACAAGCACTGCTGATGGGAAAATGTATATGCAACTACAGATAAATTCAGATTGCATTATTTATATATGAACAGGAGTTCTTGAAAAGAAGTGGCTACAGAACATACATTACTCATCTTTGCTCTCACCAGTATAACACCAATACTTATTTCACAGACAGCAATTCCACTTTAAGACAGGCAGCACCTGGGCATTGCTCACAAAACAAAGGTGAAAACAAGTTGACTTGAAGGTCATACACTTTCATCTGCACCAAACCTTGCATGAGAAAGTCAGTAGTAATACAACATATATCTTACAGGCTGAACATCTCCTGGCTCCTTGAGAAAGAAGCACTCTGAAAACATTTATAACATTTTCACTGCTGGTACGTGTTGTAGCTGCCAACCAAGGGAGAAACTGCCTGCATGCTGCGTTATCAGTATATGTCTGTATAGCTGTGCTGCTTCCTTATTGCTGCTCTTGCAGATTTCATCATTACTTTCAAGTGTATGATTAAAAATGCATTATATTGGGGCTGCAAACTAATCATTAAGTTTGAACTGCAGTCAGAAAACCCCTCCTAGTTTACAGTCGCCTAACAGCTCGTTCTGCCAGGTATTTATTTCTTATATCATTGAAGCTGTCTTTCAATGTCATCTAGGAACGCCTTCAGAAAAAAAAAAGATAAATATGCAGGGTCACTTGGAACTGTAGTGCCATGAAGACAATTATGAATGCCTGTTTTGGCAGACATGAATCCAAGACTACTTTTCCCAAAGGAAGCAAACACCGAAAACATGCACTTTGCCTGGCCCCCCTATGTATAAGTCAACAACTTCCTATGATGATTCACTAAGACCTACATCTGATGATTCACTGAGACTTACATCGTCATCATCACTGTTGTTCTTTACACTGAGAGCTCTTCAGAGGAAGAATTACCTCTTGGTGTACACGTGCACAGCATCTGCCATGACTGCCCCATCAGAACAAGAAATTTTATTAATTCTTAGTTAATGCCTTTCCTGTGGCACATTTCTGTGCTTACATGGGAAAAACAAGGGATGAGAGAGCAGGTACATGAATTCCATCAACAGCTCTTGAGAAACACATGAAAACATTTTGCATGATTCTTCAGCATGATATAATTTACACACATACTCGCACATCAGCAGGTCAGTAGTTGCCTAGTGCTGAAGCAGTCTCCATCTGAACACCTTCATTGGGACCAGCCAATGTCTGTTGGGAATCTGCCACTGATTAGTGCTTTTCATCTTACAACAAAAATGTCTCCTTCCTATTCCCAGGGAAAATATTATCCATGCAACTTCTGACTTGAAAACATGCCTGTCTGACCAGTCAGTGCTTTGAACCAGGCCAAAAAGCCCTAGATGTCACCATCCCCATACTGATTGAGCTATTTCTGAGCTGAGCTCACATGGGTCTGAGTCAATGCTTCCAGAACAGCCTACATTAGTTTGATGTTCCAGCTGACAGTACAGAAACTCCAGCAGATACCACTTTTAGTTCCTCACCATGCACAGAGTAAAAGCTGAGCATTTTTCCCTGGCCTCCCTTTTAAGAAAAGATGTTGGCAATGGTGATGAAAATTTTCCTAGCAACTTAGCAGGAAACAATCTTTCCTCTCAGAGTTCCACAAGGCTCTGAAGGACTCTTCAAAATTTTCTGTAGCCTCAGAGATAAGTGCCTAGGGAGCAAAATTCTGCAGTTCTGCACAGCAGAAGGATGGACTGGGAACAGCAGCAAAGTGAGACAGTCAGAATGGACATAGTGCATCATTAGCACTCACGCATGTGCTTTCCTGATCAGCCAATTCCGCAGAGTACAGAGATCAAGTGAACCATTAATTCTTCACAGCAGAATTAGAGGTCACCTGCATTTTAAAGCACCATTTTAGTGAGAGATATCTAACAAAACAAGAGCAAAATAAATACTGTATTATTAGTGGTTGCAGTCTCCATTAGATTAAGCAATTTAGTAATCTACTGAAGTATTCTCTCATTCTTTTGTACTCTACATAGGAAAGAGTTGCAAACATAAATACTGGGACAGAGAGATATTGTACATAAAATATAACTTACTGGCACTGTACTTAAAGAATAATATCATGCCATTAATACAGCTTAATGCATATTATTACTGGCAACAGGAATTTGCAACTGTGGAAAATGTCCTGATCCCACAAATTTATGATACCTGTGTACCATAAAGTTGACTACACCATGTTCTACCATTTTATAGGTTTTCATTTCTTTTTCTATTAAGATTGTCTTAACTTATACAGCTCTCCTTCCACAGCAAGTCTCATAAATCCAGTTTCCACCCCACTAGTGAGTTCACAGCAGAGACACTCCCATGGAACCAAAGGGAATCAGGACTGGCTTATTCATCTCAATGGTGTGTTACTTGTTACAAGTTTATCCATTGCAATGTTTATTTTCCTGTCCTTTTTGCTATAGTAAGACAAAGCAGCATGTATGCATAAAGAAAACTACATAAAATACAGTATTCTGCTAGCAGCAAAATAACATGAAATACATGTCAAAATCACAATTAAGAAAGCCAAAGTCAAGTAGAGGAAACATGCAATCCTCACAGCAGACTAAGATTCCATTTTCACTTAGTTTAGACATTTACATTTTTTTGTGCTGAGATTCCAAGTGCCTTAAGACAGGAGGAAGTTTAATTATTCATTTATTTCTATGAAGAAAAATAAGCTTTCTTCTGCTGTTTATAACTATTACAGTCAATCCCACTTGACAGTGGATAAGGCTGTATGAGGTGTTCAGTGCTCCACTCTCATCTGTGATCAGGTTCTCACACTGGATCCAATTCACCTCAGACCAACAAGTGCCCTTGATTTTTGGATAGTTTCCTCTCAACTTTGAAAGAGAAAATGAAAATACAACATTTGGAAAGTAGGGATCATAGAGTCATAGAGTCATGGAATGGTTTGGGTTGGAAGGGATCTTAAGCACCGTACACCTAACCCATGGAGGACCCCACACCAGAGCAGGTGGATATGTCCTGAAGGAAGCTGCATGGATAGCCCATGTTGGAGGAAGGTCCTGGGATGAACTGCAGCCTATGAAGAGAATGTCTATCCTGAAGGACTACAGCATGTGGAGATCCCACACTGGAGCAGGCAGCCAAGTGTGAGGAGGAAGGAGCAGCAAAGAGGATCTCTTATGGACTAACAGCAGCCTGCCATTCACCATGCCCCCGCACTGCCCAGGGGGCAGGAGGCAGAGGAGTTGCGACTGAGGGTGTGAAGATGAACTTGGGAAGAAGAGGGGTGAGGGGTTAGTATTTTAGTTTTTATCTTTGTTCCTCACCCTTTTACTCTAATGTAACTATCATCAAATTAAATCAATCTCCCCCAAGTCAAATCTGTTTTGTCTGTGGTAAGTGAGCTCCCCGTCTTTATCTTGACCCATGAACTTTTCCATCTTATTTCCTCTCACTGTCCCATTCAAGAGAGGAATCAATCTGCTGGGCAGGCAATTGGTGCTGGTGCAGGTAAACTCAGCACAATGAATAAGAACCTTAAAATCCTGGAAGATACAACACAGATAAAGTTAAAAAAAGATGTGGGAAACAGTGTAAGTACATTAAACACTGTGTTAAGTAATAAAGAGATGACCTTCTTTCTGCCCATAATATATGAGGAGCTGGTCTCTTCACAATAGACTTGTCCCTATTCTGTACAGTAGAAAACCATTAATAAAGCATCTTTTGAACATTTCCAACAGTAAATTTCTGCCAGCTTTACTTCTGGTGAGTATTCCTGCCACTGGTCATAAAGTTGGGGGAATTTGGCCTTACTCTAAAGGCACTACTTCTTGGGGTTATCCATTAAGATTAGTAAATAATTGAATATTTTACAGTGAAGCTTCTTGTATTAAATTCCAAAAGTCAAAAAACTACACAGCAAAACAACGTTTGCAATTGTTCTACAGAATACTCCTGATAGAAGATGCAGCATTGGACTTCTCAGTATCACTTGATTTGATCTTGGTTGAAGAGCCAGCCTGCCAAATGAAGTTGAGGAACATGAATACAAGCAAAGTTTAGGTGTATGGTGGAACACACTTACTATGATTGAAGATGACATGCAATTCATACCAAAATTCAACTTCTGGTGCAGTTGTCACACATGTTAATTTAGGCATAGCCAAAGACTTAGGATCAATAATAATTCTGACCTGTAATACCTCAAGGACTATCAAAAAATGACAGATCATTGTTGCAAAAAACAAAGCAAACATTCTTCTATTTTTAAATTTAAATTCAATGTATTTATGCTAGTCTCATGACCTTTTGCTGGCATAAATGTTCACAAGAAACCAGACTGAAAATGTTGACTCCAGTGTGATCCTGGGAGTAGAATTTTACAGTATTACTGCTCATATACTTCCATATTTGCAAACCAGAAGAACAGAAACAATGGTATGGGATTTTTAAAATCCGTTTATACTCAGATATGAAAAATATCCCTGGAAGACTGTTTGCATTCCAGCCTCAGAGTCAAAGACATCTGCACTAATATTCATCAAATAGAATAATGGGAACAAGCAGTGAAATCACAGCCTATTCACTGTCAGCCACTGAGTAGAAAGAAATGCTAAATTTCTTGTCATTGTTGGTGACTGCCAGCAAAACACATTTGGAGAGCAGGGAAAAACGTCCCATGATGCAATTGATCATGAACCTTAAAACAAAAAAGACCTAGTTAAAGGTTTGAGGATTAATGGCAGCTGTCACAGCCCCAGCTTCTGCACTGTAGCTTGCAACATGTCAGTATGACATTTATAGTAATGACTGAGAGTAAGTGTAGCATGACCTTTACTCATCGGCTAAGAGTAGAATAATGAACAGTGTTAAGGACAGCAAAGTTATAAATCAATTATGCCCAGATCAAAAGTAAGATAGTCATAATATAAAAGGTCATCTTTTTCAAAGGAAGAGTTCTGAATTTCTTTATTTGTGTTGTTTTCCATCCTTAACCTGTATTCTGAAATTATCATTACATTATAAAAGTTTTAAATTTTTACTACATAAAAAAGGAAGGCAATTCAGCCAGAAATAATTTTCTGTTATGCAGTGGCCCTTTCCATAAATTGCATATGGTTGATTTCATTATCAGTGTGTGAGGATTACAAAAATACTGAGGAAATATAAGGCCATGTCAAAAATTCTCATCCAGTCTTAAGGGATCTTGCTACATTACTGTTATAATCTGTATTTCTATTACTTCTTTCTGCGGATATCTTGTGAAAAGCCTGTTATTCCATGGAATAACATGCTTTGCACCTGCAAACATTGGAAGTTGGTGTCATTGGAAAAATCAAATACTCAACACTCCCATGATTTTGGTAGAGGTGCAAGAGTGTAAGACTGGGAGCAAAAAAATGGTGAATAAGCATTTCCACTTTATTTAGGAGAATTGTAAACATCTATTCTAAATCTCTGCTGCCACCACTAGAGTTCAGAGGAGGCAGAAGACAATTGGGCAGTCAAATTATGACAGAGGCCCACTGTTATTGCATTAGTACTATAGTAATTATGGATGTTTCCTTCCAAGCTCACATATATATGCAGCCTACAGGCCTTTATTCCTTATCTCCAGAAATGACTATTGAGTTTCCCTCGACAATATGATTGAAGTGCCAAACACAACCTTTTCCCTGCTCATAGTTTCTGATTTATTCTTTCACTCCCAGCATTACCTCCAGTGCTTGCCTTAGGTTAATGAGTGTGCCATGTAACTGTACTAAAGGATTCTAAAGGAACTAGTAGGAGACAACTGTCACCATGGTATCAAACTGTACCTTCTTTTTCTTGAAGACAAACATTAATAAAATCGTACAGAATAGGTGGGAGGGGAAGAGTTAGCAACAGGAGCAATACATTGTCTGACATCCTGAACTTAAACGAAGGAAATTTTTTGAGAACCTAAGACTTAAAGAAGCACCTAACAACCTGTTCTCACTTGTGTTCACTTACTGTCTGCAAAGCCTTAAACACACATCTACTGAAAACAACTGAAGGGTTCGTAGAAGCTATTCAGATGTGACCTGTAGTAAGAAACTAAGGAACAAATACTCTTAATTCATGCAGTCATATATTCTCCTTGTTCTATTATGAGTCTCTATGCTCCCTTTTGGCATTTAAACGAGTTTGTCCTGCTGCGTGCTAGACCTAAAAATGTATGCTTTTCTTTCAGACAAGAAATTTGGCCAGGGAATCAAACTCCTGCCTTCAGCGTCCTGCTGAACAAAGGCCTCTGAACCAGGGAACTTATAAGCCTGATGTGGAAGCACTTGATAACTTTCTCAGAACAAATACCCAGACTCTGAGGGAAACACCCAATCAGCTTTCTTCATTAACAGGTATTGACTAAAGCAAGCAATTGACTAAAGTCAGGTATTGACTAACAGCAAATATTCTTCAGGTGTAAGTTACTTAAAACCTGAAATTACATCTATATTCAATTTTTCTCCTGTTTTTAACATACACAGAATATCATCCTTTATTAGCGTGGTGAATATCATATGGATATACAAGTAGCTTTTTAAGGTTTTCTCATAGTGTCTGTCACTGTGGTGTGTCATGCAGCAGTCCTGTCTAGAAAGTAAGACAGGGACTTCAGCAGAATTGAGTCCATAAGTGAAGTGGAAAAATTACAAAAATAGATAAAAGTGGATAATTCTGTAAATATTATCTACTCAGCCTTGCAAAATTTGCATAACAACTGCAGATATACTGCAAGTTGTAGCAATCCAGTAGTTTTTACTCTACAAGTTCATGAACTGAGGCCACTTTGGTGTCTTATATTTGGAACTGACTTTGTTCTGTGACTCCTCACACAACATTTTTCATGTGGATTGATAGGAAAAACATGGAGTTTATAATTAGTTAGGGATAACAGATTTTTCATGTGTTAACCTGGCAAAGTAGTGAGATAAATGGAGAAAAGAGCACCTCTCAGAATGAGGCAACAAAAAACTTCCTCTTGAAATTATTTATAATAGAAATTGACTTCACCCTCTTTGAAATTGATGCTGAAGATATAAATATTCGTGGAAAAAACTAATAATTTCAAAAAGGCAAAGAAGTTCAAACATTCAAAATTTCTGATTTTATTTTTGATGATACTTAGAGACGATTTAGCAGAAACTGCAAGAGGAAATTTCAGGGCACTTCTGAGTGACCAGAGATGATGCTTTCAGTTCAGGAATGCTGACTTTTCATGTCCTGTGGTTTTCATTCTGTGGTTGGTAGAAGGGAATAGGTACCAACCTATCTCAAACTCTTATATTAAGGTGAGTCAGGTTGAACTTCGGAGATGTTGAAGCAAGCTTAAATGAGTAAGTCAGACTAAATTCCTAGCTTCTTAGGTCCTAAAACTGAAGAAAAGAGATCTCATGCTAAGAATGTTTCACCAGTTCTGCTGGAGAACATCCTCTTCCAATCAGCACTCAGAGAATATCCAAGCTCTAGGAGACAACCCTTGTGCTTAAAATAAAAATATTGCTCTGATATTCTGATCATGGCAATTCAAAGATGTGGTGTGTGATATTGTTGCTATGAACATATTATAAGTTTCTCTGTGTGTAAGCCTTCTGATCATTTTCCCATGGGAGAACATCCTTTTGCTGTCTTTTACTCTGTATAAGCTTTCTGTAAACAAAATATCTGTGTCTGTTCTTCAAGGACATGGAATTGGTTGGCCTCCTCCTACCTATGAGGAGACTGAACTGAAATTACTTTATCTTTCTGATATTGTAAACGATTCGGACACATTTTCCTGGACGAAGCAGCAGCAGGAGCATGGAATGCTCTCTGCTGAGCAGATATAGAAATATATTAGAATTATGGAGTCATTTTAATAAATCATTTTAGCCTTCTGAATTTATTGTCAAGAGTCCTTTCTTCAATGCATGGACCACGACGATATGATATATGATTTTTTTCTCAGTCCTTCCCATCTCATCCATGTATTTTTAAACAAACTAATTTTGTGAGAGCAAACATAAATACATAAAGCCAAAACCAAGCTAAATGTTCTTAAAAGGCAATGTCTCATCTTGGCCATTCAAGCTTTCTTGAATTATTCCTATTGTTAATTTTTAGATCAGATTTATATAAATTACATCAGACTGTTTAATAAAACCATTTATTTATTTTTTTATCCCCAGAGTATTTCTTTTCGCATCAGTACTCTGGAAGTGCTGCTGGTGCTCTAAACATCTTTGTACCTCTTATTTCCACTAATGGTTGGCTTTAGTCCTGGTTGCTCTTTAATAATTATTTAAAATTATTTTCTCTTGCGAAAAAAGGACAATTTTGAAAACAGCCTCAGTTCTTACCACTGCCATTGTTGTAGTATTTACCATTTGAAGTGCCTGACTCGCAATGCAACTTAACAGCTGCCTTCATAGGCCTCTTATTTCAATGGTCCTTTACATCATGGAAAGATGGTAAAGCTCCCACATTTGCCAAAGGGCATTTCAAGTGGAATGTGTTTCATTTCAAGGTGAAGTACTGGGTCTTCTACAGAATTTGGTTTTAGTGGAAGGAATTTTAGAGTTTTTCTTAGAATTTAGGGCAAATTAGGCATATATAAAAATCTTGTTGGGGTTTTCATACAGAGCTGTCACAGAATATCAGGATTTGACATTAGTCCACAGCCACTGGGAATACAGTCCTGCAATGGGAAGACCTCCCTCTATCTGTCCACAGTTTACAAATTAGCTTCCTGATCAGATCATCCAGACAACTGCATAGAAGAATAATGGACCCAGCTGGTGTACAGAAAGTTTTACCAAACAACCTGTTAGAAGATTCTGTAACTGGACCACCCACATGACAGGGATGCTATGAACAAGCATCTGGAATGCATTGTATTTTAAAAATATTCGTGAGGAAGGAATGTGTCTCCAATCCAAACAATTACACAGATAAAACATTGTCAGTATCAGTAAAGGGCACTGGTTTAGTAAATTTTCCTGAATCTATATCTCAGGGATTTAATGTCTCCAGTATTCCTGTATTTCTCAGACTTCCTTTCGTTGCTTGAGAAGCAGGTACATAGCACTTCTGCAGGCTTCCTGACTACACAGAGCTGGAACTGGCTTCTCAGATCTCTGGAAAATCCATGGATTCTCTGCAAGGACATGGGATGAAGCAATCTGATTCTGAAGATCAGCTGCTTACTCGTTCTTGCATAAAGGGTCTTTGGGGAAGAAGTTCTTCATGATCAGTTGACAAATGGCTGGTTTATGAGATGATAGATGCCAATTTCTCCCAAATTCTGACTTTGGCTCTAGGTAGTGTAGCTCACTCCAAACACCCTGTTTTTATCTTGTGTGGAGTTCTGTCAATCTCTCACAGTCGTGCTAGAGAGCGAGACAGAAACTCACCAGCTAACTGTGACAATATGAAGAGAAAGTTTATTTTGAACACAGACTTTTATAACACTGATAGTTGCTATTAGCTGATTGGTTTTATGTTAATTTATCTGACTCCATTAGTGACTTCAGCTAATGTAGTTCCACGGACACGGTCTCTAAACTTAACTATTGTTTACATTTCTTCTTCAGAAACTCACTTATTATCTCTAAAATTTCTCTCTGGCTGTGTGAGCGCAGCCACAAATCTCTGTGCAGCTTTTGTGGCTGAAGCACATGCTCTATGAACCTCATCCTTGGTAATGAACACTCCCCAAGGTCTTTGGATGTGTGTAGAAGACACTGGTTTATTAGGTTACCCGTGCTCCATTTTAACACTTTATGCATTTTCCTTTCTCTAGATACAACCATTTTATCTTCAAGACATTTACTAGGAATTCAAGGCAAGTATATCAATTTTCTAAGAAAGCTGAGAACCCCTTATCAATTCAAGTATGTCTGCCAATTATATGACATCCTCTACACAAGCTAGGAAGCTTAACTCTCTGTCTCAGGACCTCAAACAACAGAAGGTTTGTGGACTGGATCCAGCCTGTCAGAACAGTTTTAATCAGGTGGTCGTCTGCTATCCACTTATCATAGGCCCTTCAGACACAATTTGGGAGAACCCATCACAATGTCCTGAGTTTGTTACTATCTAACCTCTTCTTCCAAATTCTTTTGAGACTGAATCAAATGGATTGTCCTTGCCACAAGGCAATAGTGTAAGCTTTTTGCATCACATAATTTGCATAACCTGTGGCAAAAGCACACGAGTGTCAGGGGAAAGAACAGGGACTACTTTTATGAACTGCCATGCAACTGGACACTCCTAGGAATCAGGTCCACAGTGATGTCTCCATTTTGTCTGTATCACAGACCTGCCTGCAGATGCAGGGCAGAGGAAGCATTGAAGTGTGCAGTCCACATAAAATGGAATAAAGTCTTTTCCAGCAGAATGTTTGAAGAACACTGGTCATCCAGTGCTGCACACTGGACTTCATCATGGCTAAATAAAGAGACTGATGAAGAGGAACAGCATCTCTATGGCCCTTTCTGTTCTATCAGCCTTTGGAATGAATCTGTTACTCATTTGCCCATCAGATCTTATGAGACTGCAAAAGTCATTATGTACACTTTTTAGCATTGTTGTTACCTTATCTAGGGCCCCAATTAGTCTGATTTAATCACTTTTCATAGTGCTCCCCTTTGAGCTGTACCTAATGTCATTATAAATTGTGTGCAAGAAAGAACTGGATTTTTTTGAATAAGGCTTTAACCCCTATTCTTACCTTTTTTCCAGGTTTCTGTTAAAATTCAAATATTCAACCAATACAGTTTTAGCCAGGCCATACTGCACTGTTTTTCATCTCCTTCTTTTAAAAGTGGCCGTAATCTGTTCAAAAGTACTTTCAAAATTATTTTTCTAATACTATAGATAAATTTTATTTATATAATTATTTGGACTGGCAAAACGCTCCTTCCTCTGAATGCTTTCTAAATACTTTGAATTCCAAGTGTTTATTCCAGATGCTTCTGGCGGCTTAGTGGTAATGTCATGTGTTCCAGCAGCTTTTACACTTTTATTTGCCTTGGTCTTGGCTCTGTTTTTGCTATGGATGAAGGAAGATTCAGTGCTGAGATATTTTGCTGTGCTGAGAGCAATACCATCTTGCCTTGCAAGCTGTCTTCTCTCTACTACATGCCCAGAATGCATGTGTCATCAGCTACAGGGAATACATGTTTTCAAAGCAATCCCTCTACCTGCAGCGCGTCTTTATGAATTGTCAGGTTGCTGTGAGCCATCCTAGCAGAAGAAGTATTGGCTCAGTTTCTTTTCCTGTTTAATTCAACCAAGCAGAATGCTTTTCTAGATAGTCTGAGGTATTTTCAAGTTGCTGAGCTTCTCTCTTTCAAGTCTTTGGTTGTGCTGTCTTTGTGATCTCTTCACTACTTTGATCATGCTCTTGCCTTGCCAGCAGACTTGGCCTGTTTATGCTTTTCTTGTAACATTATATTTTGTTGCCTTTCCAGCTTATCTTTGTTTATGACTTCCAATAACTTCCGCTGAAGTATTTAGTATCACTTTCTCAAATATTTCCCACACAAGCTATAGCGAGATTTCTTCCTCATCCCAAAGTAAAAGCCTGAAATGCACTCTCAGCTTCACCTTGCGTGACTCCTTTGCCAAGCAATCTTAGCACTTACAAAGGATCAGAGATGGCAACACCCAGTCATCTTTGTGGGCTGTATCTACCAATTTCCCAGAACAGAACAGAACAGAACAGAACAGAACAGAACAGAACAGAACAGAACAGAACAGAACAGAACAGTTCATGCTCACAACCACACTGTACTTCTATACACTTCAGCATTGCACCATGACAGTCTATATCTTTGACTAAAAATAATGTGTTTAATGTGGTTTTTGGTCTCACAGCTTCATGCATATGTATGTGAGACACCCAAAGTGATACTGTGTCTGAAATTGATAACCTGGCCATTCATTGACTTCCTGTTTTTTAATTCAGCCCTCGCATTTATGCCATCAGCTAACAGATTCTGGAAGCTTGTCTAGACTGTGGTTTTATCCACCCTTCTTCTCTGACTCTTCTGCTGCATTGGTTGGTGTCTGCACCAGAATATCATACACAGTTCAGCATACCAGCTGTAAACAGGCAGTACCAATTTGCCTAAGTATCAGTTTCCAGTGGCTCACTGTAATGCTTCCTACCTCTGTAGCAATGCTGTTGGCATATTTTTGTCGCCCACTTATCTATCTGAAGTTGGAAAAGTGCAATTTCATATTGTCACCTCTCCTATGTTCTGTTTTGATAATTCCTGAATTCTCTAAATCCTGTTGCATATTGGCATGTTATTGTAATATAAAACAATGCTATAGAGCTGATTGCAAATGTTTCTAGCTTTAAGCCAAATATTTTGAGCCTCTTAAGTGCTGGATTTTTTTTGGTTCTAAATTTCATTTTGCAAATTTGTTCTGTTTCTACTATGAGTCACACCACAGAAAATCAGGAAATGTCATAATCTCCCAAAAGAAATAAAATGCAGGGGTTTGACCAGATCTACTAAGTCACTAACACAGAAAAAAGTATATGCTTGCAGTTCATAAATTTATATGCAAGCTACGCCTTGATAGGTAGTGAAGCTGCGACAGTGCTGCTGTCTCACTGTGGTTCTAATGTTTATGGTCAAGAAGCCAGTGATCTAGCAACTTCCTGCAATGCCAATCTGGTCACAGCAGGCTCAGTACTGCCAGATTTACTACACAAAATCCTATGGGTTTCGATGGGCTCGCTCTCAAGGGAGTGTCTGAGGAATAATGAAGATATGCAGAAACTTTGCCTTTGAGGAGCCACCATGAGGTCTCCCTGACAAGATAATTCTGCTTACTCTAGTTTTCCTTCCTGTTCTAGAAAAGACAAGGAGGATACTGTACTCTTGCATCCAATGAAGTGCAAACTGAACCTTATAATTTTTTCAGCAGAAGCACTGCCTTTCTGTGCTAGGGAAATAAAGACATTTGCCTGTATGTAGACTAAGCATCAGAAGTGTGAAGAACATATGCTGGAGTCCTGATGCTCTAATTTTCCACAATGGAAACTTGGCTGAGTTGGAATGCTCCATTCTAGCCTATTACAGTCATATTCCTTTCCCACTTCCATTGGGAAATCAATGGTTGGGAAGGATGGTGTCTAGATCAATAGGTTACATACATTCTAAAATAAGGCCGGGATGCAGCCAACACATGTACCTAGACTTGAGATTTATGACTCAGACTTAAAAAAAAAAAAGGTGTCTGAAGCACTTTTGTCATTCTGAAAATGTGGTAAGACTCCTATTTCTATTGATCTCTCAGCATTCCCTGGAGGGCAGTGGGAAGACTGAGCTGTTTGTGCAAGATACCATCAACCATGTGAGGCCGTTTGGGGAACGAGGTATCGAGCAGTCTGAAGGCAGAATCAACCTGACAGCGAGGAGTGTCTGAAGAGTTGTCACTTACTTCAATATCAGAGACTAGAGAGTTATATATGAACCAGCAGAAGTTTGTATTCAGTCTAAGGATTTGATTTTCCTCTTACTTCAGTGAAAGTGTAGAGAAACTGCTAAGAAGCTAATGGTGTATAAACAGTATAAAGATGAGAAACAGAGCAGGAGGTATTCTGTAGTTTGTGGGCTCTAATTATCAAATCCACAGTACTACAGCATGACAATTTCATTCAATTCAACAGATCAGCATGAACAAAACAGCAGAGAACCAGATCTAATAACGAGCAGACAGTGACCCAGGCCAAACTGTGTTTCGTTGACAGCAGTGAAAAGCCAAGCAGAATGCCACAGATTTCAGACCTTGGCCATAAGTCCCAGAACCAAGAGACAGTGAGTCTGTCTCACATGCCATGTGCAGAAGCAGCACAGGTGCTGGAATTGTTCTTGTTGAAAAAGGACACAGCAGCTCCAGGTGCTGAGATACAACAGCAGTGTCTGCATCTGACACATGCAGCAGTATTAATATGAAGAGGAATTGCAGGCATTTTCTTCCAGGGATGGTTGTCCTGGATTGACTCCCAAACTCTTTATATTGAAATCCAGGCAAAATGGCTAAATAGTCTGTTTTTTAAAAAAATCAGAGTAAGTTTAGCCACTGACACTTTTCAAAACCGAAGGTGTTTCATGTCATTCGCATCCCAGATTTGGATTCTGCTTTTTTTTTTCATACTGGGCCAATGAAGCCGGAGGAAAATCACTTTAAATAAACTTGCCAGAACCCAAGGCAATGCACACTGGCCAGGGCTTTGAGAATTCTACTGCTGATGGGTGTGCTGCTAGAAAATTGGTAGGCAGAAACATTGACTAGAAAGATGTTCACACACTGTCTGAAAGGAAGTTCAAAGAGTAAAATAATCTTTCCCCAAAACATTGCTGCTGGAAAGTTTGACAATAAGTAGGTTTCCCCTAGAGAACCCTTTATTTTTGAAGTCTGTAAGAGCAGTTCAGTACTATGCACGGCTTATCTTCAAGGTAGACCTGAAATAATTTTTTTGGTGAATCATAGGCCTGGAAATCCAAATCATTCAGCGCTAATTACTTAGATTGACAAATAATACTACCTGGGAACTTATTTCTGGTTATTGATGTCTCTGTATTGCATATTAAAACCAGACAATCCCAGACAGATGTAACAACTGACACTCCAAAATGCAGGTGTACTCTACTCTCTGCATGAAGGGGAAGCACATCTTGCAAACAAGCATATGACTGGCATAATGACAGCAGGGCTTGCTGTAAGAGAGATAACATTATGCAGCCTTCTTATAATGCCATACCAGCCCAGGTATGAATCATGGTTCTTGAGAGTAACATCAGCTCAGCTTCTTCACTCAGCTGATGTGTCTCCCATCATGAGTGTTTCCACTTAGGAAGAGTGAGATCAAGCTGTAACCTTCTTTTGTTTATAAGATGTACCTGGGATGACAACACTGGTGAGCAAACTAGAAGAAGTGTGGTGCAAGATCATTTCATCAGGAAACAGGTCCTTTCTTACTGAGAATAGGCTGGAAAGCAAGAAGAAGTGCTGGGGGAGAAAGCACAGGACTTGGTCTGCACCATCCTCAAAGAGGAACCTCAGTAATTGGTGTTTCTGGAGAGAAAGTCCTGGGCTGTGCGTTGAACTGTGTCTGTAACTTGAACCAAGCCGCCTCATTATTTATTAATTTTACACTTCTGTTTCAGTATATGTTGGGAACCCATTTTCCATCCCATATTTTACAACTGCCACTTGAAGTCCCCTTGGTTCCCTTTTCTTCAGTGATAAACACCAGTTTGTCTTTAGATCCAGGGTAGTGGTATTATATAGTAGAGCTACACAAGGAAAAAAATAGCTTCCATCATTTTCTCAGGCATCCCTCCTGTGATGTCTGTATGAACCACAGAATAAAAACAGGCTCTCTGAGTTCAGGCTATTCTCTTTAAGTACCACATGTAAGTGAAATTATAACAACTTATTGATATACCACAAGAGCTAAGGGACTGGAAAATAATAATACTATTTTGTGTCCCTGCTGTCTGAAAATGTATGTAATAGAGCATCTGAGAACACTGGAAGATGTTTTGCGTTATTCAGAAGTATTGACCAGAGTAGCCTCAGACACTATGCTCACAATAGAAACTTCCATTGTCAGGATGACACATTCGTGCAAAGTGAATTTTGAAAGAAATCTTGCCTGATAAAAAAATCTTTCCACAAAATCAACTTACTCTGGTTTTGCAACTATTTACAGTGACGCTTTTAATAAATGAAAGGTATCCCCTGGGATTATGTTTCACCATAAATAATTGTCCACAACTTTTCCTGCCTTCCATGACCTTGGCAATGAATACAATGACAGGGAAAATTCCTCCATGACAGTTTTATATCTTAGTATTCATAAGGCAGATTTTTGTAGTTAAATCACTTGAAAGACAATGGATCACATAGACTGCAAATCCAAACTATTTGTCAAAAGTAGAACAGGGAGTTTAGTTTATTTCTGCATTGGCCAACAATGAAAACAACTTGATATGGGGCAGGAAAGGGTAAGAAATTCCTAATTTTCCCTTTTTTTTTTTTTTTTTGGTCCTCTAATTTGGTAATTAAAATCTCTACTATCATATAAAGAAAAACGGATGACTCTTGCAGTTATCTAATGATAACTGCTGTTTCAAGGGAAGGCAATGCTCTTGACCACTGTGAGAAGACTGTCAGCTGGCTCCGAGATGGATCTAGATTCAAGCTTTCCTCTCCCATGTTTTTTTTTTTTTCTGAGTACTAAGATACATTTTCCTTACAATAAGTCGTTCTGAAGTAATCATTGACCAAAACCAAATTCTGATTTTGACTGATTTACCCAACATGTCTGATTTCTATAACAGGAAAAATGAATATTCCTACTGGGCTGTGACAACAAATGAATAAATTCAGAAAAGATGCATCATCCTTCTAAATGTATCAGTAAGAGCAATTTACTTGATCTCACATTTATATTTCCAGATTCCAAAAGTTAAGTACCAGGAACATTCCAGCATCAAGAGACTTATAACTCAGTAGCAGTTCCAATCTTTATTTTCCAGGTGTTTGTGAAGTGAATTTTCAACAATGTCATGACATATATATTATAGGTACTAAATACATACATTCTTAGGGGAGTTTTGTCACTAACTTTGTGAAAAATGATGCTGGACATCACCATGGCTAAGCAAAAAATACTCAGCTAAAATTTGGGAATTTAGACTTGTCCCTTGGATAAAATGTCCATTTTTTACATCTCATATGCTCTGCTAGGCTCTTGAAATAGGGTTA
Organism: Leptocoma aspasia; assembly: GCA_013399835.1. NCBI lineage: Eukaryota > Metazoa > Chordata > Aves > Passeriformes > Nectariniidae > Leptocoma > Leptocoma aspasia. The sequence continues at coordinate 2,186,927 of VXAX01002097.1, forward strand.
TGCATATAATCTATAAATGTTTATATAAAACACCAGAAAGAATTGGCATTTTTAAGCGTATTTGTGATATATGGAGCAGTGAAGACTTAGATGTCAATTTTACATTGTATAAAACCCTGTTCCATCTTATTGAAATCAACTGGGATTACACAGTTGTAAATTCTTACAGAATTTTTGCTGGTGATCACATCATATCTAATTATCCCGCCTTATCCTAATTATCTTTAATCTGTCCTGTTTGGAGCAGCAGTTAAGAGGCACTACAAGTGGATTCCAAAAGCATTAAGTAAGAATTTACACTGATACTTACATGGCTTAAGGCCCAATTATAGTTTTTGTTCAAGAATTTACATTGCATTCTAGTAATGTTCAGTAATACTCTTCTACCCCACACTTCTTAAAAATTCCTGTAAGGAAAACTGTTTCCTTGGACTAGGCTCGTTGCAATTGTAGGCTCGCCCTGGTTGGGACAGGCTTGCACACCAGAAATAAAACCATCATGAGGCAGGAGGGAAAGGGGGCTTAGCAGACAGGCTTGCCCATGGAAGAAAGGAAGGGAGAGCATGTAGCTAGATACAGATATCCATGTCAGCCCTGGCTGGGAGGGCACCAGGGCCTCTCTAGGGGCAGGAGAAATGTTTGCTTTCCTCCCTCCTCTGCCTGTCAGATCCCCAGTGTTTGTACTGGGTGCTCCCTCTCCAGCAGTGCCGCTGGGCGGGGTCAGGTCGTTGCTGCAGAGCATCCTGTGGTTGCCCAACCTGTGCATGTCACTGGCTCCTTCCCTTCCTGTTCTGTCTCCTGTTCACCAGCAGCTGCTTGCCTGGGACCTGGGAAGGAAATGCTCAGCCTGAAGGAGGGAAGGGTTTCCAGCAGGTACAAAACCAGAACCTGCAGGCATGGTGAATGGCAGCAAAAAGCAATGTACTTATTTCTTCTCTCTTCCTGGGGAAAAGTAATGGGAAAAGTATGAAGCCTGGCTGCCTAGAGAGCTGGCTGGTATGGTGGAGGTGCCAGAAACAGGTGTTTGCTGACTATTATAGAAAGATACACACCTTTTACCCCTCAAAAGCATTGAATTTCAGTGTTAAGAGGCTTGCTCACGTTTTCTCTCTAAAGCATTAAATGATCCGTTATTAAAGGAAAAGTATATGGAACACAAATCCAGTTCACCTAAAAAATTGCTAGGGAATAATCAACAACAGCTGCCAACTCAAGCCAAAGGAGCAAAGGCAGCAAAATAAACCAGCAGGAAGAGAGACAACAACCCAATAGACTTCTTATGAAAAGAGGCACAGAAAGAAGACTGAAATATGCTTGGAGACAAGGATGTAATGGATGTTGAAAATAAGATTAATTTCATATCCCACTGCGGTAGCTGACAAAAGGAAGAAAAAGGAATATAAGTAGTAGTTCACACCCCAAGTAGGAATACTCAGACTTGCTATAAAACAGAGACTTTATGTAGCACAAGTTTAAGGCATATTTTTGTACTGCAAATGGCATGTACTAGGCTGCTTTGCCAGCAACTGTAAGGTGAGATTAGTGACCTCTTTGACTGTAGCAGAGTTGTGGGGGCAGCTGGAACATGCTGCAATGCCATGCATAAGCTGTTCCCTCAACCTGCAGCCACTTTCCTTGGTGCTGGTGATATGATACAGGCACAAGGAAAAGTCTCCAGGGAGCCTTGTCTTCTCCAGGCTGAACAACCCCAACTCTCTCAGCCTGTCTTCATAGGAGACGTGCTCTGGCCCTCTGACTGTCTTTTGCCCCTCTCTGGAATTGCTCCAGCACATTCATGTCGTTCGTGTGCTGGGCACCCTAGAGCTGGATGCAGGACTCCAGGTAGGGTCTCATGAAAGCAGAGTCGAGGGGGAGAGTCACTTCCCTCACCCTGCTGCTCATTCTTCTTTTGATGCAGCAAGCAATGCTGAAGAACAGAAAAATGTAGCAAAAAGAAATAGCTATTGAAAGTAAAAAGAAAATACAAAGGACACTGTTTCTGAAGATTGATAGCCCTGAAAAGCTCTCAGGTCTCCAAGGAAACCTCAGGTCACACTATGCAAAAATGATGCCCAAATAAATTTCTAGTTTAACAATGCTCTGTAATGGAAAGGGGAAGAGAGCTTAGAAGCAGCCATTGTCACCTAATAATGGAAATCTAAGAAAAAGAATATTATAAGGATGTAAGTAAAGCATATAATAAAGATTGATCTTCCCCTCATGACAATCCTCTGCCTTCTGACTACAAACCCTTTAGAGGCTTTCTGTGCCAAATCTGCATTCAGATAACATGTTTCTTGCCCTTTGAATGTGTCTGATCCTTTTTTAATCCAGTTCCACATTTTCAGTGGTTATGCTCTTTAGAGTGAGATGATTTAATCAGTTTACCATACGATGCTGACATGTAATGCAAATCACACAAAGCAATTAGAAAGCACCAGGAACTGATTTCAGTTACAGCTCAAGATACTGAAACAACGTGATAGTGATGTAAGGCTCTTGTACCATTTGTGGTTGGAGATGATGGAACCAGCAATTCACACGTTCAAGATGAATGAAAGTCCACAACCAAAATTAGCATCAAATTTTCCTCAGGAAGTTTTTGGTTTTGTTGCAGTTGTTCTGTTTAGCTTTTCTTTTTCTGTAAGCAACAGCAAATGAGCCCTGTAGAGAAAATCACTACATGTATCAGATTATATGAGCAGGAGATATTTTTCAGAGTAGGAGAACAGAGGTTCTAGACAGCCAATGGTAGACTTCATCCCTGCACCACAGTATGTTCATATTTGCAACAGAAAGCTCCAGCCAGTTCAGTGAAGCACTGCCAAAGGTGGGGTATATTATAAATATAAATACTATGCTATATATAGTATAGTATTTATATAGTATATATATAAATACTATATATATTTATTATAGTATTTATTACTGTTTAGTAATATCAATAGGTATCTAGTGTATTGTGCTGAAGATCTTAAGCACTTAAAGACCACTGGCTTTAAGTATTTCTTGGAGGAGTCTGGTTTAAAAGGATAGCTACATCACTCTACTGGCAAACAGAAATCCTCTACAGCAAATACCAGGAAGCTGGTTGCTCAGGCATAATAAATATCTGGCTACAATACTCAATGCATTACAAAGAGGAGGTAAAACTTCAGTTGACCACAGGTAACCCAAGAGGAAGCCTTACTTCTTTATACATAATTATAACTGCAGTATATGCTGAATGTCTAAGTTTCAAATTATGACTGTTCATGAGTAACATTTTTTTAACTTTTGGCTTCTAGTGCAGTACCATTTTTAACCTTGGCTGTTACTTTGGGAAGGGCTTTCTGGGTGGTGCCATCTGGCTGTCATCAGCTACTGCTCAGTCATATGCAGTTGTGAGAATATATCTTAGGACAAGAGAATATTCTATTCCATCTAATTTTAAGTTCATCCTTCATAATACTGTAATATCTGATAATTTCTTCCTGTTTCATCTGGTAGCTTATACTTATTTTGATTAACTGCTTGATTTAAAACTACACTTGTAATTATTTACCTGTAAATGATGTCTTTTTGCACGTGTTTTGTCTTTTCATCTGCTACAAACAACAATACAATATATTTTATGTGACTGACCACGTTTAGAGTTTTGGTTGTCATGAGTGGTACAGATTCAAACGATACTGAATAATAGTATACATAAATCCCTTTAATATGCCAACAGTCTGTTTCCAGCATTATCCATAGATGAATATCAGTAGTTCATAAACCCTGGGTAGTTTTTTTCTCCTCTCAGGTGTGAATGTGTATCGTAGTACAAAGATAACCATTTACAAAGATTGCGTGGTTTTGCCTGTATATTGTTTTTTGTATAGATGAACCCCAGTTAATACAAATTTATTGGCACTATAATTTGTGAAAACCCTGCAGTCAGATTTGTTAGCCTGGTCTCCATGCAATGTACAGCATCCCATTAATTTAAATGGCATGGCTGTACATCCACTGCACATATGTACTTTCAGACTCATTACACAATATTATAGTATTTGTTTAAACTACAATTACCCGTAGATTTGGTCTGAACTGAATCACATTTTTCACTAAGGGAGTTTGCAAAAATACATGGGAGAGCTTAGCAGAGGGAATGACTCCATGAATTTTTACAGAATACCTAGGCCTGGACCACTGTTTCAGCATAGCCACATTTTTACTAAGTCTTGGACTTGGATCTACGATTAGCAGTTCAGGCTGATCAATAAAATGAGAGCTTTTCCCTACATAAATGTTGTACCAACTGAACCACAATCAATGGTTTAATGTAGTGACAGTGGTGCAAATTCCTTTGTACACATGACTGGAAACCTCAAACCCTGAAAGGAACAGCCTTAATTCTGATTAATTTGTGTTAGATTAAAACCTAATCAAGAATACCCACATGGGATTTTTGTAAGAATTTAATTAAGTTTTGAAACATGTATCTAGACAAACAGATGCAACTTTGTGAACAAGTGGGCCTAATACTACAAAATCATACTGAAGTAATTTTTCAAGTCTTTCAGCCTGTTTTCAAGAACTGCGATTTTACCCTTAAATTCACTGTAATTCTGATGAAACAGTTTTTGCTGCATGCTGGTCAGCTGTTTGCATCAGACAGAGTAAGAGGAAAAAGCATGAATAAGATTTATAACAATTTAGGATTTATTAGCCATTATGCTTTCAGTTTTTCTGAAATAATAAAGCCATTATGCTTTAAGTTTTAATAATTAATGTCCTGAGAATAGCAGATGGTCGCAATTATTTTTAAAATACTGTAGTAAAAATATGTAATTTTTTGTCTTACAATGTGGCACCAAATGTAAGTGCTTCTGGCTCCAGCACTTTCCTTCTTTCTGACTTACACTGTCTGGTTTATTGCTATGCCTCTGTTTTAGCTGAGAGACAAGTTGAAAGCAATTGTCACTCCAGACAGAATGACAGATATGAAATTTCTGTTTAGTTTTAAACATGCAGACAAAAGGACTATTGAGTTCATTTGAATCCTTATACACCCCATAGTTTGGAAATCGCACTGATTCAAATTCCAATGAGGAAACCTTAACAGCATGTTATTTCTTGCCAGTATGTCAGTTCCTCTAGTTTCTTTCTCCATGTAAGCATCTTTGTTCCCAAATCAGAATATCACCTGTGAACAAGAATTTCTGGGTCATACAGTCACCTACAACTGTAGTAGCCATAGAGTATATGTATATTTTATAAAACTTCACAGCAGCCACACTCTGTAAATACAACATACCACAGACGCTTCTCAAAACCTTCTGACAAATGTAAGACTTGGAGTAATTCACAACTACAGTGTACTACAGGAAAAAAATATCAACATTTTCATCACTGTGATCCTGCAATAGCAGACTAGTTCCTAAACAAAACTTCTTGAAATGCAGTGAATGGCCCTCAAAAAAGGGAATAGCAAGAAACTCAAGTTAATGGTCCCTGCTGATCTCTCCTAAATTAAATGTTCTTCTTTCACTTTATATCTGCCTGGCTTATTGCTGAGGACATCAGAACAACACACAACTTTCTGATCTCTACAGGACCCCAGGGGAAGCCAAAAGGTGGATTTTTTTTTTATTGTCTAGGGATAGAGTAGACAAATAGTGAGCTTCTCAAATCACTGATTTGTGGACATAGAAATATATTGGGTATTCAAGAGATCCTAATTTCCCACCCCCAGAAATTTACTGTTCCCATCATATAGTCTTTATAAACGGATGTTTATATAAATTCAGTATTTAAGACATCATTGGCTTCCTACACTTGCTACTGTTGTTTGCAGGATCACTTCATATTATGCCCTAGAAACATGTTAGGACTTCTTTCCTCATTTTTGATCTGATTTTTTTTTGATTTTATGACAATGTTATCATTCAGTTTTTCCTCATTCTGATGTACAACTGTCTTTTAAAAGTCTTTTGGTCTCCTTCCCCTGAAACTATTCCATTTTAATCTGTTCTTGAACATATTAAAACCTGCGTGCAATACTGTAAAAAAGGTCTTCTTGATGCTTCAAACAATCCAACTCCTGCATTTGTAGATCTACTAGAAATACTTGGGTCAATGTGTCTTAATACTGCATTTCAAAGCTGCTTCAAAATGGTTCTCAACAGCCACCCTCCAATAACCAGTACACCAAGATATTTTTCTTCCACTTTATTCCCTATAATGGATGGTATTTTTAAGCAGTGTGTGCTGCTCTGTTACATTCCTTTAAGAAAGAAGGAACTGAGTCACATGGCCCTTATGGAGAGGAGGAGACTGTTCTTAGCTTCAAGCAAGTACCCGGAGGAGAAATGCTACCAGGGTGGCAGGGTGTGGCAGGCAGGAGAAAAGGCAAGAAAAGTCCTCCAGAGCAGCAGAGCGGTGGAGAGATTGCTTTCTAAGGAGCAGAGAGCAGAGCCAAGGCTAGAGCTCTATGCCTTTTTTTTATGCTCCAAGAGAGGATCACACAGAGGTCTGGCAACTCAGTGGACTGAAATCACAACTAGAAAGAAGGATCCAGACAACAAAGTTTCTGCGGGCAGGAGGCAGGTTGTTTATAAATTCATTCTTCTGTGCCAGCTCACCTAGCCACTGGACTTCCTTTGTGTAAAACACAAACTGTTCTAGTGTACATACAAGTTAAACCTGGTCTTTTGAGAATGAAAGTCTCTTATTTTTCAATTTTGGAGAGCTCATTAGAAGAAGGATACTCAGGCAGACCCACTGCAAAATTCTGGCTGGGTTAAAAGCCCATGTGTGCTTGACCTTATGCTGCTCAACCCCTACCATTTCTGCCTCTTGTTCTTAACCCAAAAATTATTAAGGAGTGTAGGACAAGTTTCAAGACTGTTCTGTCAGGAAGTGTCAACAGATTGCCATCTTTGTCTGGAGAACTTCTCTTTTCATCCATTGAAGTCTCTGCTAGTCAGCATGTTGTTGACCTAATCAGCTCTTGCGGTGATCCTCATCATTTCCACTTCAGTAATAATTTGCCTTGGCGCTATAAAAAGTGCTGCTCTAACGTGTATGAAAATTCAGGCTATCACATTGTCCCTGTGTAAAAGATCAATTATCTTACCCAAAAAGATTAAAGTCTGACACCATCTTTATTTGACAAAGCCAGGATTATCCCATTTTGCATTTGCCTTTAAGGCTTTAATTATTTTTTTCTTTTAAATATTTTCTAACACTTTATATAATGTTGCATTGAAATTAAAAGACTCAGAGTTATTCATGTCATTTCTCTTTTCCCATTTTTGTAGAATGTAAAAATGGAGGGAAATAGAGAGTATATTGATATGAATACACTTATTCTGTCGATAAGGCCTTAATTTGTATTCAGTTGAGAAGAGTCACCTTCTATCAAATTTTTGGCTTCTTTTATAGATATAATACACTGAGATCAAGGTTTCCAAGGTTGCCAAGTCTTCACCTTTGCAAGAGCTGCCCGCCTATATGCCAGGTTCATAACAAATATAAAAGATTTCATAAAGAACTTCATTTCAGCAAAGCCTCATTTTTCAACAGAACACAGTGTCAAAAATATTAATCAGACCTAGCCATAGATTTCTTTTACTATATAGTCTTTTCCATCATCTCTGTGGTCTTTATGACAAGCTTAATTGGCTGAATTTAAGTTGTTTGGATTCTCATACTGTGGCCATAACCTTGCTGTCCAAGCTATTGCTTAATCTTTTTAAGTTTTGGGTAAACATAGGTTAATGTTGCTGGTGCATTATGTAAGATGCTTTTATGGGGTAGTATTTCATTAGAAGACAAATATTTAAGAATCTTTCTGTCTATGAATTATTTTTATTTCAGTAATATTCACAGCGATTCACGAGTAATTTAAGATGTATTGTCATAATTTTATAAACATGTTGTTTTCAAAGCACTTTTCAATACACTCAAGTTCACAGAGAATTAATGGTGAGTGCAGAAAAGTGGTTAGAGACCTCTTTTTATTTCAATGAGTATTTGGTGATGTATTTATCACGCTATTCAAAATGTTTATCACATTGTGAATAGATCCATCTACAAACAACATAACTTCACAGATTTTAAGCACAGGAGGGAATACTGTAAGGCACAATATTGCACTACTGATTCCCTGTGACACTAAAGGCTACAAGTCTCATAATTAACTCTTACTTCAAATCCAAGATCATACTTTCTTTGAAAATTTCCAGTGACACATCTCTTATAATTCTTTCTTAGATGTTGTAGTACTGCTTTTTCTTATCCCAAGACATTTTCATTTTATTTCTAGCTGTGACTTTCAATATCAGATCATCTTACATTTCATTTATCAGGTTTAAGAGCTCTCCCTTCTAGTGTATGTTTTTCACAGACAGCAATCAAATCACCATGCACCCATATTAGTGAGCTTTTCTCCTTTTCTCTACTGTAAGTCATGCTTCTCTTTCTTTAATCATCTGCATCTCTTCCGAAGTGACTATTTAACATTTTTCTCAAGAGCATATTTTGGATAGAAAGCATTTTGATAGACTGTGTACCAATGATTACACCAGTGCTAACTCCATTAGCCACGGCATCATACTACAGAGATTTTTTCAGTTAAATATTACTTTCAGCAGGTAACTTTTTCAGTCATTACCTTCCATACTATGGTCCCACCTTCTGTAAGGGGCCTATATTCCTTCTTAAGGGCCTATGTCCCTTAGAATGTCTGTGCTGAAACACATTTTGTTTGCCTGAAGCTGGTTACCAAACAATTCATGTCACTCTCTTGATGTTCTCTATTATAATTGAGCACTCCCCCACAGCTTCTGAAATGTGCAGTTTTTATCAGTAACCACTTGATGATGATTTGCCTTTTATAATAAATATTTTTAAATCCATCTATAACCTATCATATCAAGTCTTACTTAGGTTGCATCTGTAGTTGATGAGCAATAAAAGTTCATGCAATGAATCAACAAGACTGATAAGACAGCAGCCTGTATGAAAATGTGAATTTGTACTTTGTGTAACAAAATTTGGCAGGCTGTGACCAAATCCTTTAGTGCGCTGCTTCTGCTCAGTGATTCCAGGCTGAATTTTAAAATTTAAGATGAATGTTGTGCTTTAAAAATGTATCCATATTTTCAGAGAAAGCAATCACTTCACTAAAAAAAGATTAGGTCCTTTTGAGATTGTGAACATTTCTGCAGATAGCAATAGCTGTCCAAATGATCTTACTTTCCCAGTAATAAAAACCAGTGACTTGAAGGACCAAAATCCAGTGTTTTTGAAAATACTTCAGCAGATAAAATCTCTGTATGTTTCAGAGGTGCAGAGAGCCTGGAATGGGTGTGGCAGAGCTGAGGGCACCAGCCACAGGAACCAGTAGAACCAGTTCTTCTCTGTATAGCCTGGGAAATCCTGCCTTCAAAGACATGAGTTGACTGCTTTTACTAAAATATCCAGCTCACATTCAGGTAAAATTCAGACTATAAATCATTGTCTACTGTGGCCTACCTGGATGTAGGCCATTTTCATAAGAGCACACCTACTCCTACCATATGACAACAGAATTTGACTAGCATGCTTTGGATATTTCTCCAAGTATGAAGCCAAAGTGAGCCAGAGCAAACTTTTTTTTCTTCTTTTTATACTGTAGGGTTGTCATTTCAACTGGGAATCATCTCCTGCCAACATGTGTCTCATCCCAATCACAATTCCACTGAAAGTGCACTGCTTATAATGCACTGTCCGGGTCTTCCACTAACTGCTGCTCTTGGAACCTCTGGCATTGATCCTGCTATTTAGGTTCTCTCCATCTGTCCTTCAGAGGGAGAGGGATTTCACAATGTGTATGCTTTTTATAGACAGAGGAAGAAATACTTCAAAAATTACATCTAATTAAGTGAGGCTTATAAACAGTAGAGAGGAGCACCTCATTTTAAAGCTGTAGCATTTAAACATGGTGAATACTAAATAAAACCAAATATGTGTTCTTTTTATTTGACTGGACTATGCAAGCTGCAGTTAGGTTCCTGTATTTATTGCTAATGAAGGAGATAGAAAAAGAAATTATGTCCAGCTTTACAATCTGAATTTTAGTGACAAGTCTTTTCTTTATGTCAATCTAAATGTGTAGATCAATTTGATTTTGATAACATAGTCAACATGTGTTTTATTTAATGTTTTATTTGGTTTACTATCTCTTCTCTTTGTATCTCATAAAAATAATTGCTGTGTTTAAAGAAGGTGCTTGAAAGGCAAAGAAACGGAGCCGTTAAACCCAGTGATGATGTATAAAAGGAAGAGTCCGTAAGTCATTGCATACGATACTCAGGTCAGGATAGACTGACCTGAACAGCTAACCACTTATTAATTATGTATTCATTTCCAGCTGTCTTTGGATTGTTGGTGGATTCTCTCGTCCTGCCTAAGTTTCTGTGGTTATGTCTTGTATTCATCCGTGCTGATGACTGTCATTCAAGAATAAGATAAGGAGATCTATCCTATACAAATGTCCTCCATGGGGCTTCTTCAGATTGCTGTGGTATTTAAAAAGGCACGTTTTGTTTTAAATGGCAGAGACAATTTGTCAGGGAAACCTTTAAGATTGGATATTAAGATAATTCACAAAGCAACCAAATTAATCAATCTGCTACTGCATTGTAGGAGGGCAAAAAATTACTATAAAGGTAAATCTCAGATGTAGGAAAAAATTACTGTATTATTTAAGACCTCCAAAAAATACTGAAAGAAAATATTCTCCACCCAAGATGGAAAAAGGAGAAATAGGTCAGCTATAGACTGTAGGTTTGAAAGAGATGAGCTACAAAAGAAATTTAGGACAAGAGGCTATTGCACCAGACGGTTAGAGGAAGGAAAGGGCAGTTGATAAGTGGAAACTGCAGTAGGGAGCAGAAACATTAAGGAACACAAAAAATCCCTTTCTCTTTTTTCAGCAATTTGCTTCACACTTAAGTCATCTACTGAATGGCTGGGAGCATACTTTCCTTTAAATTGTCAACAGACAAGAGACTTAAAGGATGGATCTGAGTTCTCCTTTAATGCACCTGAAAAACAGACCCATTATAGCTTGATTCATATGGAACAACTCACTAGGCTGACACCCACTCATTTCCTTTCAATCACAATGCAGGAGAGTTTCCTGTTTAATCGTTTCTCAGATGGTCATAATTTTGGTAGGTTCATCCTTTCATCTTCCTGATCAACATTAGAAAACATCTACCAGATAGGAGTTGCTGTATGGTGTGTACAGCAAATAGTCCACCTGGATCAACAAGAAGGTGGAAATTATTAACACATAGTGACAGAATATGGGGAAACTGCTCAGGTAAAAACAGAAAAGAAATCCCATCTTTACTGAATTAATGGAGAATGTAGCATATACACTGTAAGATATTCACACAGGAAATCTAAAGGCAGAAGAAGATTTAGGGTAAAGAAACTCGATACAATCAATATCTGCTGATGCTGAAGAAATGAAGATATATAGACAATTTGGAATCTTTAAAAAACCTTCAAATCTGTTTAAAATAACCAAAATTAGTTGATAGAGTAACTCTTTGCCTTACTAGTCTCTATAATTCAATAACCGTTCTGGTTCCATTTAAGGATATGGACATTTATTTATAAACAAAAGAGATAGAAAACCAATATAAATTTAGAGGCCTGTTTAAAATTATTGATGTCAATTACCACAAAATCATGGATGTGTCTAACACAGGTGGCAACATGTAGGATGACAGTTTTAGCCGTAATAAGGCACATCCTGTACAAGGCTCCTCACAGTACAAAATCGTTTTTCCAGACAGCTTTCTATTCCACATAGAAAATATTTTCCATGAGTCATTTTTTTTAAATGTAAAAGAGAATTAACTTTGATTGTTCTCATGTCCTTTTATGTTTGCTGTCTAAGAACATTTAGGTGATATAATGTCTGCAGAAACTGAATGTTGAAAACAGCCTCCTCATGCTCTGCTCTTTGCTGTACATAAAACTCTCCAGTATCCTCCATGCCCACCTAGCTATTGTGTTGAAGATTAACATGATGCTCAGAAAGTGCATAGTAATTGATAGAAAGCAGACAGTTACTGCAGAGCTCAAGGCCTGCCTTCTCTGTGTCCTAAAATCCATACAAATCCCTAGCTGAATCATATGTTATTAATCTCTCACCTAGCAAATGCTTTTCTGCAGCACTAGCCTTTCCTGTTAAGAGTACTAAGGATATTCCTTATTTCCACAACCCAGCAGCAAAAAGAGAGGCTGTTATTCAGACTCTTGTAATCGAGATAGCTGAACAAGGAGCATCTGACCCTCTCTTATTACTTCGTGACAAAGATGACTTTGACAAAATATCTGAAGATGTCACTGAGGTAAAAAAGTGTTAAATAAAGTGAGCATGCACGGCTGGTCACTGAGAACAGGGGAAGCTGAAAATAGAACCGCCTTGTGAAAAGAAGCATCACAGACTCCAGAAACAGCACCAAAAAGAGTACAACTGAGACAAAATGAAACTGGGGGAAGATCAGGGAGAAAGAGCTTGAGAATTGTGATCTTTCAGATGGAATGCATAAAAAAGGGCGCTGTGGTGTTAGCTGGTGATTAGGGAGAGCACTGTAACAACAGTAGTGAACCTTTAACATGTAGCCTGACAAACTCTAGGAGAAGGAGCTAGTGAGGGAGAGCAAGAGATCTTTCTGCCTTTTGTCAGGTTTCTCATTAGCTAATGCTACTGGCAACTAGCTTCAATCAAAATATTTCAAGGGTTTTACAATTCATCCAAGCCTATTAAAGGACCAGGTGCTCGCATGAAGAGAGTCTTGAATGAGTTTTATCCACCAGCTATGTTTACTGCCTCTTCCCACCAGAATTTGGCATGAAAGTTGCGCAGTATTTCTAGAGCAGATCTAATGGCTCATTGCATGACACTGCTCCGTCTCTGGAGCTGAATCTGACTGTCTTCTGACCTTGTGCTCAGCTCATCTACCTCATTAAAATGGGATAAAATGAAGCTAGCAAAAACCAAAACAAAATTCTTGCTTGTTTAGGGAGATGAATTGGCTCGGTCTCCATCTGGAGGAATGCCAGAGCCAGAGAAAAAGAGGGAATGAGACATGCAATAAAGAGTGTGTTGGAGAGAAAGGGGCAAGTGGGACTGATACATTTTGTGACAGCTGTACTGTGAAAATTCACCTTTAGAAAAGAGGACAGTTACTGTTCCTATGAACCAAATACCTTGATTTGGTGTTAAGATTTTGAACAGAGATAATTTCATCCTTAAAAAAAACCTGGAAGATTCAGCTATGGTATATAAAAACAAGTAGTGGTAATTTTCCATTATGTGCTTTAAGAACATGATGGAAAAGAGGACAAAATTCAACACATGAAAGCTATCACTGAAGTCAGAAACTGGTTTACACTACTTTTGTTCTGGAAACTTTTAAACCTAAAAAGGACAGCAGGATGTTTTGTTTTATGAAAAGGTTTGAAAGAATTCCAGTATAATTACAAGAGAAAACCCCTCCCTGTAAAGACAACGAAAACAAAATGACATGAAGTACATTAAAAGATGGGTTATTAAAATTCAATTCTCAGTTAACTGTCAAAATGTAAAGGGTAAGCCCACCATTTTGTCTTCCTTTTAGAAGTCTCATTTTCCTTTCTTTAGGTCGGCTTGCCTTTACCAGCAGAGGGAGCAGGTGGAAGAACAAACGAAAAAGGAGCTGACTTCAATTAAACTTTGATCTTTGCTCTTTGTTCCAGACAGTGAAAACAAGGACCAGTTTCAGCAGCTGCTGCTAGTGGGCCAGAGTATCCACAGCACAAATACATTTGTTTTGCCTGTGTTCTCCCTTCTTCCTCCTACAGTTCCTGGCACTGAAGTGGTATTAGAAAGCCTGACAGTTCCACCGGTCCTGTCTTATTTTCATCCCTGTGGACTGTCAGTATTTAGCAGAAAATTGAGGCAGAATTCTAACTGATGACATTTTAAACTCAGCTGCACACTACTCTCACCCTGTCCTATAGCTTGTAGCAATTTCACTGCATCTTAACCAATTTTCTAGAACTGGGCTCGACTGTAAATCTGGAAACATCCAGACAATTTGTGTAAAATGAAAAGTCATAAGGAAATTTATGTCTGAATAATGCAGTGCTAGTTTTGATCTATTGGAGAAGTTTTTCAGTTCACCCGCCTCTCACAAGGGGATTTTATAAGCTAAAGTCTCGTTCAAAACAATGTTTTTAAGCCATTAAATGTTTGTCTGAGAAGGTTCATGTTCTCTTACACACACCTCATTTTCTTCCCACCTCCTATTTCTACCTATTCACAGTTAGCTTCCTCCACACCATTTCAGAATACAAAATGGACTTTATACCTAATAATAAAATTAAGCCAAGTAGAATCTCTTACTGTGCATCAAAAATCCTGCAATGTTTTTTTCTCTTTCAGAAAAACTCAGCATGTAGAAAGAGGGAGACTAACATTTTTTCTTTTTGAGAGATATGTCTTCTGGCAATGTGAGCTTTTTTTTCTTTAAAATACAAGTAAATGTATAGGACATGCAAAAGATGCTTTAGAAGGATCAGGCACTGTTCTGCCTTCAGTAAGGAGAAGGAGGTCCAGTGGGATCAGGTCAGAGATTTAGGGAAATACTTTATACCAGATTTCTCCAAGAGACATTCCCAGTAAAATCTTACAGAAGCAGTTTAGCACTATCAAGTATATAGGCTTCTCTCAGTTCAACCTGATTGCTGATTATTTTTCTTTTTTTTAACTCAGTCCTGTGGGCTGCTGCATTGAGCAATAAATAATTATTCCATAGACACTAAAGGGGAGAACCAAACAGGTCTGAAAATAATGCTGTTTTCATTAGGTCAAAGGTGAGTTATTACTATAAAAAAGTAACCACTGATCAGTTTCTGAAATTCTGACTAGCACTTTACAAAAACGATTCACCACATGGCACAGAGGAAATGGGTGGCTTTGTAACGACTCTCACAGCAGAGCTATAGGTGTGGTTTATCTGTCCTCAACCAGAGATAAACAAGGCTTTGAAGACAAAGAGCAGAACCAAAGCCCTTACCTCCACTGCCGTACCTTAAGCCCACAAAATCATCAAGAAAACTCTCAGTTTTGAGCTGGTAAGCAGTTTTTTAGAGAAGGTACAGAGGCATTACAAACAACTGGAAGAAGAGCCTTTAAATCTGCTCTCAAAGTGGAAAAAGCTGTGCAGAGCTACAGCAGACATTTGCCTGTCTTCATCATATAAAACTATTTCAGGCTATATTTGATAAGATGTTTGATGAGGTCATGAGTGATAGAGATTATGCTAATCAGGTTAGATTTATTTTCTAAAAAGTTCAGACAGCCATTACTGATTAATATTAACATCCCATCTATGCTACAGGGTCCCTGTGAGGCTATTTTTCTCATAACAGAAGGTTTTGATTGACTGATCTAGCTGTACAATGAGAATATTACCTAGCCCAGTAGTTGACAAGTTTAGTCCAGTTTTTGGCTCATCAATATTTTCTCATGGAAGTGAAGATCCCTGAAGAGTGAATTCAAACTGACTGACAATAGACTTGCGATTTTTAGTTGCCTTTATTGGACCATTCAGAAGTACCTGACCATGGGCTGCAAATCCCTAAAATATACAGGACCATACATGTCCACACGTGAAATAGTTACAAGTATAATCCCCTTCAACCTTTTTCTACCCTCTTTCAAGGAATGATTCAGGAGGGTCTCTTTTCCCTCAGCCTGTCAGGAAAATATTATTGAGGAATAAGTGGACTCAAGACAAGATCTCAGAAGATAAAACTCTTTTTGCATGCAAATGGTATCCTCTTACTTGGTACAATCCCAGATCAGTCTAATCTTCACTGTATTCTCTGTTTATAAAATAAATTAGAATAAATTGAAAGGACTGATCCTCTCATTAAGTTGGAAGCACTCCCTCTCCAGTGCCATTCAGAGGGGAACAAAGGAACTTCAAACATATTGGCATCCAGTTTCCAGAGGTAATTCATGGTCAAAGTTAAACTAGCCCTATTATTTATGCAGTTAGAAAGTGACTTAGATGATGAGTGCTACCTCTTTCATATGTGAAAAATAATTTAATAAAATAATTTACATATAATTTAAAAGAATGCTGACCACCCTGGTATTTTGTTTATTTTCAACTCTCTCCCTGTCCATAGTCCTGATATTTATTTTAATAAAACTAACATGTTGAGATTTTCCTGGTGGGACATTGGGAACCAGAAATGCTCTACAAGCCCTATAGAGGGCTCTGAGTAAATTGTCAGCAAGAGGCTGCAGATAAAGCTGGGATTACTGGTGTCTCCTCTAAATCACTGTTTAAGATCCATGTAATTAGAGCATATGTTAATGCTGCATACATTAATACTCAACAATGTGTCTTAATGTGTAGATTAGAGAAAGCATGCAAGAGCTCAAAACGTGATACTTCTGCAGGGCAATTCCTCAAATATCTTGGCCCTTACATTCAGACCCCACTGCAAAAACCAGGTGGCATCTATGTAAGAGAGGTAATTACCATGCTATGATATTGCTTATTGTTTGTTACAAAGCATGAGGATATTTCATCCTTCAATGGATCTTGTCCACAACATTCATCTTTCTCATTGCAGAAATAGAGGATTTTCACTATGATTTGGGTGTGTATGATCTTCCCTTGAGAGCCCACAGTGAAAACTAGGGAAAAAAGTATAATGTGATAGTGTCCTGCAGCTGACTTCTACCTACCAACATGGCACAGCTCACTGGTTCTCCAGCGAAATGGCCTAAAATAGCTCACTTAAATCTAGTTAAATCTAGCTTGGTTTTTCAACTACTGCTCAGAAGTCTTGATGAATGGTACTCAGGAAACCTTAAACTCAAAGAACTACCTTTAGGCTATGAAATAGTGTCAGCTCTTTTAAATATGTACATCAGTGATCTCCCTGAAACTTGAGCTTGTAAGTAATATGAGTATTAATTCTTAGGACTTTTCTGACCTTGAGCATAATGTGAAACATGATTCAGCAGTAACACTGTCATAACTGGCAGTTGCAGTTGAATGCTTTGCTACTGTGATTTCTCCTGTAATTCATGTTTAGTTTCTCAATGGAATACACTCCATATCTGGTCTATCTCATGGTTTCCCTTAGTAGGTTTCTGACTTTCCCTGTCTGTCTGATAACACTTGCTATCAATGTCAAGACCTGCCCCAAGCTATTGACAAATGGTTGGACCTACCATGCACAATCTTCAAACATTAGCTACCACTTTGCTACTCAGAAAGGAGTGTAGTTTTTCAATTTTGGTTTCTTCACCTCATGTTACATTAGCCAATATGCAGGTAATCACACCTAGTATTTTACTCACACTGACTAATAATATCTTACCACATTTCTACTCTGGAGACAGAAGGGTCATATCTATCAAAACCTTGTCTGACCTTCTGTTTTATTTGAAACTAGCCCTCTGTTTAGTATGACTCACCTGATATTTTGACATCTTGTATGGTCAGCCCTGTTACTCTGGCATTTCAACAGCAGAATACACAGACCCTACTGGCAGCCACCTAATGAAAATCTTGCCATTTGACAGCCACATTTTATGCTGGGATCTTCCTAAAATACTTCCAGATTGCTTGAAGCTAGAATGTTGCTAGAACCAGATTATGTTATGGCATAAGGAGAATCTGAACTGTGGGTGCAGGCTATGATTCACAGCATACAACATAAATTTCCTAATCAGATGAGGTCTGAGTGCACCAGATTCTGTCTCTGAAAATGCTGACATTTCATATTGGTGAGATTTTCATATACCAGTATCTCTAGAATATTATTTACATGACCACTCTATTGCTGAGCACATTAAACAACTAAAAGAAGTTGGGGAAACAGACACTTTCAAGGAGGCCTAGCATATGTATTAGTGTTAGGAGCTTATTATGGTTCAAAGATGAAAATTACTGTCCAGTTGGCCAACATCTCAGTCTCATTTGACACTGGCATTCAGATCATGCACCCTGATCTCTGACCAACAGGCAGGGCATTCTGTTGAGTGGTCACATTTCTCTCTCCATATTTTTAGTAGATTTTCAAGTCACAGATATTGAGCATATCTATCTCTTCAAAGAGCCACTGGAGTCCTATCTAAACAAGGATGTTGCTGTAAAATACAGCTGGCACTTCAATTTACGGTGTGCTAACTACTTTATGCCCCCATCAATGCTCATTCAAAATCACACAGGCATCAATTGCAGAGGTGGAAAGTGAAAGAAAGAGGCCTCAGTGCTGATATTTAATAATATGGTGAACTAAAACAAGAAACACACAGACCTCGTGTATAAATCCTTTGCTTTCACATTGCTATTGTACTATTTACAATACAAGAGGAAAATAACTAAAAGTTGTAATTTACCCTCAAAGAGCTACAATGGAGCTATAGATGTGCTGAAAATTGCACACATCTTTAACCTCAGCTGGACTGAGACCAGCAGTGCCATAAGGAAATAAGATAATGAATAAAGGCTTATATTTACATTGCTAGACTCGTCTGATCACATCAGGTATTTGTATTGATCCATACGTGTACTTGCAATATTATAGAGGGAATGTTCACTACAGAACCAGAAACTAAATGTCTTCATATTTCTGCTGTTCATAACCTTTAATCATGTTACTTATATTTAGGAAGAATTTCTCTGGAGTAGTGTTCAGCTGATAACTTCTTCCACATGAATCATCATAATGTCTGTTGCTATTTGCATAGCCCTGGAAATTATCAAGATGAATTTGAATGACCCTTTTACTCACCAGGATGTAGTTAGTTCTGTTACTTTTTCTGCAGGTAATTTGTACTCATTGGTAATTGTTGAAGCTTCCAAAGGAAGCAGAAGCCTGAAGAATAGAGGTATTTCTTGAAGTAGGGCGATTTGATTAGTTCTTCATGTTAATAAAAAAAGACAGTGTAAAAAATAAAGTGCAAACAAATCCCAGCACCACTTATCAAAGCAACTATCAGTAAGCACTGAACAACTTTATTAACTAGGTTTTTTCAGATGGGGGTTCAAGGGTTGTTTTAACAAAACCTGTAATTTGGATTAGAAAGAAAGTTTTTCACAGAGGGACGTTTTTTCTTCTTCACATCTGCCAGAACACAATTTATTTATGCATAAACTTGGTTTTACTATGAAATCTTTCATACCTGAGATTTTCTAGGGACTAGCAACTATGAATACAAATTTTAAACTCTTTGGATAAGATGCCTAGAATCTTATTATGTTTAAACAGCACCTTGTTCCTGAAGTGACTCCAGTGGAGTGAGATGCAGTATACTTTATCAGGATCTGGCAGTGAGTGGTTATTCATTATTAACATCAATATATTTCAGTTCTGCCGCCAGATGCTAAGCAGTTACAGTTTTTTTTAAAACCAATTACAACAAAATCAAAGCAGAATCCACTGATACGGTTTTGTTTACAAAAGCTGAAGTCTGATATCGTTATTTATGTGGCAACTGGTTCATATTCAATTCACAAGCCTCTCTACACATAATCTATCTCACAAGCCCTGAAACAGACCTGAGGACGTACTAACAAGACTCACTTTTTTTCTGTTATCTGAATATTCATTTAAGAAAAGGCTATAGATGGCTTATCATGTGACATTAATTGCTAAACTAGGAGTTGTGTGTACAATTTCTCTAAGTCCACAGTGAATGATTTGTGGCAGGGCAAATCTTTATGTGAGGATAAGGGGAGAAGGGGAAAACCAAATATTCTTGACTGTAATTGACTATTAAAATGATTGAAAGTCAGTTGGCTTCTGGCCTGTAGGCGGGCATAGTTTTATTTCCTTCTTCCTCTTTCCTAAAGAGAGCAAGAAACAGAAAATGTGATAATAGTGAAGAGACTACAGCTCTCTGGACCACTTAGGAATGCATTATGTGTGGAATGATTTCAGTGAGCTCAGGATGTCAGCTCACATGCAATAGCAGATTAAATGAGAGTGCCTGAAGTACTAACAGCTCCTGGCTGCCTGCTTGCTCTTTGCTGGAGGCTGCTGCTTCACATGCAAGGAGAGCTGCAAAGGCTGTGTAACATCTCCCCCACCCTCATATTTGCAATGGTTTATAGGTGAAGCTTAGGGTAAATTGAAGCCAGAGCCGCTGTGGTTGTCAGGCTCAGAGGTTCTTTTGCTGCCTGTTCTCTGTGCCTGTTTCTGCTGTATCTCCCTCAAGAGGACCTGCTGAAAGAAGGCTGGTACAGACTAATGTGACCTAATTGCTGCCTCCCAGTACCTGAAGAGAGCCTACAAGAAAGACAGGGAGAGAATTTTTGCAAGGGCATGTAGTGACTGGACAAGGGGAATGGCTTCAAACTGAGAGAGGAGGTTTAGATTAGAGATCAGGAAGAAATTTTTTACTGTGAGGGTGCTGAGGCACTGGAACAGGTTGCCCAGAGAAGTTGTGGATGCCACATTTCTGGAAGTGTTTAAGGCCTGGTTGGATGGGGCTCTGAGAAACCTGGTCTAGTGA
>VXAX01002097.1:2207821-2234713 GCA_013399835.1 Leptocoma aspasia
AAGGTGTCCCTGCCTGTGGCGGGGCGGGGGGGGGGGTGGTTGGAACTAGATGACTTTTAATGTCCCTTCCAACCCAAATAATTCTATGATTTTGTGATTTATAGGGAGGTGGCAACAGCTTCTGATCTTCCAGCTTAGTATGATGCCACTGGTGAATCAACAGGAGTAGTGGACAAGCATACCTATTAACAATTCTCCCCTGCTGGCATTAGTGAATTAGTGACTGAACAGCCTGTTCAGTCCAGATTTGGCTAACTGCTGAGGGACCTGAGAGCTTTGTGAAATTTCCATGGCCCAAGGAAGCAGAAGAAAATAACAACCTTGGGACAGTGAAGGAACTCCCATCTGATGTTCATTGTCAAATACTCTGGAGCAAAGGTGGCTTACAATGCTACCAGCACAGCAGATGGGCCCAGCACCATTTTTACATCGATGTTTGTGCGCACACACACACACACACACACACACACACACACACTTGCGTTATTTCTGTGTAACACTAAAGTCTGTGTTAGTGTTTGAATGTGTTTGAAAGGATCTATTAATCTCTCAGCAAATAAGAATTTCCTTTCCCCTGTCATAGAAGATTGCTTTTTTCCCCCTCCTTTCCCATTTAAATATTTATATTGCACTTTGGGATGGACAAAAACAGCTGGAAGAAGGAAAATACTGCCCCAGAAATTAAGAGTATAAGAAACTGGTAATGGGAACAAGGTTAAGGAGAGTAAGGCAGCACAGCAGAATCTTCATTAAGAACATTTAAGTGAAAGGGTTTGTACCTCCAGTAAGGTGCAGTAAGATCACAGTAAATCAAAACCAATGACCATACTCTACAAAGGACAAAAGCCACACATTTCTAAATTATCTGACTTAGATGAATATGACTGCAGAGTCAAAAGGCCAATAGCTGTGACAGTAGCCAGTGGCAGATATTTCAGAAAGAATAAAAGAAACAGAGCAAAAAATAATTATATTTTTGTAGATATTTCCCCCCAGCTGCTATAAACTGGAAATATGATATTACAAGGTTCTTCTAGAAGCATTTTGATATGACACCCCTCTATAAAAGCTCTATTATTTACCTGTATATCCTATAGCATAAATTCCATGATTTTACATGGTATGGAGGTCAGAAGTAGACATCCTTGAATCACAATGGGACCTTCCCTTCCCAATGAAGGTAGGTTTAAACAAAAAAAACTACATAGAAGCCAGAAACTATAGTGTGTAAATAGCTTTAAGTCATCTTAAGTACTTTAGGACAGTCAGGCAATAGTATCAACCATTAGGAAACTTTGGCACTGACAGACAGATTGAGAATATGTCATATCAGAAATTATTGGGAGTTTATTGAAGTTACATTTTTCAGTGAAAGCATTTTTGTAAAGGAAATTTTTTTCAGTAACACTAACTACAACCCTGCCAGGAATCCTGCTGTGGCTCAGGGATGGTATCTCTTTTCCCCACCCCATCCCTACTTGGCCATTGCCTTCTTTCGGACCTTGCAGGTCTTCTCCCTTGCCCAGAGGGAAGGGCCTTTTCTAAGAGCAAAGAGCAGAGACCAAGTGAAGAGCTCACCCTTCTTTCAGGAAATTAGACATCCAAGGCCAGCATTTATTCTCAACAAGGACTATTTTAAAGATCCAAAAACCTCACTGACAAAAAGCTTTCCTAACATGCAGCCTAAATTTTCCTTTTTTAGCATGAGTCAGCCACTTCTGGTTATAAAATCATCTGCTCTGAAGTCCTGTGAAATTTCTTTCTTTTTGTATCCCCAAAATACATTGATGCTGTCCTTTAATTCCCTTTTATGATGTATTTGAAAAAGCATTATCTATATAGGAATGACATTTCAAGTCATGCTATCATTTGATTTTGTTCTGTAAGCACTTAAGGAGTGTAAGAAATCAGAGATAAACTCAGATGACAGTTCTTTATGCTGGTAAGATTCAGGGGAATGCCGGGGGGAGTGTGCTAGATACTAGTGTAGGTGTCCTTTTGTATTTTTATTTTTATCTCTCCAGTAGCCCTCAGATGCCTAAAGGCTATCCATGAGGTCCAGCTCAAGCCTTACAAAGTCAGTTGTTTTCTAAGGGTCTCAGTCAATAGTTTAGACAATATTAATTACATGATTACGTAGGTGAACCATGCCATGAAAGGGCAAAGTCTGGCAAAAAGTGATTGCTTAATTTAATAGTCACTATGACAGCAGTGTCACACACTCCAAGCCTCATGTCAGAAGCCTTGGTGGATGTTTTGGAACAATACTAAAAGTGCATATGCATGCACAGGCACCTGTGCCCAAAGATATTTCCAACTTCCTTCTTAACATGATCTTTCTAACTCCTCCATGGCAACAGCTGCCTTTTAACCTTTCCTCCTTCTTTTCAGTCATGTGTTATGATGTTGCTCATAGTATAAAGTTTGTTAGCTTGATGCAGTGAGGTGTGAAAATCCAGATCCCAGGACTCTTAACATTTTTCCCTATCACCATGCAAAGCAAGACTAGTATTTCTTTTCCATAATTTGAGAAGTTTATATATACACCCTGTATAGCTTTGGCTTTTGCTCCTGGCATACTTTGCTAAGAAATAGTACGTAGGGGTTTTGTCCATTATCACTCTCTTTTCTTTTCTTTTGGTGCCAGTGCTTCCCCTCTCTCCTTTTTTTTCTCTGACATACACTGAAGTTCCTTTCATTCACATTTGGTGGCTTATTTTTCTCTGTATCTATTCAGCTCTTCGAGCAACCGAGCAACTCCTTTCTTTTGCTAGCTCTATCTAATATTCTCTCCTTTCTCTTCTCTTTTTACCCCCTAGGCTGGTTAAAGGCTTTTCCTTTTTTTTTTTTTTTAAGCACAAGTCTTCTGGAGAGCAGACAGGCATTCTTAGATAGGCTGTCGTAGGATGCATTCAATCCAACAGCGTGTTATTTCATTAAAATGGCTGGTACTGATGATGGGATGTTTGGATGGTACTTCCTCCTTGTCCTTGCTTGGTGGAGTTCATGGCTTGATTATGTGAGTGGAGGGAGAAAAAAGGGGGCTGGGAAGATGAAATAACTGTCCCCTGCAAATATTAGGGAGGTTGAAAATGGCAAGAGAGCTAGAAACAACCTACCCTGAAAGAGAAGTATTTTAATTTAGAGGTTAATGTGATTTTACTATTTTTGTGACTGCCAGAGTGTGTGACCATAACCATAAACAAAGAAAATGGAAATTAGGCTTAAAATGGAAAGCTATGTAGAAGGTTCTTGTTATGTCACTCCCTCTGGCAGAAAAAGCAGGAAGACTGTGCTCAGATTTCCCAAGATATTAGACATGTGGTGGTTGTCCCAAATGTTGCTAATACAGCTATGAAAATGCTTCCTGAAGAGTAAATGCTCTTTTTTTTTTTTTTTCTGTGAAGTGAAACTGTCTTCTTTCTTTCTTTTGCATTTTCACACCCAAAATATATTTAGTTTGAAGACTTTTTCCAGGCTCACCTTTTAAAATAATTTATTCAGAGTAGTCTGAGTTTCAGCACAGCTAAATGTATAGGAGAACTGGACACAGTTACTTATGTAAATCTGCTTGTAAGACTAAATATTTCCTGGATCAAGTCCTGTATTTGTTACCTTTCATTCGATAAAATAAACAAACACTAGAACTTACCATGAAAACTGAAAAATGTTTCACTTTACATAAAAAACCCCATTTTTACCTCAAATCATACTGTGGAAAGCAGGTGCCATTTAAAATCCAGAACACTGTCTGTGGTTTAAAAGAAGGTCATTAAAAGGTCACACTGATCTCAGTGATAAAACATGGTACTGCCATCACCACTCTTAATTTCCCTTCAATAACTATTCTTTTTCTGTTTGCTTTCCAAGTTTGTATCTTCCAAACTAAAATTTTTAAAGCCAGTCTTCCAGATCTGATCACTGTAGCTACAACTCTGTCTTAAAAAAAATTGACACCAGACTTTCTGTCTCTGTTTGATCAAGCAGGGGGTAAGGGCTGTTTCAAAACTGAGCTGATTTTGAAAAAGTAGCAAAGAAAATTCAGAAAAAAAGTGCAAGAAAGTGTTTAAATACATGTACTTCTTTGGCTCACAAAGAGCTGTGAGCACTCCCATAGCATGCCATACATCTGTTCCAGCTCTATTTTCTCATATCACAAGATTATCTGTTCTATCTCAGAGCTGTGACTCTTGGATCTATAATGCAACACTTGACATCAGTTTGGCTCATGGGATGTTATCTTTCTCATTATAAACTAATTAATCTTTTGAAAAAGTAGTGTCTTACTTTCAAATGAAATTGTTCTAGAAAAGAATAACATTTCCAAACATAAAACACATACCCTTTTGTCTGCTTTTGCAAAAAATTAAATCTCTCTTATCCTGGAATAATTTTAGACAGTTGTCATATCACACTGAATTGTCTGCTTCGAGAGCTGTATTAAGGACAGGCAAACTTATTTGAATAATGCAAGAACTGGTCTAACCCTTAACATTAACCTCAAAATACCACCAGACTGAAGTTCAAAGAAATTCAGCCAGCCCTTGCATATTTCCCTTACCCACAAATATTTTCACCTACCTCAATATGTCTTCATTTCAGAGAAAACTGGGAAGCAATGTAAGCAATCATTCCTTTCTTTCAATTGAACTCAACAGCAGAATAATTCCCATATTTTTCATCCCAATCACTGGAAGAGGTGAAGAGACAATGCCTATGAAATGTCAAAAACTACAGATAAATTTCAAAAAACCCCAGCAAAATTCAAACTTCACTAGGCTCACCATCAGTGTATGATAGATGAGACGACATCACCTTTTAAAAACTTTCAGAGCAACAAGAACAAAAGAGAAAACAATTCAGCCAGCAGACAGAAAATAAAAGATTTATGACATTTCCTAACTATATTAGAGACTATTATGTGAAAGACCTTATGCAAATACTTGCTGCAAATCTATGTATAATATTATCCTCTGGCAGAATTTTTTTTCCTTTCTGTGTGTAGCAGTCAAACAGAGCTTACATGCCCGTATAGCAGAAATGGAAAATTAAAGGGGTTTCCCTGCACGTTTCTTTTTATAACTGGAAATATATTTGCTTTTTTCAAGTTTTATAAGCACTGTATCATATTTTAGCATTGAAGACAGTGGGAGTCTTGCCTGCATTCTCTGTGAGGACTGGGCCTATCGAAAATTCTGACTGGAAAAGAAAGAGTCCTGCACAAAAGGCTGCAAAACAGAGAACATATATTCAGCCATAAAACCACAAGACTGACTTTGCTTTTTGTCTATGAATATGAGAAAAGCATCAGATGAAAACAGGTTCCTCCATGGGAGGGCTCCTGATAACTGCAAGCATCTGCCATTAAACTAGGGGTCCAAATCCCATCTGATGATCTCAGGCCTGATAGCTACTGATACTCACAGGGCATTTGCCATGAGAAAAGACAGCATTATGCCTATCATCCCTAATTTGACTGTGTACATTTGTTTTTCACCCAAAACCTCAAGTTTCAGTCCAATGGACTTCATAGGAGTACTTCTGTATATTTTAAGCACATTGAATATGTTTCACATCTGTTGTATGGACAGTAAAGAAAGCATCTATGGAGATTCACACAAGCAGTGTAGTTAAGCTGCATACCAGAGGGTAAGTCTTTAATTAAATATAGTTGCACTAGTGCTTGGCTTTGTTTTTCCTCTTCTAGATGACTGTTTCTAGTGAGAAAGCACACATAACTGTAGGCAGGTCTCCTGCTCTTAACTGTTGGGATCAGTTTTCCCCGCATCCTTTACCTTCTTC
The DNA here is from genome assembly GCA_013399835.1 of Leptocoma aspasia. Lineage (NCBI taxonomy): Eukaryota > Metazoa > Chordata > Aves > Passeriformes > Nectariniidae > Leptocoma > Leptocoma aspasia. The sequence goes on from VXAX01002097.1 coordinate 2,213,624, forward strand.
GTAATTTTTGATGTTTGAGGTGAGTCAGTGCTGCTCAGTGACATGGGTGTCTCTCAGAACTAACGCTCCATGAATCAAGTTCAAGATTTAAACAAAAAAGAAATTATTATCCAAAAGTGACCAATGTTGTTTACATGGAAGGTTGTTTTTGATGCTTTTGTGTTGAAGCTGCTTGATTGCAAGGCGAGTGATGCTTCTTTTGCCGAGCTCCTGTATCTAAGGGAACGACCTTGAAGAAAGGCCTTAACCCTTGGCAGTGTGAGTGAATCCTGAGCTCAGGCACTTTGCAGCGTTTCATACGCACTGATAAGTGCACAAGTGTTACTGTTATCTTCCGTCCTCCAGAGGCACATACCTGACTGTGGTGACATGGAGCTTGGGGGGTGGGCACAGCTAATGAATGTGTCTGGAGATGGAGCATGGTGAGTTCCAGTGTGACGGGTGAGAACAGAAGAGTTTCTTATTTGCCCAGATTCTGACTTTGCTCCTACCGCTCACCTGCCAGTGCAACTATTTTGGAGACTCTGGGTTTGATTTTCCTCTGTACTTCAGTGTTAGTACACAAGCCAGAACACTGCAGCTCTTAAGAGTGCTTTACAGCACAATGGCATATTTTAAAGATGACAGCATTGTGAACTGTTCCAGAGGAGCTATTTGGCTTTTAGGATGACTGCTCTAGAAAGAATTCCCGGGCTTAACAGCGCCAGGAAAAGGGGCAAGAGAAATACAGATGCTGCAATCTGGTTACGGAAATGACAAGCTCCTGTGCTGTAGTACTTAAGCACAGTCTCCAGCCGACACCATTTATGAGCTGTTACATACGGCTGCAATCACACACAGGCTCAGCGAGGCTTTCCGTAGGGGTCACATTTGTTTTCACATTCACTTTGTAAATGAGTTTGTAATGTGGTGCAAATGGTAGCAAATGGACGTTAAATGAGGCTTGTATGTAGGCTGAGCCTTTGTAAATATATAGGCTATTTTAAAAGCAAATAATAAAGCAAGCTAAACAACAGCAGCGTCTGCGACAGAAACCAGTGAAAAAGGAGTTGTTTTACATATACAGCATTTTGAAATGTGAATTTCCTGTTTAAACCGTCTTCAATCCAGCCTCAACTTCTCTCTCCATGCTAAAGCTGCAACATATTTTATATTGCCATGGATACTTTGGACGGAAGAGAGTGTGCACTAGCAATGAAATTTTCCACAGGAAACTATTCCAAGAACCTGTCCCACACTGCAGTGCTCATACAGAGTTTTTGCTCAACCGTATACAGTCTTTTTCTAAAGGCTATGACTAGCTGGGACTTCGGCTGCCTGTCTGCAAGTTTGGAACAGGCCCAAGGTATTACCACTCTCTGGGATAATTACTGCTAACTGCATTTTGTTATCACTTGCCCTTGCTAAGAAGGGTCTGATAGACAGCAGGAGAACACTCTTTTTAGAGTGCAAAGTAGAAATACAAGTTGACATTTTAAACAGTCATTGGGAGACTAAAATACAAGGAAATCATAATGGTGGCCAAACGGAAGTGAGTGCACAGGAATTACATGGAGTTGAAAGAAAGGGGAATAGTAAGAAGAAATTCATATGATACAAGCACCTTATGTGGGAAAAGAAGCCCTAAAGTATGCAGTTGGGGGGAGGGTGTTGAATTTTTTTTTTAAATAGTAAAAAAACATGGCTAGGTTAGGCAAATCTCATAATGAACTTTTACTTGCCTAAGAGGTCAGGATCTGTTACTTCTCTTTATCTGTCCCTCTTCTTCTTCCATAGCAATTCAACCTGACATCCTTTTTTCCCATCCAGTAGTGAACTCCCCTCAGGGCAGCATTCATTTATGGACTGCAAGGTGGAGTCCTTCATAATACTTCTCCCCATTAACAATATCATAGTAATGTCAAGATTTTTGCACGAGAGGTCAGTGGGGTTCTAGAGGTGGTTGGAAGGAGTCTTCTCTCAGTAGCAGCCTCCATGCCTAGGTTAGTCCAAGCTCAGCTGGGGGCTGAACAGGCAGTAAATACCTCCTCTCCACCAGCTGGGGCACAGAACAATCCTTTCCCCAGAACAGGCTTTTCACTCTGCAGTTCCCTTCTGGCTTCCAGTGGCTACATGCACACAAGCTCTGCTCTGTGATGGTGCTTTCCCAAGAGAAATGGTAGAGCCATAGAGAGGATGGCCCAGCCAATCTCCTTCCCCACTGTTGGAGCAGACAGGTCACACATAGGAGTATCCCAGCCCTCAGAAGGACAACAGGTAGATGGCCATCGTAAATCCAGGGCTGTGCAAGGCTGTCACCAACAGGTCACAAAATTAGTCACAGATACCATGATACTGAAGTGGTATTATGTATTTAATGACTGTTTATCATTGTCATCAATTTGAATACCTCCAACTTAAAAGAACTTAACACTCCAGATTCTTCTTCCCGGATGTGAACTGTCTGCATTGGTGCCTCACCTCAATTACATCTATTCCCTTTGAAGGCAAAACTTCTCTTCTGAAGTTACAGAGTTCTTGACTAAAGCAGAAAATTTTCCTCTATTTCCCATGAAAATTTTTAAAATATATCTTCCATTTGATATTGATACGCAGGTGATATCCAACTGATACTCTAATTTTCGTTGATCTTCCCTTCTAATTGAGTGCACATTTTTTGGGTGTGCAGAGATGTTGTTATAAACATATTATAAGTTTTTCTGTGTGTAAACTTTTTAATCATTTTCTCATGAGAGGACATCCTTTTGCTGTCTTTTACTCTGTGCAAGCTTTCTGTAAACAAAATATCTGTGTCTGTTCTTCAAAGACATGAAATTAGTTAGCCTCCTCCTACCTATGAGGAAGCTGAACTGAAATTACTTTATCTTTCTGATATTGTAAACTATTCAGACACACACATTCCCTAAACAAAGCAGCAGCAGGAGCATAGAATGCTCTCTGCTGAGCAGATATAGAAAAATATTAAAATTATAGAGTCATTTTAATAAATCATGTTAGCCTTCTAAAATTGTCGTCAAGAGTCCTTTCTTCAATACATAGACCACAACAATACAGAGAAATGTTGGGTGTGCAGAAAATGTTGCAGCACAATACAGCTGTTTGAGATATTCATTTTGCTGTACATAGTTCATCTATCTAAAACAATCTTAGCATGTAAGATTGCAAACGTTGTACTGTATAGTCACTTGTAGAATACTCATTTCTCAATCTGAAAATATTTTGGAAAAAAACCTATAAAACAAATAGTTGCCATACACTCTGTTCTCTTTGTATGCTACATTTCTCCCTGCTTCCCTTCTAAGAGAAGCAACATCTCCTCCTGGCCTAATCTATTTAAAGCTTTTGTAAATCTCTGCCTCAGTCAGTAGCCTGGTCTACTTCCTCACTTATCTTAGATTTTTAGTGTCATCCATTCCTTCCTCTCCAAAACAGGTGTTTATTAAATATTGTTCATCTTGGATTCTGGGTGAAAGCTTTATGGACAGCAATGCCTCTTAATTATTTTTCTTGCCAGCACACATTCCATTTTTTAAATGTGACTTTTACCATTGGCTTCTAAATATTTCTGAGAATCACTCTCTACTTTTAGTTGTACTTTTAGTTGGTCACATAAAGGCACCACCTTTGCTCTCAATGAATATCAACTTGGTTGAATGCAAAAAGCTTCCCAGATCAGATCTATCAGGAAGTACTCAGACCATCTGAGATCACTGCAATAAATTTAGTAGTAGGTTGATATAGCAAGACACTGAGGAATATGTATTATCCTTCAAGATATTATAAGATATATGTATATATCTTAGATATATTATCTAGATATATGGTATGAAAGAGTAAATGGAGTTTCTAAAATTACAATTAATCACCCTCCAAGTGTTATTCTGATCTAGTGCTCTTAACAAATTTGTAGCCTTTCTAAATATCCTACTCTGGACAGTACTCATCTATCCTGAGCTCTTGTCAGGTGAACCTAGGATTTCATTAAAATTCCCTCAGGAAGTTAACTTCCTCTTTCCTGCATGCTATAAGAAAACTAAAGAGATTTGCAAGGAAATGAAAGAGGAAATATTTAAGACAGGATTAAAAAAAATTCTTTTCCTTTAGGTAACATTTGATCAGAAGCACCTACATCATTCATCTAGCACCTTGATTTTTAAGACACACAATATATCAAGCCAGTAAAATTGCCACACCCCACTCCCACTCAAGAAAGAGCCAAGGCTCAGTTTCCATGTTTTTAAATGTGTTTGGTTTTTTTTTTTCTTGTAATGGCAAAATGGCAGGAAACTACTATTCTACTTTTTGGAAAGTTCTCTTTCATCCAGATCTTTGAAAATTTGTAGAGGTAGTTTTCCTTGGTTCTATCATTCTACCACTATTATTTTATTATTTTTTTAAATCATATTTTCAAGATATGGCTCTTCTTCTCTCAAGGGTTACAAATATTTATAGAACATTGAATATTCAACAGTATGGATTTTATTTTAATAGAAATTTCATTCTTTAAAAGAACCACTGAAGATCTGGCTTTCCTCTAGGTCTTTACAATGTATTGTGATTTCACTGTTTTTTGTTTCAAAGCATTTTCTAGTGTATATCAGAGCCATAAAATCTCTGATGGAAGTCACAATTAGCCTTAATTTAATTCCTTGTCAACATATCCTGAGTGTTTAATCCATTCCTGTTGTCACCATCCAGGAATGCAAATATTCCTTACTGCAGAAAAGAGAATAAAAACTTAATTTTTCTAGGCCTCCTCTAGAGAGGGGTTGCTAGCCTTTTCTCAAGGGACCAGTGGAAGGTTCTTGACTGAGAACATGAGTAAAGCTGTGGCCCTGTGATATATTTGTTGAAGACTGGCATTTTGCCTCACTTCTCTGATATGATTGTGCCAGTGCTTTCCTTTCAGCCTCAGAAAATCACTTTTCCTACACACATTTCCAGTTTTGTTTTGTCTGTAGTGTTTCCTGGGATGTTTCACCTTTCACTTCAAATTTTCTCCTTTATATTGTTCTTCAGCCTTAATCAGATCCATTTGTGACTTTTTTTTAAATTTTGTGGCCTTCCAATCCCTGTACTTACATTTCATCTTTATTTCACCTATAAGTTTGCTATGAAGTATCATGGTGCTGTCACTTGATGTCTACATCAGATTCAGTTTGTATTTCTAGACTGCTTTCCAATCCGTTTCAGTTCTTCAGGGACTTAATCTCTTCCTTTTTCTTTTTTTATTATGTGTTCTTGACATAAAATAAGGTATTTGAAAGGAAAATACTATATTTTATATTTGCTGTTGTAACACAGTCCATAATATTGCTCACTTCCTCCTGCTCCCTTAAAGCAGCCAGAGATGGACCCTGAAACATTTCTGGTTTATGTCCTCTCTGCAAAAAAGGCTACAGACTTCTTCAGAATCTTATCCTTCTGTTTAGAGGAGTGCAGTCTCCATATTATTAATTTCTTGGCAGGGCTACAGAGAGCTTTTTGAGTTCAGCCTACAATGATTGCTGGATTTGTTTCCAGTTGCACAAAAAAGTGAAGATCTTGCCTGAAGTATTTAATAAGAACTCCCTTCTTTACACCTCCTGTGAACTTCCTCTTCTCACTCTTATATTAGTTTTTCCTCTGATTTTTCTCTACAAACTCCTTCTGGTTTTACTCTTGATCTAATCTTGATTTATTTTGCAGCTTTGTTCCTCGCTGAAACATTTTCCACTCCTCTTACCTTTTTAGACCAGTGACCCTTTCCACTAAATCCTTCCATCAGATTTAACCACATAAATCCTTACCTCTTTGGGGGATTTTCAGAGATCTGATTTTCTGATATCTGCCTACTGTTAACTCCTCAAAGCCTCTCTGCTAACTGGGCTTGGTTTTGTCATTTTCCTTTTTCTAGTCTCTATACTCTTTTTCCCTACAGTAACCATCTCTTGTAATTTGGACATTGTGTGCCCTTCTGTGGTAAGGACTCCCAGGATTTTTTTTGTTCATTTGTTTGTTTTGGAGGTTTTTTGGGTTTGTTTTTCTTGGCGGGGGGGGGCATTGTTTGGGGGTGGTTTTTGGGTTTTGGAGGGGGGGGGTGTTTATTTTGGTTTTGGTTTGGGGGGTTTTGGGGGGTTTTTTTTTGTTGTTTTGTTTTGGCTTTTTTTTGTCATGGGGTGGGAGAGTAAGAGGAGAGATAGAACAGTTTTTCCTAGTGGTCCTCTAAACAGAAGAAGACAGGAAGTAATGATATTTCCAAATCACATCATCATCTCCTTGAAGCTCCAGTTTGAGCAGCCATCTGCTCCTGCATCCCCTGGTGGTCCCCTAACAAACCATTTGTAATGCATTCATGAGGTCAAAATTACTTCAGCTGAAGTCAGTGACATGGTTTAGCTATCCAGGGAATGTAAAAATGCATAATTCAGGCGTTTTGTTGTGGGACTACGCAAACGGCAGTTGCAGAAATGCACTCAGAGGCAGTGACAAGCTAAGTTTGAGTTCTGCATAGAACAATTTATATCACATTCCTTTCTTGTTCACAGCTATTTCACACCCCTATACAGCTACAATTCCTCTGAAACAAAGGAGCACTTAAGTGACAAGTCCCCGTGTGAAGGACACACAACAGGGACAAAGAGTAGCTTTTTTCTCTCTGCATAGCCCAGGCAGGATATGGAGTCTGCACGGCTCAAACACATTCTGAAGAATTAGGCAGTAATCTGTCTCTGTCCTCATACCCTACACCCAGTTTAGTAACACCTTTTATTAAAAGCAAATAACTGTTCATTAACAAAGCTTCATGGGCATCTTCTGACTTCGGTTTTTAGTTTTAAAAGAGTATCTGAAATCACTTTCACTGTCCCCACTGTGACAACTAAGACTGTCCTCCTACTTTTGACAGGATGACATCTCTGATAGAAACAAGAAGCCCGGATTCGTTTGCTCTAGGATAGCGTATGGTCCAGTGATTGGACTGCCGGCATGGGATGTGACAGATAAAAGTTGGGATTTGCTGCTGCCACAGGTCATTTACATCAGTACAATACCTATCAAGATATGTATATATACCAATATACTGCTTAACTGCCTGTGCCCTATGATGCTGCTAAATGCTGTCTGCAACCTGGTGAGTATCGTAGGGACACGCCTAGAAGGCCCTGAGGATTGCAGAAAAGCAACAGAATGAGGAAATCAGAGGTCAGACTTCTTTGGTGAAGCTGCTTTCACTTTGTAGAAGTCCTTAAAAATCCAGTATGGCATTTACTTAAAAAAATTCAAAAGCTTTTGGCTTTTATGGATTGGGGAATATTTTGAAACCTCAGAAAATGAACACTGGATTTTTTTCTCTGTTCATTTTTTTTTCTTGAATACAAAGGCAAGATGAACCTCTTGGCTGGCATTCAGAATGCCTAGATTCAATTCCTGCTTCTCCTGAGGCTTTCTATGTAAATTCTGTTGTCTTGCTTTCTTCTAGTTGAAAAAACGGGAATATTTCCTTTATACTACTAGATACCCAATTTGCATCTTTGCCTGCTCACTTCTTTCTGTGTTTCTGTTATGGAGTCTTTCTTAAAGAGTTCTGAATTAGAACAAAGCTTTTATCCTTTCTTAGAAGTATGCTGAGACTTTAAGGAATTTTAGATAGTAGTAAGAAGAAATATGCTCAGGCCACATTTCAAACTTCGTATTGGAAGAGAAGCATTGCACAGTATCATAAATACAGGAGATCTCCTGAGCTAGTCCTATTTGGGGGGATCCAGAATTTTTCAATTATCTCAATCATTTTGCATTTTAGAAAGTAGGAAATTTGGAGCTTTAAAAATTTATCCATTTCTCAAAGCCATTCTGACTCATTGTGGATGTATCAGAGAAGCCAGCTAAACCATATTTCTGGAACAGTAACTAATCCTGCTACTGCAGAATTTAATTCTAAGCCCTCATTTAAAAAAACACTTAGACCTGTGTTTCAGTCCACCTTTTGGGATAGAGAATATGATAACAAGCCCTCTCATGTGAGAATGTTCTCTGAAGTTGAAGCAGCGTGTAGTAGCCTGATGCGGAAATGTGCTGAAGAGAGTATAAAATCGACCTTAAGCTTGAGTATAATATGCCTTTATCTGATGTCATGTTATGATAGGTACTGATGGTGGTATAGCTGCAAGCTAGGTCTGAACTTGATTCCTCCCTAACTGGCAGGTCTGGTATTTTTTCTGGGACCACTTCAAACAGGCCTCCTGGCCCAGCTGTGGGTTGCCAACCCTACATTTACCCTGGTTCCTGTAGTCACACAGCTGCAAGTGGAGTTGGCTTGGTTTGCTGCTCTGAGAAATATTCATCCTTCACAAAATAGCAGGGGAAAAAAAAAAAACAAAGAGAAAGAAAGGTAAAGATTTGTCTTCCCTCAGATCAGAAAGCTGAAGCATTTTGCCCTATGGCCACACAATCACTACATTGAGAGGAAGGAAGAGTGTGGGAAGCTACAGCTGCGGGTAATGGATGGGGACTGCTCATATTTTCAGCAGCCTGCAGTCACAGTGTATTAGGTGTAATGTGAAACTGTACCCTTGGTTGCTAAGAGAGAGCTCTGCTCGCTTTCTTTGAAAGAGCGTGGTAGCTAAACTGCTCAACAATACCAGTGTACATCACACCCGGGTGCTGTTACAGGCGATCTCTGCCGTTCAGACCTCACTAAGCTGAGCAACTTGGTTAGCAAAATGTTAACTGCTGCTTCCTCTGCTGCTTCTCTCTGCTTTGCCATCATGATCTTTTGTGTGTTTAGTTCATACCACTTTCAACAATCTTTTCTCTACATTATAGAAAAATACTAAGGCTTCAGCTAACTCCCTGGACAATATGTCTGAAAGAAACCTACTTAAATTAGCAATGACCACTTTCTAGCCTTAGGAATTTTCACTAAATCTGAGTGATGAATGGTCTCAAAAATCTTCCAGTTGGTATGGTTTCCCTATCATTATTACAGAAGTCATAGACATATGTCAAAAGACACATTGGAATTAAGATGTGAGAGCACACGATAACTACAAGTGATACCTTGATGGTTTCTTAAGACTTTTTTTTCAGAATTATGAAAATCATGTCAATTCTGACATGGATGATCTCAGAGCATGAATACTTTTCATAGACAAATAATCCCTCAGTCATTTTGGGTTTATTTGGTTAATATATTTCAAAGTCAACATTTATGCATTTTCTTTACAGATATTCATTTGTTCTTGTAAGTTCTTCAAATCAAATTGGCAAGTGATTAGTCTCTATTAAAGGATAAGACTTTGCAGATGCAAAGGGAATTTAAAACTTGCTGCAGTGCATCCATTTTGTGATATTGAGATCATCATGAAGACAAAATGCAAAGTTATTTCAACTGCTTAATCTGATGTGTAAACTGGTTTTTGTGAAGTGTCCAAGTGAATAAGCATTTTAACCCACTTTGAAAAGTTAATTATAGCTGGTAACATCATTGACCACAGTGCTTCAGATTGCAAGATAGTTTCCATGTTATAACACTACCTTAATGTGTACACAGCTTTCTGGAAACACTCACTTCTTGAAATGAAACTTCTTATTCTTAGTTTCTGTCTGATGGTGGTCTGTCTTTATAGAGAAGAATTATGATGGAGTGTTCAAATGCGGGAAAAAGGAAGCTATAACAAAACATATTTGTATTTGTGTTTAGCTGCTAACTTCTGACACTCTGAGAACCTACAGCCTAATCCAAAGCCCATAGGAATTAATGGAAATAGCAACAATAATTGCAGTGAGCTTTAGATCAGGTTCACAGTATTTAACATCCTTGTTTGTTTTAAAAATAATGCTGGGGTTTGGATCAGAGACATGCTAGCCTAGCAGAGAAAACTATGGCAGGCCTTTTGTTTATTAAACCTGGATATGTCGTTTGCAAAAAACTTGTCTAGACACAGAATATTATTATTTACAGCAGTAAATGTCAAATCAGTCTATTTCTGTCAGAAAAAGAAAATGCGCAAAAATATCTTTCCCAAACTCAGAGCATTTTAAACTAATAGTCATGTTGGTACACAAATTACATTCTCAACTCAGAAGCATTGAACAGCTGAATATCCTTATTTATAATGAATTAATATTTCTCTCATTGAAGTTACTGGGCACTCTTTATCAGCAGGAGAAGGACAAGACTAATAACTAATACTTTCGCAAAAAGCCTTTTCCTTAGCCCACATTTTTACCAGAAGTATAGCACTTATTAGCTGAATAGCTATTAAACTATTAAACTTTCAAATTCTCTGTAAAAGAGAAAGAACCAGACCAACAAGCTCTTCAAGCTGAAGAACTTCTGGATAAATCATTACCCAAATATCCAACATTAAGGAAAAAAACCCAAATTTACATGCACTTCTCCCACACACACGTGTCTAGTCTATTATTAAATCCTCAATGAAATTTGCATAGTTACAACCACAGGCAGTCTCAGGAAATGCTAACTGTCAGTGACAGAAACATCACTTAAGGTGGCCATCCTTAAGACAGATCAGAACACACAAAGGGAAGAACGGGAATTTCTAACAGAAAAGGTCAAGCACCACAGAATTTTCTCTGGAGCCTTAAATTAGTGATTTCTCTAGGGCTCTCCTCAACACCTTGAAAACTCTGGTATCTAGTATACAGAAGTCACCTAGGTGCTTCTTTGAAGTCAGGAGAGACCAGCCTCTCTGTAACATTTATTCCTGCCTGTCACAGGATGAATGCCTAAGCTACTGAAGCATGGTACAAGTTCAGATGACAAGTCCACAGAGACAGATAATTTTCAGATTCAAGAGGATTTCTCCTTCTTCCCCTCCTAAAGACACCCTGTTTCTTTGTTTTTCAATGGGAAGATTATCCTTCACTACAAGAATAATAGCATGTCCCTACTATATAGGATTGATTTTATAGAATCGTACATGCAAAGATGGAAACATATGAAACAAGTAATTACCTAGAGAAGACAGACAAACCCCGCAGCTGTCCTGATAGAGAAAGGCCTTTCTGTATGTCATTATATATGTCCATTTAAGAGAGCAGGAAGAACTAGTTATGTAGTCAAGCATAAGTATCTGGCTGCAGGATTAGATCATGTCACCAGCTCTTTTCCCTCTCTGTCTTTCAGGGAAATGTTTTGCTCACTACTGTTGTTAATCTATTCCCTAAAATATATGGCTACTGTTTAATGGATTTTGTATATTCTGATATTACAGGAAACACTCGATTTCAGACATGCCAACTAAATTATTTCAGCCTGAGTGTTGTATTAACATGGGCCTTTCCATTTAATAACACTGTGTTTCTACAACACACAGTTCAAACCAAAGAAGTTTTAAAGTGCATATTCAGTACTTGGCAAATACACAGAGACACAGAGACAAGTCTTTTAATGGAAACTATTAGATTATTTCTATAAGTAGATATTCAAGACAAGATACTTTATTCAACGTTTTTGTTCCTGAAAACATTTGCCTTGCCTCTTCAATATCTAGAAAGCAGGTACAGACATTTTTAAAAGTTTTTGTGTAAATTAGGGTGAAGAACAACACCCTGGGACATTATTGGTATATTAACATGCCCCCAAAGCAGTATTATAGAAATCTGAGGTTTTTTTAAATGCATTATCAAACCTGTTGGTCCTTTCAAATTTTTGTGCAATGTTTTGTGGTTTTGAAAGTATGCCTGATTCTTTTGGCTGTGATTCACATTAGTCAACACATGCACCTGTTTAAAACACAGAAGGAATGTGACTGAAAGTAATAAAAAAGAAATATTTGAGACATCCAGCGAAATGACTGAGAATATCTCAGTTTCTCCAATCTTCACATTTAGAGAAAGCATTTGTATTCAAGACCCCAAGCGAAATTCTCAAACTAGAGATCTTTAAGTTAGTGGCTTAGCTTCAATTAGCAGCTAAATAAAAAAGGCCAGATTTTCAGACATGAAATCAATGGAAACTCCAAATACTTAATTTCATAGGTCTGTAAATCAGTCCTGGGTGTTTAGATGGTTGAAGATAATGACCCATTTTCAGAAGAGCTAAATGGTGTCAATTAGAAATAAACAGAGCTACCATCCCTGAGAAGCACACCCTGTCATTATAAGGTATTAACCTACTCCTTTATGTTTGCCATCTTTTTTTCTTTAGGATAAAAAGAAACAGTATTCCTGCAGCAGAACAGATCCATCCAGCACATCCAAAGTATTTCTAACCAGAGCTGAATTATGCCCTTTTGCACATCGATACAAAGCAAGAATACATTTGCTGAAGTGAATGGAATGACTTTCATACTTTTTCAGGGAAAAAAAATCTCCAACTTCCTAAGTTATAAATTTTATTTAATTTTCAATTCAAATGTAAACATGCATTTCTGGAATAGGATTGTTGTAACATTTCTGAAACACACAGGGAAAGAAGAGATTGCAGCAGGGAAGGCTTCAGCTGGGACAAGAAGTTTGCAGCTTCTGCTGCAACATCTTTATAAATAATTTTCATAATAAAGGGACCAAATTTATTTTACAAGCACTGAGTTATTTCATGCTGTTATCAAGGTGTTTGTACTTGAAACAAGGCTAAAGAAATTTTGCTGCCTATTAGAAAGCATGTCAGCTGGAAAGGAAGTTCCACCTAATTGATAATTAAATTTAGAAGAACAAACCACTCCATTGATTTTGATTATCAGAGAAAGATTTAGCACCAGTTTTTTAAAAACACCACTCTTCATGCAACATACTTGACTTTCCCCAATTTTACTGTGAAGAAGAAATGCTATGCCTTTTGTCGGTAAGTGGAGTGGTGCCACTGTGTTCAGGACACCACAAATTTTGCTTCTAACAGAAAAAGGTTCCATGGAAACCACTGAACACTGATGAATATTTGACAATCATCTATTTTTACTCCTAAGAAGTCTAAACACCACAAAGATAATTTTACCTCGTTTCAGAATTTCTTTTCTTTACAATTTAAAATATAATGTGGTATTTCTAATTTATTGAATGGATTTTCTCTGCCAGTGTTAAAAATGTAAAAACCAAAGTTCTCAAAAATATTTGGAAAAATGATTTGACATGGAGACCTGGGATTTCTTTCAGTTCTGCACAACACTGGGCTACTGTCAGAATTACATAAATAAGTAATTGTAAACCATGCAATTAAAATTTGAAAACACATGTTCAGAAACAAGAGGATATCTTATCCTCCAAACATTTCCAAAGGATTTTAATTCAGCATGCAAGATGTATCAGTGAAATTAATCATTCACCCCCAACATTAAAGGTTAATCTCCTCCAATGTGAAGAATGTAACATGTCCCTATTTCTCACTCCCTTGCATGGAATCACATAAAGGTTCTCTCCCTTATTTTTTATTAAGCATTACACCTCTGTACAGAGTAGAATAACAGAATGTTAGCTATGTTGCTATGCCATGGCCAGCATAAAAGTCCTTCTGAGTTTTATGCTGGATGTATGTAAAATAATAAACTGTTCTGGAATGTTAATAGATCAAACAGATAGGAGCAGAGAACAGAAAGGGACATCTTAGGTTCTCATAGCCATTTTTAAAAAGTCTATCCGATGCACAGAGATTTAAAATATTTCAGTAGCTTATAATGCAAATCTAGTTAATATAATGAAAAGTTTATCTTTCTCCCAGTCATTATACTTTCTTAAAATCCTAAGCCTGTCACTAGTGAAGACAATGAGAATCTTTCCATTCACATGAAAGTGCTCTGGATTCAACCCCAACACCAAGCATGCCTGCTCACTTCAAGCTAGAATTTTTCTGGGAATTTTGAACTTTATATATATAATATATATATATAATGCTTAGACTGGTTTCCCTTTTTATTTCCAAGCCGAAATGTTGTGTCTCCAGAAGTCTTCAGTCTCAGATTAGTTTTCACAGTTATGTATGCTTCACATAGGGCACTATGACTACTGGATGTAGGAGAGGTTCATCCTCTTTAATATTGCCTATAATAATAATAATAATTTCCATAGGGTTCCCTACTTATCAAACTAAAGCAGTTGTGGTTTAATCCCAGCCAGCAGCCAAGCCCCAGGCAGCCACTTGTACCAGTGGGATCGGGGAGAGAATCAGAAGATTAAAAGCCAGAAAACTCATGGGTTGAAATAAAGACAGTTTCACAGGGACACCAAAAGCCATACACACAAGCAAAGCAAAACAACAAATTAATTTACCTCTTCCCATGGGCAGGCAGGTGTTCAGCCCTCTCCAGGAGAGAAGGGCCCCATCAGATATAATGGTTACGTGGGAAGACAAATACCACCACTCCAAACATTCCCCTCTTCCTCCTTCTTCCTCCCACTTCATATACTGAGCAGGATGTCATATGGTCTGGAATATCCCTTTGTTCAGCTGGGGTCACCTGTCCTGGTTGTGTCTCCTCCCAACCTCCTGTGCATCCCCAGCCGCCCTGCAGGGTGGCAGTACAAAAAGCAGAAAAGGCCTTGGCTCTGTACAAGCTCGGCTCAGCAATAACGAAAACATCTCTATATTATCAATCCTGTGCTCAGCACAAATCCAAAACACAGCCCCACACTGGTCACTGTGAAGAAACTTACCTCTGCCCCAGCTAAAACCAGTTCTTTAAAAAAACTATAAATAGAGCCATTACCACTGTATTTATTTTGTGCACAAATCCACATGCATAAAATTAACTCTGTGGTGCTTCTCCCAAGTTATTACTTCATGCAACCCGACCTTCTCCTTGGAGCTCTGCACCAGTTCTGACATGTTTGTGTTTTTCCAAGGAACAATGGTTTTAGGGGTCATGTGGACGAGGAACTGGAGTTTTTGGTTTTGGTTTGTTGGTTGGTTGCTTGCTTTTTTGTTTAATTAAAGCATCTTTAAAACACTGCATAGTGCTGATGCATTTGTGTGGTTTTTTGTCTGTTGTCTTGGTCTAACACCATCTTCATGCTCTTTTTTTATATTTGTTTTTTTATACTTTTAATTTTGGCTTCCCAGTTCATACATTTTTCAGGACACACATGTTTTATTCCCAGAGAAGTGCACTGCTGTATATATATGCATTCCCTAGCCCAGTATGTGGTAATATTGCTACTCTAAAGCAGAAGGGTTAGCAAGACCAGATCAGTCCAATCAGTAAACAATGCATATCCACACACCTTGTGCTACAGACTACTCTGAAGACAGACAAGTTAGTCGTGTTGTTTTTGAGACTTTTACAATATATTTTTTCATCACCACCTGCATAGATTTTTGAGCAACCATGACATTCTTCACAGAAATTTAGAAACCTCTGCAAAGAAATCCAATCTAAGATAATATCTAGCCTTAGCTGTCCCTTCTCTTTCTATTCAGTTAATTGACTGATATCATGATAAACACAAGGTGATATTTTTCCCATAGAATGGAAAAGGTGACACTAAAGATACTTCACTGCTTTGCATCCAGTAGCATGTATTATTAAAGCATTATATCTGTCACATGAACTCATATTTCTTTTTAATAAATTAAATAACTTCAAGTAATGTTATTGTGCCATGACTTTCAGAAGATTTGTCAAGAAAGAGGCATCTCTGACTATTCACTTAGCAAAGGAGTCACACTGTGATATTCCTGACAGTTTTGGGACAGGGGAATAAAACAAACTTGACCCTTTTAAATCATACTTGCATCCCCAGTAAAGCCCAAAGCCTCTTTGGGCAGCTCCAGGGCTCAAAAACACAGATCTGAAAGAGCAATCTGTGCATTGAAATGTAAATATTCGCTACAGTGTACTGTACACAGGCATTCTGAAGGAAAACAGGATGCTGAACATCTTTATTCATCCAACATTACCCAGAGTTCTCAGTCGACTGTTTCAGAGAAATGCTTTTCAGTTTGTTTGAATTCTGGAAGAAACAAGGTTTGGGCATTTGCTTTGGAACAGGCAAAATAACAGGCAAGTTATTTTCTTGGCTCTTGTAGAGCACTAAAACTCATTTGAAGGCTTGATTTGAGAACAGATGAGTCAGTACCTCCATTAACAGGTTTTAGACCTTCATACAAAAATGCAGGTTTGGTTTTATTGGGAGAAGTAACAGACCTGTAGGCTCACTCCCTCCTCCTTTCCATTAGCACAGCCTCACATGCTACAGCTGTGGTTGTGCAAAGGATTTAAATCTGCTCCATTTGTATGATCAGACAATGCATATGAAGATGAAAGATGGGTAAGTAAGTGCCAAGCATTGAACGCTGCTATATGGGAGGCAAAAAAATCACTGATTTATGCAAGACAGTCACTTTCATTTTTAAAGAGTCCATTTTAGATGATATTGGCAAAAGAGAGTAGAATTTTGCTATAGCTTACTTCCTCATGTTACTTGTGCTTTTGGAAAAGAAAAGCAAACAGACAAATCTATAGAAATTTAACTGTATGTTAGCACAAAAGGACTTTAAAAACAGTGCTTCATTCTGTCAAAAAGGAACATTCCTTTTAGGCAAATAAAATTTTGTATCAGCATTAAGCATTAAAAAAAAAAAGAAACTTCAAAAAATTTAGTAAAATTCCAAGAAAAAAATTATGACATCACATTTTAAGGATGTTGAAATAAAACATTGCCTTACTTTCAATTAGCAGTTTGGCAAATTTGTGAAACATGTTGGTGTTACTCCTACTGTCTTCTCTGAAGGAAATTTTAGCTACAGTAATGCACCAAGTTCTCCTGAAGAGTATTTAAAGTAATGCAGCTTACAAGCTTGTAATTTTTCTGCCAAAGGGATACAATTGTAAATATAATAATATAGTACAATTGTAAAAATGAGCCATTCTTCTTTCTTTACAATTTTTTAAGAAACACAAATACCTGTGAAATTAAAAAAAAAAAAGGTATCTTAATAAATCCTGAAAATCTTAACAGAACACTTGAACAGAGAAAACTATGTTCACACATTATCTACTGTTACAAAATCATGACAAAGCCAAACCAGACTTTTTCAGTATAACTGAAGTAGGTTATATTACTGTTTCTGAACTTTACTTGTTGATCCCTTTCTTTCAAAATTATGGGAAACTATCTTTCTTAGTAAACTCTACATAACTACTTTTTATCAACAGATTTTTTGCCTCCTTGTGTTTAGAATCCCTTTAATGACTTTAATGACAAGGAAGTTTTCACTGCTAGTGATAGTTATGATTCCACAATTGAGTTTTCCTTCTTGTGAACAATCAACATAATTTTTTAAGCAGTGAAGAGATGGAATAGGTCAGCAGATGTAAGAAGCAACACCATTTGACCTTCACAAGGGGCACCACTAAAAGTCATATATGTATATTTTAAAGAAAAGGCAGTTTACCTCCTGATGTTGTTCTTTGAGGTAGAGTCTGTACCTCTGCAAGTCAAGAGCAAAGAGGCTGTGGGAAAATGAGTAAACGCAATGGAAAAATAAATTATCTGTGCTGCAACTATGTATCTTTACACTTCTTGGTCCTGTGACCAGAATCCAGTTGAATGAACTGCGAAAGTGAAAAGAGTGTTCTTGCAGAGCACACAAGAAAATAAAATTTTGAAGAGTGTAGCAGAGCAGGTTTGAAAAAAATTATATGGTAAAAATCTTTTAAAGAAGAGAACCTTTCTAAAAAATAATTTTTAAAATGGTTTGTAACTATGATAATCAAGTAATTAATTAAATTAATCAAGAGCAAAATTTGTGATGGTCAATTTTGCTACAGGGCTGAATTGTCAAGAATTTCAATGTGGAACACACTGAAATGCATGCAGTGTAATAAGTTTTAAGAGAGTCAGAATGTAAAATCCCTGTTCCTATTCTAATGGGATGATTATATGCTGAGTTTCAATATGGGATGAAAAGCTAGTACTCCATCTAAGAACAAATCCAGAAATTAATCTGACATCTGGAGATTTCAGAGAAGCCAATGGTAGAACAGGAAAATTTTATGGTGATGGAGGAAGT
This sequence comes from Leptocoma aspasia, assembly GCA_013399835.1. Taxonomy (NCBI): domain Eukaryota; kingdom Metazoa; phylum Chordata; class Aves; order Passeriformes; family Nectariniidae; genus Leptocoma; species Leptocoma aspasia. The sequence goes on from VXAX01002097.1 coordinate 2,231,571, forward strand.
ACATGCACATAACATGGGTGTTGAAAAGAAAAATCTAAGAAAAGCCAGCTAAGAGAGAAAAAGAACTATTAAACTTGTGAACAGAAAAAAAAAAATCCCTTACCTCTCTGAATATGATATACAGTGACTTATGAGGAGGAGTTTAACCCAGCTGTAAGCTTTAATGTTCAGAAGAATGAAATCCTCAGCTTTGAATAACATTTGCAATAAATTAAAGCAGCAGTTATGCAATGTCTGGAGTACATTGGAACCACCCCATGATTACCATAGCCAGCCAAACCCTGTCCGCAAGCAGGCAAAACTTCTAACTGGGATCAAGGTTTTTATCCAGTGTTTAGTCTCTTTTGACCTAATTAATTTCATCACCCCTACATTGGAAGTAAGGGGAAAGTTTTGTTGCTATGAAAGGCAGTACAGATATCTGGGACAAAATTAAGCCTGATGTAACTCAAATGATGTCACACCAGGGATGGATTTGGCCAAGAGTGTCTGGGGAAGTTAATGCTCTTCCTGAACTGGAGACCAGTGTTAATTCATCTCAATTCTTCAGCTGCAGCTACGACTGCAGGTCAGGCCAAGGAGCTACGTGATCTGTTGCAGTAAAGAGAGGACAAGAAGTTTGCTGCTGCTGGGCCAGTATCCCTTCTGTACCTTTACAATAGTGACAACCTGTAAATTTCTTTCCAAAGATACATTTCTTTACAGATGTGACAAAACCCCTCCGACCAGCCACTTTCTTTTTTGGTCCCTTCTGCTCCAGGCACTGCTGATAAAACTTTTTGGTTGGTAGCATTTCAAGTCAACAGGAGCTGCTGCAGCTCACAAACTGCACCTCAAGATTTCCTTAGCAATGGTTGCTGCTATATCTCCTGTGCTAATCACCTTCATATAAACAGGGTGATAATGTGCTATTTTAAGGGCTGGATTCTGCCCTCTTGCCCCAGTTGATGAGATGGAAATGGTGTGGCTGCATTATAGCAAGTATGAAAAATACTGTCTGTCTGGGAGTGCTTGCCTCCTTCATTTCAAATGTTCCTTGTCTGAGCACATATCCCCATTGAAAGCTCCATGCATAGACAGATGAGTAATAATGACCTCTTACTTAATGGCATTCCCACCCAAGACAGTTATTAGTGGTGAAAAGAATTTACTGCAAGTTTGACACATAAATTACAAAAGAGATACAGAAGGCATCTGTATGTCCTGGTGACAATGCCACCACACCTTAGAAGGAAGCTCAGGCAGCAGTGTTACATGTCTCAATTGTAAGGCAGACACTGAAGAAGCTGCTGAATGCAAGGAATGCTCATCTCTGCAGTCCTTGCTAAAGAAAAGAAGAGAGCATTGACAAACGTGCTGAAGGAAACCTCTGGTCTTTCTCTGACACAGCCCCATCCTCTCCCAAACCAGAAATCAAAAAGGCAGAAGACAAAAACGAAGTTGGCTTTATGTTGCCTTTCCACTTGCATTGCCATGGGCTGGCCAAGGGGCTGCTTTATTCTGAGGCAAACATAAAGCATGGTCTGCCCTACACCTGCCATCTCTGGAGCACACAGTGATGCTCTGTGCAGAGGACAGCACCGTTTGTCATGTACCTCCAAGTGTGGTCCCCTAATGCTGGGATTCTTCTAAGGAAGCTAGAAGAGAGGTAATAATGTGACCCACACACCAGCTGAGGACGTCCTGCTTCCTGATCCCTGTCTGACAGCAAGGTCAATCATCTGTATGGCCATAAATGAGTCTCATGTTGCTTTTAGCCCAAGAAATACCTGGAAGAAAGCCCCACTATTAAATTGCACTTGGATAGGGACACCAGATTAACTCACAAATCCCAACAATATTGATAAATTCAAATCATCAGAGCATTTATCATATAAATGCTGATAATCCAGCATTTAAATCTTATCTTAATAGTATGGTTAATAAGTTAAGCTTCCAGTCAGCTGTAAAGTATCCAAGCTTTTAGTCTGGAAAATGTCCCAATTCTTGTTAACAGTGTCAGATAAACCATTAATATACCTACCCTTGCTTTTGCATTACACGGCCTTGTAATCTATTCAATCCCTGCCCAATCTCACCACATAAAATGCTGTGGCCTAGGCTAGTTGCTTTTCCTTCCAAGTGAAACAAAGAATCCACAGCTCTTCTGTTCCTCTTTTCCCTACTCCACACAAGTCTACATTTTCTTCCTATTCCCAGCTTTCAAGTGAAATTCATGGGCTGCAGTGCCATTAATTCCACCTGCTTTTCCCATGTGTGTCTCTCTTGATCTGCAGTATTCCTCACTATGCNAAAGGCTAAAGCAATGAAAAACAAACTGATGTTTATGTTTTCTTCCTATGTTGGTTTGTCTTTGGGAAGTAGAGATCATGAGAAACCTTCTTTCTCTTTCCTCTGAGAATACTTCTTAGAAACTGTCATATGAATCCCAGCATTGGTCAGAAGGATAAACAGAAGTTTGAGAATTACCAGAAAGGGTGTAAAGAATGTAATAGAAAGCAGTTTTATGTTGCTATATGAATCTGTGGTACACTCACAACCTAAAGAGTGAATGTATTTTCGATCATTCTAACCCATAAATATTATAGTAGAATTAGACAACAAAAAAGATGATAAAAACATTGAAAGGCTTTGCTCAGGCAGAGACTGAGGCCCTTCAATCCAGAAAAAAGTACAATCCAAGGAGATTAGTAGGTAACTAAAATATCTTAAGTGGCAAGCAGAAGAATTATTCACTGTTTCTCAGAAAAAGAAGAAAGCAAGAGGCTCCCAGTGAAAATTACCAAGCCTCAGGATTCAAAAATCACAAAGGGAAGTGCTCTCCATGGGCTGCAGAATGAAGCAGTGGGACTCACTGGCACAGCATGCAATGAAGGTCAAAAGGAAAATGGTTAAAAAGGACTAGTTCACTTCATAGAAAGATCTACTGAGTCCTGTTAAATGTGACTGGATGAATGTAAGACACAAATCTAAAAATCCCTCATCAGCTACTGTTAGAAGATGTAAAGGAAGACCATAGGAAGAGCATATTTTCCTCATTTATTATGTTTCCTTAAACATCCTTTACCAGACCTTCTAATAATCCTTCTCTGATCAGCCTGTGTTTATGCCTTCCTTCCTTTCCTTCCTTTCCTTCCTTTCCT
>VXAX01002097.1:2235093-2406155 GCA_013399835.1 Leptocoma aspasia
CCCCCCTTCCCTCCTCCTTTCCCTCCCTCCCTCCTCCCACTATAATGCTTCCTTCACTGAGCTTCCCAGAGGAAGGCATGCCATGGTGGGACACTTTGGAGCAGAGCCCTTGCTCTGAGATGCTAGCAAACACTCTGGCTCACGACATGCAAATGATGAATCCCAGAATATATAGGTTGCTGTCTCAGCTTTGCCCTTGGCCTGCTGCATGCCTCACCTAGTGATTATACCAAAGCTATATTTGTATTTTGTGCAACAGAGATTTACAAAAGAAAAAGCACACCTATATAACAAGGAAAATACACATTTCCTATCATGGGTGTCAGTACTTTGGGGGATTCCCAAGTAGAAGACTAATCCAGAGATTTAGGTTGATAACCTAGACACAGATGTTTTGTTACTTTGGATTCATCCACTCCTGTGCCTAGGTTTTCAACCTAGAAGATAACAACAATTTTGAGGTGGGTGCTTTTTGTTATTGTTTTCTTTTCTTTCCTTTTGCTTTTTAATCTTACAAAGGTTTTATGTGGCCAAATATGTCAGATGTTTTGATAACAAAACTATAAAAATACCTGAACTTATACTACATGTCTACAAATGGAGCTGAAGTCCAGCTCTGACATTTCCAAATGGCTTGTGCTCTCCCCAGTTTAATGCACATATCCTATACAAAAATAAAAGTGAAATCTAGCATGGTTCACTAAGAGTACTTCTTTAGAAGCTAGAGGGTGGATTTGCCCCACTTCATATCAAACCGTTCGTACCAGATGGTTGCAATGTCAGTGTAAGGACAAAGTCAATGCAGATTTTAGAAAATAGCAATGTTGTGGGAAAAGTGCTCCCTCTGGTTATTTTGCAGGAGAATTATTTGCTTACAGCAGAAGAGAAGTAGGGCAGAGGGCAGTTGGGTTTACCTGCATTGTTTTCACCATTACAGTCAGGACAGGGTTGTTTGTCAAACGGGGTTTTGTTCCCCCCACACGCCCCAAGGGCACACGTTTCTGACACGCTGTGTTAGTTTTCTGAGGAGGTGAGGGCTCTTTCTCAGAGGCCGTGCATCTTCTGGATGCAGTAGGGAGGGGAAGGACACAGATTCGTTCCCAGTGTGTGTTTCAGTCATTCTTTTTACCTGCTACACCATCCATGTTGTTTAGGAGCAGAGACCCAAAATGCCAGACGTGACTGAGGCAGCTGCTGGAGCCAGCGCAGCCTCCTTCAAACCCCCCTGATCCGACACAACAACAGTGCAGCGTGCTGGCAGCCCTGCAGGATTACAGCATCACCGCTGGCTTGCTGTTAACCCTTTGGAGCTCACAGCCCGCCGGACTATGGCATGAGCTGGCAGGTGACAAACATCGACGGCACCCAGCACCCGAAAGCAAATCGTCTCTCCAGAGACAGGACCTTGAATAGCAACGCACTTGGACAGTACCTATTGCTGGTGTGGCACAGTCAGCTCTACCTGCCTTAGAACAGCAACAAAGCAGAAACTGTCTTCCAAAATTTTGTAAATGGAAAGAACAGGTCATGCCAAGACATTGTGAGGAGATAACAGCAGTAACTTCAAGGCTTATCGCTTCAGGAGGAGAGTTAGCATAAATTATTTGTGCATTCACACAGGGAAGTAGCATGGACATGTTCTGGGCAATGTCACTTAGACCAAGTCAGCAGATAGAAAATATTCGAGTGTACTGTGCTTGATTGCTGAGGAGATGTCACAAACTAGCTGTTGTCATGTTGAAAAATAAATAAAATAGTGTCCAAGAGAATGCTGAACTGAAACCCCCAGAGATTAAGAATAATCTCAAAATACATCTTTGGGAGTGTGAGAACTCTGGAGACTTCTGCACCACAAGTATGTCATGATTCCAGGTTGCCCTCTCAAGCTAGTGGATACTAAAGGGTATCATTATGATCCCTCCTAGTTAATGGCAATCACGCCTCTGACTGTAATACTTTTGCAGTCCAGAGCCAACACAGATTGGCAGTGCTATGTCTACATTTTGCAGGGGTTAACACACCTCCCTGTAATGACAGTTTCTTACAGGAATACTCCACTGGCAACCTGAGCAAGGAAGATGGACTATTGCCTATAGCAAACCTGAGCTGCTTTTGACCTTGACAGGATAGGCTGTTTTTCTCTTAATACATGTTAATCATTTTATCCCCTATGCTATGCAGTGCAATAGAAAAATCATAGACTTTTGTTACAGGCTGCACCTGTAACAATCTGCAATTCATGATCAGGAAAAAAATGGCTGTTTTCTGTGACAACCATAACGGGTTTACAGATAACCAACATGAAAAGTCAAGACCATCCTACTGTCAGTCCTAGAGCCTGTTTGGTTTCAGAATGTGAAATGTGATTCAACTGATACCTTTATTACTGTTTATTTGCTCATCATCCTCTTTCTTCCTCTTTCAACAACTAAATGTCTACATATCAGGTGGCTCTTTTAAGTCTTTCATTCAACATCTTACCCCTTCTTTCCCTTCTTTGAGAAATTGTCTCTTTCCTCTTTATAGGGATGAAAACACAGTTCATTCCCCATGCCAGCTTTTTTTTTTGCCTTTTTTTTTTTTCTTTTTTTTTTGCCTCTCATCTGAAACTACTAGTAAAGATGATGTTGGGTAATGCTGGTTGAACAATATCACGGTACTAATTAGTCATAGGCCACCTGACATCCAAAGCTCATTTATTCTTCTGTTTTTCTTACATTTTTATTTGAAATAGAAGACCTTTTCCCCAAACTCCCAAATGCACTAATCCATGAAGCATTCCAACAATAAGGAAATTAATATTTAATTACTTTAAGTCTACTATCTTATTGAAAGCACAGTTTCAAGCAAGTTCATTTTATATGTGGTAGTATTAAGGCAGTTGGTTTCAGTCCCCAGGTCTTGTCACAAGTGCTGAAGACAAGAATAGATTTGGGTGTAAGTTGCATTGTTCCAGTACATTGAAATTCTGACTGTGTCTAGTTAGCATTGTTCCTAACAAGTGAGAGCCAAAGCTCATCCTCTCCCTCCTTTAAAAAAAAAAAAAAAGGAAGAAAAGGCTTTGCACGTTTTTGTTACAAACAAACTATATTGCAGTACATGCAGAGCACAGTTACTGATTCTATATTTTGTCCAACCAAAATAGGTCAGTTAGGAAGCACTCCAAAGTTGCACAGAAGTTGGCATTTCTGATTATTCGGGCTGAATGATTCCAACGGGCCAGTTGTCAAGCACAATTTGCAAAGGCTTCTGGCACTCTGGCCATGGAGGGAGTTCCCCAATTTATGTTATAACACAGACAACAGCAGTAACATTTTAATCAGACAGCCAAGCCTGCTGAGAAGCTCTGTTATAATCCATTGTGATGCCCAAAAGGACTACAGTTAGATATGGATGGGGAGTCTACAGTGGGCTGTGGCTCCTTAGTGCAGCCACTGTGGATTTCAATGCAAAATTAAAGAATAGATGTTTCCCCTCTCCCTTGACACACACTACAGTAAGTGACTGTAGTAAATTATTCCTTCCGCACACTACTCTAAGCTATTTTAAGAGCTATCTGCTCTGCAATTAGATCAGGGAATACCTTGTATGTTAGCAGGGGAAGTCACAAGCAGAGACAGAGGTCTTTATCTGGAGGACTCACAAGACATGTGCAAGATGGATCCCGAGAGCACACTTTGGGCAATTAAATGCATGTTAAGCATGAGTTCTTCATCTATACCAAACTTCTAACATATGTTAGTCAACACACTTTTGCAATGAAGACTTTAAAATCAAAAGTAAGGTTTTTGATTGGCTGTAATGTCAAAAACCTTTTTGTCTTGTAAAGATACTAATGAATGGAAGGGCAACAATATCAGCCTTCATCTCACGGTCCACTTGAGGAGGCCTCAGTATAAAACCAAAAATACTTCAAGGAAAAGAGAAAAGGAGCAAGAAGAAAGAACCATAGGACTATGGATTTTGCAGAAAAAGAAGTAGTGTATTTAAGAAAAAAACAAACGACAAAACACTGTTCAAATGCAATTAAAAATATATAACCTTGAAATTTAAGTAATTTAAGTACAATAGTTCCTAAGTTTATGTTTGAATTACATGAACTAGTATCTTTCTTGAAGCAATTATAGTATCCCTAATTAAATTGTGGGTCTTTTACAGTAATATCAATTAGCTCTTTAAAAACCACAGTATTAATTTATTAAGAAGACAACTTGATAACATAGTGAAGGCAATGAAATAGATCACTGCTAGAGGGAACAGACTTCATTCAAAAGTAAATGGACAGTGAATCTCCATTAACTTCTGAGGAGCTGCACAAATTCACCCCCAGAATGGGATTTGCATTCTTAACATCAAAACTTTCTTCTTTATCTGTTTTCTGGGGTTTTTTGCCTGTTTTCTACACACACAACTATGAAGAAAATCAAATTGTCGCAAAGTATGATGTGTAATGGGGCTGTATCCTACTGGGTTTTTCTTTGCTGTAAAATGCATCTTAATGTGTCTGGGAAGAAGAAAAGGGCATAAAATAAGTTTGGAGGCAGAATGAAAACTGAAATTAAAACAAACAAACCAAAACAAAATAAGAACTTCTTTATTGAAAGGTACTTTAGATACTGACAACAAAGATTCCAGATCCAGAAAAGAAAGGAATATGGGAAATTCCTCTGGAAAGTATTTCTGAACAGTAAAGAGATGGTTGGAATGGGCTGTGTGTGTTTGACAGCAGCTACTCTTTGGAGTAATAAAGGAATACTAGAGAACTGTTTGATCTCCTGGTGGGTTTGGATGGCAGAGATCTGTCTGCACTCAATGTGGCACTACTTTATGGGAAGGAAAATATACAAATCCTCTGAAGAAGAAGAATACAAACAAACAGTGCAGAGGGGGAAGCATGAAAATCTTCCCCCAGTGCCACAGAATTATGCAGCTCCTTGCTTACCATGCTATTACACTGGTAACCCTGTCCAGATATAGATATAGATATAGATATAGATATAGATATAGATATAGATATAGATATAGATATAGATATAGATATAGATGTTAGTATTTCTCTCAGGTCTGTTTGTTACATCTCACCAATTTCATTACTCCTTTCTGTTTCTTCTTTCAACCAAATTTCTAACATAATTTCCTCCAAGCATTCTTCTAGAGACAATTTCTTCATCAGGGCCCCACAAATATTTTCCTGATTTGTGAAAGTGTCATCTGTATTTACATACATGTTTGTGGTTCAAATACCAAGCTCCCAATCACTTCAGCATGTGCCTGCAAAGGCTTGTTGATGTTGACATACACCCGCTTTGGGCCGTGAACAGAAAGNAGATATAGATGTTAGTATTTCTCTCAGTTCTGTTTGTTACATCTCACCAATTTCATTACTCCTTTCTGTTTCTTCTTTCAACCAAATTTCTAACATAATTTCCTCCAAGCATTCTTCTAGAGACAATTTCTTCATCAGGGCCCCACAAATATTTTCCTGATTTGTGAAAGTGTCATCTGTATTTACATACATGTTTGTGGTTCAAATACCAAGCTCCCAATCACTTCAGCATGTGCCTGCAAAGGCTTGTTGATGTTGACATACACCCGCTTTGGGCCGTGAACAGAAAGTGTAATGTAGAGCTCCATCTGCTGCTGGAGGGGCCTCTTGCTTGGACCATCACCACACAGATTCCTGCAAATGCATGTAGGAAGGACACAAAGTTTGTGCCACTGAATGGTCTTTGGGAGTTCTACACAGTCTGCCATTCATGTAGACCTCCACATGAGCCTTTCTGCTTTGTTCCCATGCCCAGGATACTTGGGCAACATTAAAAACACTGTAAATGAACCCAGTCTCTACCAAATGAAATGTTTGGAGTCACAGAAATGGTATTTTCTGCAGGGAAACAACTTCACCACTGGAAAATTTCTCAGTAATTTTAACAAAAAATGCAGGGTTTTTTTGGTGGCAAAAAAGCACCTGAATCTTCTGAAATATGATGTAGGAAAATGGTTCCCACTCGTCCAAATATCTTTGAAAGAAAGAGGGGTATGCAGGCTAAAGCTAAAGTGGTAACCAGACATTAGAGACCCACAAAATATTACTGCAGAGGCATGAATAATACAGCAAGACCAAAATAGATAGAAATTTTAAATATAATTTTCTTTTCTTAAAATTTTCTCACAGAAAATTGTCTTTTTTTACAAGGAATCATCTACCTCACAAGACTATTCCTATTCTATTACAGATATCTGAAGAGAAATTAAAATAAAACTATCAAAGCTGAAAGTACATATTTGGGAGCAAGGTTTTTGTACTCAAATTGGTCAAAGCAATAATATTGAGGAAACTAGATAAAAATTTTCAAGGAGAACTGACTTTTTGCAAGACTTATCAAGAACTGTGCTTTCTAAATGATGGTAGTAATAAAGAAATACAGCATGCTTAGATAGAAAATTGTTTTCCTGATTTAAATTTGAAAATAATCACAATGGGGAACAATGACTTCAGTATAGCTGATACAATTTATTGTCATCCATGACAGCATTCCAGATAATCAGATAAACTTCATAGTTCTAGGTTTGGATGAAAACTATAATTTCTGGCAGGTTTGGCCCTATATAAAAAGTACAAAACTCTGCATCTTCAGCCCATATATTGAAAATTATGCATTAAAGCTGTCTTGTTTTGCAGTTAAGTCCCCAAACATGACTTCTCACACAACAGGATCAGGAGGCTGTAAGACTGTGAAAGACCTCTTGGGCAGCACACAGCCAGCCTCCCTCACAGCACAGGGGATTGCAGCAGAAACTTATGCAATACACCAAGAAGGGTGATAAAAAGAAGAGAAAGACCTACTAAGCTGAAATAAATGGGATAAGTACATAAATCAAATGCTCGTTGCCAAACTGTTTTTGACCAAATCCAGGAAAGACGGAAACAATTTTGCAAATGGCAAACCTCCAGAACAATGATACCTTACATATGGCTCAGGGAATGTTGCCTTTGAAGTTAAAAGGCAGCCAAGTGTGAAATCTGTGATCAATATGAGAAGCAGAAGGAAAAAGCTAACCAGACACAAATAAAAATTCCTGATGGCATTTTAATTCCACATGCATTAGACAGCTCCCAGGGAAAAGACCAATAACTGTATATACTTTAAATAAACTGCATGCAAAATATGCAGTGTTCATCCTTAATACTATGCCTGCTTCCTTATCAGTTAGGAACTCTTTAATTTCCATTTTCTTTTGACTCTCTAAGTTTTGAAAGGATGACATTTTTCAAAATGAAATAAATTTATTCTTCTTTGCTAAGGAGTATTGCTGATATTTTTAAGAACATTCAAGATATTCATGTAACTACAAATATTTGCTCTTTAGGCATTTAGCAACTTTAGGAAGCATTATCACCAGTTAGAAGATGAATGCATTAAATCTGGAATTAGACAAAACTTTATACTATTCCCACTGAAATTTCTCGTGGTGAAATATCAGCTGCATGATTTCAAGAAGGCCTGGCTCCCACTGATACAAATAATCCAGTTAGGAAAAACTTGGTGGATTGCCTGAAACTGCCTAAAACAAATTCTACCTCTGCTTCGTCGTTCGGAAATGAAGTATTCTCAGCTTTGACTAGAGACAGTTCTAAGGAACAAAGCCGGGCTCCAAAGATCAATTTTCCTCAAAACATGGCAAACATTTCAGTTTGTTTTTCTGATGTGTTTTCTGAAAACAAGATACAAAATTTTTGAATATGATATCTTCTAGCTAATACCTGTTGTGTTGCCATTTAAAATGGGAGTGCTTCAGCACCTCAACTGAACGCATATTTAATATCCTCTCCATTTTTAAACAGGTGAACAGTGTTATTGATTTCAATAGTATCTCATATGTCTTTTAACAAGACAGAGAACAGAAGAATAGCTGACCTCCCAGGGCAGACTCAAAACATACACAGCAGTCCTTTCCAATGTGTATTAAGCTGGGTAGGCATGGCAGGAGGCTGTTTTGGCAAATGCCACTCCCCTTTGATGAAGAAAGATTTGGTAAGCTACAGGCTTGTCAGTCTTGTCTCGGTTCCTGAGAAGAAAATGCAGCAAATCTTCCTGAACATAATTTTTGGATAAATGAGGGAGACAAAGGTGATGAGATTACTCATTCAGTATATAAGGGTATGAAAGTGGATGTCATTTACCTTGCCTTTTGTAAGGCTCTTGACACAGTCTCCCAGAAAATCTTTTCATTCTATCTGGAAAGGTATGGCTTATGTGCATGGAAGACTAGTTGGACTGCCAGCCTCAAAGAGCTCAAAATCAAAGGGTAGTCAGTTACTAGCAATGCTTCTAAGTGTCGATCTTGGTACTGGTATTGCTTAACATCTGCCTTAAGAAACAGGGCACAACCAGTCACTGTCTGCTACCAACACACTGCTGGCAGTAGGAATAGTCTTGGCCACAGAGCATCAAGGCTCCATGGAGATGGACACCATCTGAGTATAATGCTGTTGACTGGTGCCACTAGAAGGCATGTACAATAATTGCAGAAAGAAATGTAACAGCACACGTCCAATATGTAAAAATTACTTTATAGTGACCTCAATTTATTTTCTTTTCATCTGCCTAGATACATCAGAGCAGGGAGCAAATCTACTTTTTAGGTTTTTGAAAAGCAGCAGCAAGTGTCTGTTGTGACTGAGATCTTGGGGAAGTATCAGGAGCACGTCGAAGTACTTACCGCCACAAATTAAGAATCCTTTCTCATTTCCATAAAATGGCCTCCTCGATTTAAGATTAGAAATCCAGGATGGGATTTTTTATGGCTAGGCAGGCTCATCAAAAATGTTTCCGATCTCTCAAATTTATAATATGCCATTTAATTTTCATGGACTTAAGGCACTGTTTTGACATGTTTCTGTTGCAGAAATAAATCCTGAATAAGCTAGATGAAAATCATCACTTTTCTTTTGTCTTCCTTTCTCTGTTCCAGTCATTTGGGTAACTATAGGTGTCCTGAACATTTTCTAAGTATGAGTTAGCACTGTGCTGTGCAAGTCAGGGCATCATATTTAGTTTTTGTAACTTCTCTACTCTCAAGTGACCAAACACATTTGACTAAGAATGCATGCTGTACATGTGAAAATATATATGAAAATATGAAGGATTTATTGCCATTTTTCCATGTATTTAAATATGTGAATAGTATCCTAAGATATCCTATCAAATGTTAATGGAAGCGTTGGAAAGGAAATCTCTTTAGCAAAGTTCTTTTTTTAAAAACTAGAAAACAATTGGTTTGGGAATACTCTTCATTACTCTTGGGGAAGAATAAAGCATTTATAAAAAACCAAACAACCCCAAAAGAGACTTCATGCCTCCTGCTAGTGTTTGCCAGGACTGAATAAAAGTTTTATGAGACATTCCTGCATGACAGATGGTGTCGGGCATCCCTCTTGATATATACCTCTTCAGCCTCTGACTACTGTAAGAGACCTACGAGGGCTTGTAGCCTATTAATTTGTGTAGGTCTGTTTGGTGGTGCAGGAACATTGCAGGTTTTGTTTGTTCTCTTTGTATTGGCCCTAAGCCTTCACAAAAAACACATTGTGAGCGTTGGATTAGCAGCTCCTCTATGCTACAAGTATCCAGATACCCTTGAGGTGTATGCAATTCATCCTAAAGACCTCCTTCATGCCAAATACAATCATCTACAATAACACAACAAATAGCTTTTAAGACTGATTGGAGACTACTGTGGAGGGCACTGTGGATGAGAAGTATGGCATTCATATCTAGTTTTAGGTCTGCTTGCTGACTTTGTATCACAGGTATGCACTAATGCCCTTATTGATGAGAAAATCCTTGGACACAAATCATAAAACATCTGCTGCTGGATTCTACTGGAATGGAGCTCCTTCAAACTATAAAATAACAACCCTCCTAATTTTCCTATCTTGTTTTAATTTGAATTCATTCTTTCAGGAAGAAACTGAGTCTGATAATTGTTACTGCAAATAAAAGACTCCTGCAACTTACCACTAACAGCAAAAAGCCAAAGCAAAATTAAACTGCCCAGAAAAAGCAATTATACCACCCTTATGGTGTACTGAGTAATACATATACTGTAAACTGCAGATTACCAAGCTTGTGCAATGAATTTCCAGATCCCTCCTAAGGACTGCCAAAAGCAGTTGCTAATGCCACTAACATCCATTGACTTCAGAAGAAGTGTAATCAGGGCAAAAAGAAGCAAATCTAAGCAAGTGTACATTGTCTTTTAATAGCATGACTACGTCTAGACCAGAAACAATGCACCGAACTTCTAATCCAAAGAAAAGAAAGTACAATTTTTTGTCCTTTTCTAAGTAAATATTAAGTAGAAATACAAATGATTAAACAACAATATATATAACAACATATACTAACATAACAGTTTTTGAGAGTTCCCCTCAAAATATAACTATACATTTTTTATCCATGTAAACAATATCTTATGACAAAACTTATTAAGTGAGGTCCCTTCAAAAAGAACACCTAGACTTCAGCTGGCAGAGAAAGATTTCCAGTAAAACTGAGGAGTATCAAATTTTGGATCCTGTACAAGGCTGTGGATTTATCTTTACAAAATACTCAATGGACTGACTGAAGTCCCCTCCTTATTAATGAACATCAGACTTTGCAATTATAGGTGGGAGATTTCTTTCAGCCTCTGAAGTTTGTTTTCAGAACAATCTCCTCTTAAATTAGTCCTGCAGTTTACAAAACATTAGTACACAACTTTTAGTGACTGAATTTCACAAAGCTTTTCTTAAAGGCATTCACTGCCAACTAGTGACTGGGGAGACAACATAACATGCATTTGAAGTTTACCATACTTTAAACATGTTGCAGTTGACTTAAGGGAAGGCACAAATACTTAACATCTGCAATATTCCATTTTTTGCTTTCTCAAAAAGGATGCAAGGGCACAAATTGGTTTATGATTTGTTCATAAAACTATCCATACAAAATACAGTTATTAGAGGTTTCAATAGCTAAGCTGAGTACAAGTTGTTCTATTTAGTTGCATTTATATAATCTTTCTGGAGGGCAAGTCAAAGAACTGGGGAAGCCAAAGAATTTGGCCTTAAATTGGCTTCAAAAATACTAATACTCCTGGAAATCTAAATGATAATTTGATTGTAACCATGGGACAATCTACAATAAAGTCTTCTGGCTCTCACAGTCTTGGCCCTGATTACACTTCTACCAGCAACAGTGATGTGTAATTCAACTGGAAGCAGTGTAAAATGGGCAGGTGAGACCACAATCATGCCTTTTGAGTCCAGTATCAACCTTTCCACACTTTTATTTGAAACAAAAGTTTTTGCCTCTCGATTCATATTACACTTTTCTTCCTAGATATCCTGGCAGAAAACCAGTGTCTCTTTCTCTCTCTTTTACTTTTTTTTCTTCAGAGGTACATGGAAATTACAAAGCACATGAAGAAGCTGCCAAGGACAGTTCAGCTCTAAGTGTCATAACAAGCATCATATTTCATGCATTTCTTAACTTGATGTACTGCAGAAATGGTCAAATGATCTTTGGCATGTGTGAGTGAAGGACACACCAATATACCATGTCAAAGCTACAGCAGGAGGAAGCTGGTATGAATGCAAAGAGTTTACCTTCTGGGAAATATTTCAGCCTTGGAACTCAACAAAAGCCCTCAGAAGGAGTTCCAGATCTTAGAAAACAAGACAAGAATACTTACATCTTGTGCTCCTCCTTGATCTCTCTGTGAGTGATGTACCTTCCAACATTAACCATACAGTGATTCTGTGGGATTTACTTCCAAACTTGCACTGACTGGGTTACTACACATCAGACTGACTCCTTGTTTCTGCCTCCTGCCTTCTCATGTACAGGCTGTAGAGTAGAACAAGAGCCTCCAGGAATCAGTAGGCCTGCAAAGAGGACAAGAGTGTATTAGAGGCCAGGCTGCTAGGATTCCAGGCAGGCACAACATGGTCAGTAACAAAAAGGAAACAGGGAAATGCCTGTGACCCCTATTACAACATAGAGCACCTTCAGTCTCAGTAATGCTGCATTACTGACCAGTAAAGTGAGCATGAGTGTCTGGATAAATACTGATTAAAATAAAATACAAACCATCTTATATTATAAAACCATAAAATACCCGGTCTTTTGCCTCATCACCACTCAGAAAGCTGAACTGGATCCCTTACCCTATCGCTTCCTTTGTGCCTGTCAGACACAGCTCCATCATCAAATTGTACCTGATATAAAAGTGGATGAATCCCACATTTAAGAACAGCATCAGTTTGCATTGGTGTGTTAAGGAGACCTCCTCATCATTCCTGGAAGTAGCAATTACTACTCTCATGAGAACAATCTCAACAATTTCAGAAAATGTCAAAGGAGAGTGAATAAATTAAGAAAGGACATTTTTAACTCTGGTCTGTAAAAACCTGAGCCACAACCCACCCAAGACAGCAGGAAAACCTGGTGCAGAACCTCTGCTGGTGCAGCTACACAGCTATGTCTGTACTCCAGATTCAGCCTGCAGACAAGAGTGGCTCAAGGGACTAATTTGGAGATTGCTGTGTTGTTATCTGTGGTATCAGCAAGCTACAGATACAGATGGATTTTGAAACAGCATTTTCCTACCACAGTGGTAGTCAGTTGACAACAGCAGTTTTTTCCAGGAAACTTTAAGAGAGTTCAGGAGAAAATAGGACTGTCCTTACATTGATCTATTTGCAACACATGTCCCACAGCTTTTTTAGCATCTCCTCCCACTATAGATCTTACTTATTCATGTATCCAGCCTCACTTCACTGCCTCTCCGATTCCTATGAAGTCTTTTGCATCTTTTTAACTTTCATAATTCTAAAAACAGCTTTCAGGAAAAATAAGGTTTTGGTCTGTTCACAAGGACCTTCCTACATGAAGTAAGATTTTAAAAGTACTTAAAGTCCTGCAAATTTTATTTAAATAAAATGTTGAGCCACCCAGAATGAGTTCAGAGGTAGTCAGTTTCTGCTGTGATCTACTCCTTTGCACAATGGTTGAGATAGATTGAGACAGGAAGGGCAAGTTCTTACTGTACCAGCTAGAGCAGCAGAGAGGCTTCAGGCCACATGTGAAGGGAGGGAGGGNGAAATTAAGAGGGAGGAGCACTGTTTTTTGTGATGGGAGGAGGATAATATACTCTCATCTCCTTTAGCAGAGAAACACGGGACCAGATGGAACATCATAAATTAATGTGTTTAAGTGCCCTGCTAAGGCATTCCTGCTAACCTCAAGGCTATTCTATTGATGGCCAATTTATGCTCATTTGTTCATTGGGCAAGACTGGGAAAATGCATTGCCTCTCCCTTATTTAAAACTCAGTGATTGCTTGTTGATAATAAAGGCAGAAAAAGATGACTGTTTCATTCTTATTTAAGCAACCCTTTTATCTAATTAAATCAAGTTCATGTGCTTTCCTTCCTACCTCCCTCAAAATCTTTAGACAAAATCAACATAGTCAAGACCTTCTTTTCACTTTCATTTTGTTGAAGATGTTGATTTGAAAAAAAAATAGAATTTCCTTCAAATGTCACTGAAAGTTAAAAATAGGAAGGTATCAGAAAAGCCTTTTATAGTGCAATCATAACAGTACCACATCACTGTTGAGCACCACAATTAAAATGATCCATTGTGACAGTGATGTGATATATCTCTACATTTGGTCTTTCAGGAAGCAGAAAACGAAATAGTGCAATTTTTGTTCTGTCTGTCAATGAATTTTTCAAATGGGGTACTCATATACTTTGAGATGCTAAAGTATTCTTTCCTTTAGATGTTGTGATATTTTTTAAACACATTTTTGGGATGTTAAAGTAACATTGTTACATAGCCACGAAATCTGCTAAGACAAGAAAAGGAAAACTAAGACTCTAGGATACATAACACTTATAGCTGGATCCAAGAGCCACAGCTTGTTTGGAAGACTGTGGCCAGGATAGTTATGTTGCCTTTTGCAATTTAGGTAAGAGTTGCAGGTGTGAAATTACTTTTGATATTTAGATAATTAAATTAATTTAGGAGACAAATTCGTGCTGACATTTATAAATGTGGATGCTGCTACAGTTCAGACTGAAAATGAAATGTGAAAACACTTAAAGGTGAAGCACCTAAAGAGGCATTTCTGAACTATATGAATACTGTGTTTTCTTTACAATGAAGGACCATCAGAAGAGAACTGTTTTCTTCAAAAAACAATCCTGTTACATAATGCATAAATGATTACAAGGGTCTACAGTACACTACAATTTAAGTAAGTTAATCTTAATTTATAATCAGCTTTAATAAGATATTCATGAATACTTGGTTCCTTTATTCTATGTGAATTAAGATCAAGGAAAATTGCAAACTTAAAAGAATTTTTAGATGCATTTATTAAGTAGATAAAAGGAAAAAGATCTACCATTGCAGCAAATCTTGAATATGCAAGGAATTACACTTTAAGTTTAAGGCCTTATAGATATTTGAAGTACTATGTTAAAAACTGGGGAGACCCCCATGGCCAGCCTCCAAGATCATGCTCTTGAAGCTCCCCTCCAAGCTGACTTGGACACGGAATCATCTTTTTGTGGTATGAATGTTACATACTCCAAAACATTTGGTCAGTACTTTTTTGCAGATAGGGCTTTGAGAAACTGCAGCTTCTTTTCTAATAGGGCTTTCTGCCAATACAGATGACACAAACTTGCATTCAACAAGATCAAGGTGTCTACCTCGGGACAACACCAATGGAAAAACTGGTCTAGGCAAAAATTAAACCCAGGGGGTAAGAGTTTAATTACTGCTTAAGCAACACAGCAGTTTGCAGAAGAGCATGCTACCAATGTATTTCATGAATCAACACTGAGTGGAATCAGAGTATATAATAATGACATTTAACTCAGAAAGAAGGGAACGGGGGTAAAAAAACCCAACAAAAAACCCATAGCTATCTATAGTAAGGGAGACAAGGAGCGAGGCAGAATGACTTGTTTGCCAGGGCAGAGTAGGCTTCTTTGTATCATTACATCTGACACAGAACATTTAGAGAAAAATAATAAATTCCTGATGTTAATTGTAGAGGTAGGAATAACTGGAATATAGGACAGTATAAAGGCCATTTGCAGAAGGTGTACTACTGGAAACATGCAAAAATTGACTGAAGAATTAACTGAAACGATTAGAATTTTCGTTTTTTCTACCACTGAGACTGTAACACCATGACCTGGACAGAAAAGTGCTGTGCAAGACCTTCTCATCCTACTGTAGTCAAAGCTGACAATGTCCATTGCTCCTTCCTCATTCATAGATCTAGTAATTTCATTATAACATGAATCGGGGCACAAAGCTTGGGAAATGCTGATAAAGACAGAGGCATTTTTAAATCTTCTGCTACTGATTTACCCAGCACTTTCAGCCATGGGCCATTTTCATAATTTGTTCTTTTTGCTGCTAAACTAGCAGTAAGCATGCCCTTGATGTTTATTGTCTGTTTCAGCTCTAGCTGAACTTTTGCTTCCCTACTGCCCCCCATGCCATCGTGGGGGGCAGTAGGGAATTCTTTCTATATTCTTTCTTTGTAGTCTGCTTCTGCCTCTTGCATACATTCTTTTTGCCTTGGAACTGAGCCACATGTTCCCTATTTTGTCAAGCCGTGATACGTATACTCATTTTCCCAAATCCTGGCATGGACAACATTTTGCTCCTTATGAATAATAACTTGAGCTCCTTTGGTTTTCGGTGATGCCTTCTACAGGATCTCACCCACCAGCTCCCCATGTATAAGCCAAAGCTTTCTCTACGGAAGTTGAGTCTCTCCCTTGTTCTTTTCCTGCCTCACCCCACTCAGGATCTTGAACATTGCTGCTCTATGGTCACTGGGGATGAAGCTACCACTGACCCCGTCAAGAAACTACATCATCTCAGGTCATAGCATTCAAAGGGTTGAGATACTCAGTCCTACAACACCGGTAGGAAAGATCACTCCTGTAAGGCTGAAGTCCCAGGGCTCAGAATACTTGCAGAGGAAGGTTCACTATGCAGAAGAAAATGTGTTCATTTTCTTTTCCTTCCTAAAAAAATGGAAGAAATAGCAAAGGCTGCTATGTATGCATAGCATGTTTGTATGGATTTCATTATTTAGGGGAATTTATATCAGCTCTTGCAAGATAGAGTTATCAGTTCTGGCATGTCACATAAATATATTTAATCTTGGTAGAACAGGGCATTGGAGGATTTGAAGCCATGCTCTTATCCACTTCCCTTTAAATACCCAGCAATGACAACTGTACCAGTCTCCCATGAATTCACTGGCAGCTGTTTATTTCTTTATGCCTCACTGTCTTTCTCCACCCTGTTGTCTCTTAAATTGTAAGCTCTTTGTGGTAGGAAAGCTCTTTGTTCATTGTTTTGTGGTGGGTTTTTCTGGACAGCACCCAGAACAACAAGGAATGAGGTTCCCAAGTTTTACCATAATACTAAGCAATGCATGTTCATAATTTTTTCTATCTTTATATCTTTATAGGTGACATTTTAGACCCTTTTTACCCAGCTCAGCTAGACTCCAGAAGCTGCTCCATTCACATCTTCACAAAGATAGTGGTTTCAGCCACAGTAAGCAGAAAATTTATCCAAATAATCATCTTCAAATATGTGTAATGCCCAATATGTCATTTACAGATATAATCAGCTTTCTGAAGAGATACAGAGGCACAAAAAGATGACCATGTTACAGGCTGCTTTTGCCAGAGAAAGTAAACTGATCTTTGTTATACTGAGTG
Source organism: Leptocoma aspasia (assembly GCA_013399835.1). Lineage (NCBI taxonomy): Eukaryota > Metazoa > Chordata > Aves > Passeriformes > Nectariniidae > Leptocoma > Leptocoma aspasia. The sequence continues at coordinate 2,251,910 of VXAX01002097.1, forward strand.
GTTTTGTTCAAAAATAACAGAAAAACAAATGAGAAAAAACATGGTGCTGTTCTTCATGGTAGTGGAAGACGATTCTTAGTAACTTCCACTGAAGAACTGTCATACTTGTACTTCAGTTTTTACAGTAGGTGCTTGGACCCAGAGAAAGGTTACTTTCCATTTTTGAAAGCTTTGGAACACCAGAATACCAGTGTTTTATCATGCCTTCAGTGATACATAGTCATGTAGAACAAACCTCACCTTTAAAAAAATTACACACTTTCCACAAGCATAGGTGCACAATTTCCTGAATGATGAATAAAGTGAAAACGGTTTGTCTCTAAAGGTCTAGTTCCTCTTTTCACAGGTTTTCACAAACTGTTTCTTTTACAATTATATGATAAATTGAGTTCCTTCCAAAGCTTAGCAAGCGTTACCTAAAATGCCACTACATTTAGAAGAGAAGCAACAAAATAATTCTTGATTCTGGAGATGAGACTACTCAGGTCACCAGAGACGTGGTCCAACAGTACTGACAGTCCCTTTCATCCTAAATGCTTCAGTGTTTAAGAAAATGGTCTACAGTTATGTAATTTATTCAAGCATAATCAAAATAGCCCAGGATTACAAGAACACTGACGAATGACACTATGTTCTCATCTGTGTCTGTATGTCAGACCCATTTTGTTGTGGGGGTACTTTGAATGGAACATCTTTTTGTGCCAGCAGTAACTATTCTGAGCAAGATTTGAATAAATTAGTCTCTCCTTTCACCTATGTGAATAAATTTCCCAACACTTTTAAGCATCTGCAAATAAATAATAAGAAAAATGACCTTTCATGAAGTCTGACTTGCATAATATTTTGTATTTTGTGTGCGTTTTTCTTGAGAGAATCTCTAATGCTCTGAAATCTGGATGTATTGCATATGACTCTGTCAAAATTTAAAAAATTTAGGCCTGTACTAAATATGTCTGTAATAAACTCCTGAAGAAAATTCACCACATTCACTTTACACCATGACATTCTATCAAAGATCTAAGAACTAAGAAACAAATATCTGAAAAGCAGCTTTAAAGCTCTTCTAGCTTGCACATGCAAAATATTTAAGGTGTGCCTCTCAGAACTTATTTACATAATTTAGTATTTTGTTCCCAGGTCTGCTAGTTTTTCTGAGATGCTCATAGAAAACACTTTTAAGGCATTACTTCTTTTTAATGCATGTAAAAAAGAAATAGCTAGATAATTTGAGTTCATTTTTAGAGGATTCTGCAAACAGCAAGGGATTCTTGTGAATCATCTAACAAGGCTGGCTTTCTGTGTTTGTTTTGCACTACACAGAGTCTCTCACATCTCTACTACCTTCTAGTACTCTAGCTATTTCAGCTGAGGAGTCACAAGTGGAAAGAGACTAATGGACCGACAATTTTCTACCTCATCCCATCGGTCCTGGCTGTACCAGGGCATCATGTGAGACAGAAGACTGTGCTGCCTTTTCACAGCCAAGATCAAGTCCCTTAGAGTGATAAAGATCACCAGTGGTGACAAGTCTATTTATAAGAGTGATCAGAGGCTCTGGCTGTACAGAGTGGCTTTTCCATATGAGCAGCTTCTGTGAGATGGTCACCAAAATTGGTAAAGCCAGTGTTTTTCCTGCACCTACTAGTAATGCAATTGTTTCCATAACACTAACAAGTAATTGATGCTGTTTACAATAGTACTGAATGCAGGTTTGTAGGGTAAATGCCAAAGGTATGGAAATAGAGACAAAGGAAGATCTAGTGCATGTAATTCTAAATGAGAACATGTAACATAAAATTCACACAGCTTCAGAAGATCCAGGTGTCCACCTAGTGTTCCTCCAAAGCATTAATTTATGGGACAGTATCTGAAGAGCTCACAGAGCTTTAATCACATTGCAAATTCATATGTAGCCTGAACATCTGAACTAGCCTTAAATAAACTGATTCAATAAAGTGCTGCACCTCTGTTCTCAGCAAAAAGATATTTGAATATCGTTGTGTCAAAAGAGCAAGGCAGCTACAACTCCAGCTAAGAATAAATTTCTAGGAAGTGACAAATTTCACGTGAAACAACAACACAGAGACAGAATGTTTCTTTTGGCAGACAAGAAACAAAAGCTTCAAGGAACAAAGGAATCATGAAGGATTAATTACTTCCCTGATACTGTCTTCCCGAAGTGGACACTTCAGTGAATCAGCAGCACTTATGATGACATCTACCAAGAAAAATGTAATACCACCTTTCAGAATTATTCATTTTCACAGAGTATGTTTACTGATGATGTTTACTCATGAGATTGTGGCTAGGAAACCTAATATTTTTGATGTTTGTTCTTGCTATAATGCCCATCATGGCCATATGAGTAGAGGCATCTAATAAAAGGAACTGTGTGCTACAAGTGTAATTACTGACAGGGCCAGACAAGCTGAACTATCCAGGATATGTGTTTGTCTACAATGTGCATACAATAACTTTGTCAGCCAGACATCCACTTGCTTATGTGTATTGAAATAAAAGATTTTGATTCAGACTGTATTTCAAAGCCCTTTTGAAAGTACTTTCTTAGTCCAGGTGGTAAATAATGTTTCTCAGACTTTAGGGCTTTTAAAATGGTTTAGTTTTATAAGAGGATAAGCATTACAGAATTGCTGACACCAGAATACTTGTATGTAGACATTTGGATAAGCACAAGGCAACTGGCTAATTATTCTGAACTCTTGTGAATAATAGAGATTTGGGAATCAAAGAGATCAAGAAGCTGTTGGGATCTTGTTCAAAATACTCAAGAACAACTGGATGTATCCAGCAAGAAGTGATCAGGCAGTTGTCAGCCTGTAAAACTAGTCCTGCCATTTCTATTTGGAGCAAGGAGAAGACAGCTTCCAGATCTGCCTAGGAAGAAAAGAAAAATGTTGTAGTAAAACACCTACTAGAACTTCACAAGGCTTTGGACTTTATCTGAAAGAAAAAGGTGCAGGACTGTCAGGAAATAATGTTATCCTCAAACAAGACAGATTTGTTTGGACCATGTTAAGTGTTGCTCTAATGTCCTTTTTATTGCTTCAAGAACTGCTCTCCTTCTCCCATAGCAAGCTCAATTTCTACAGACTGTGATTAAAGACCCAGAATGAAGCAGCCTCAGGAAAAGGAGCAGCAAATAATGCAAGTTGTGCTAAATCCAGCCTCTGGCCAGGTTGGTATTATTGCTGCTCCTAAGTTTGAGCCAAAGAATAAATATGGTTAATAGTAACTTGCAGAGTTTGTGGAGAGGTCATTGGCAAATCAAAACAGTGCAAAAACCTAGAATTGATGTGGTAATCCATACATGCTGGGACACAGCAATAAAATGTGCTGACAGGTACAACAGAGACTTACGAAAGTGCTTATTTTAAGAACACATCTGCAGATCACAATATGATAGATGAATACTTTTTTGCAGAGCTTCATCAATAAACTGTATTTCATTAAATGCTTGACCAAAAAGGACAATTAAAAAGATATTACAAGCATAAGCATGTCAAAGGTATCTGTAACACTTTTATAATACTTAAAGCAGTTCCTGTGCTCTATGATAGCCAAAGAACACCATGAGGAAGCCTAACTCCTCTAATTATCTGTGGAAGAGAGATGTATGCCTGTTAATTTGCTCTCATTGGGTATAAAAAAATCAGTCACTTTTGAAGACACTCCATGAAGAGGAGTATAGGAATGAAATCCCTTATAGAATACCAGAAAAAGATGGAGCAAGGGAAAAACTAAACCAAAGTTTAATCAGAAAGTGTGCTTGCTTGTAATCAGTACTTGCAAAGAGTGACCAGCCTTCGCAGCATTCTTGTTTACAAATTTCATCAGTAGTGCAAGGGAAAAATGAAAACACTCTAGTCTTGACAAGCATGTGAATTTTTCAGCAGACCTCTTCTGGGCTTAAGCAAATCTGGAGTTTCCTCAGTTTTGCCTCAAAATTTGCAGGAATTCTCATGGCATCTACGCTGTTGGGTCATAGAATAGTTTAGGTTGGAAGGGTCCTTGCAGATCATCTAGTTCTAACCCCCCTACCATGGACAGGGACACCTCCCACTAGGCCGGGTTGCTCAGAATCCCTCCAACCTGGCCTTGAATACTTCCAGGGGTGAGGTATCCATAGCTTCTCTGAGCAACATGTTCCAGTGCCTCAGCAACCTCACAGTAAAGAATTTCTTCTAATGTGTAACCTCAATGCAGCCTTTTTCAGTCTGAATCCATTTCACTACAAGTGCAAAAACTGATATAAGTGAAAGCCATTAGCAATTCTTCTGCTCCAGAAATTTTCCAGTTCAATCCAGACAGCTCCTGCTCTGCAAAAGCCATCTGTATCAGCTTGCACCCTATGCAAAAGTAAAGCTGGATTTGTGTCATTTCTGCAGTATTGGCCCATGGTAACACTCGCAGGCAACTGGCTGGGTTGCAATAAATTACCTAGAACATAGAGCTGTATTAGCTACAAACTTACACTGTTCAAATAAACAGTGAAGTAAAGGGTGCTAAAAATAATTTTAAGGTTGACTGGTGGAAAGAAAATTAGTAGGTTGTCTCGAGTTTACATTTAATTCCTTATAATTAACTTAGAGTACACCTAATGGCCTTACTCCAAGAAGACAGCTAGCGTGTTTATTTATAAAACAATGGGTATGTGTTATATTTCTTAAGTTGTGTTAAGAATCTTTAGTTACTGAAGAAGCGTGCCTTAAGCATTACAGCTTGTGTTTGACAGTAGGGATAAGGGGAATGATATTACAAATACACATCAATGCTGCTATGTTCCAGGTTACCAAAGATTACTAAACCCTGCATGTAGAGTTAAGCATTATTAGAATTTATGCTTCAAATGTGACCGATTGCTAACATTTCTGATCTTACTCAGATTGCACTGGACCTTGCAATCTGAAAACCATTCTCTAGGAAAGTAAGCATCTACAACACTCTCGTTTACTTGTACTCAGCTTAATTATTTGACAGAGCATGAATCCTTTAATTAGGTTTGTTTCGTTTGGGTTTTATATTGTATTTGATTATCTGTGCTGGTCCAGTACAAAGGATGCCGCCTTAACGTCTTCCTTGTCCTCGTTTTCCAGGGCTTTACCACGAGGAGGAGCTGTAGGGAGCCTTGTAACGAGATAGAAAACTGGAAAATTTATCTTTGAACACACTTGCAGCAAGCATTTGCTCCAGACTCGGCCACTGCTGATACAAGTATTTCAGACAACTGCTTACAACAACTCTTACGATCAGGATAAAGGCTGCATTAGACTCTCGTCCTCTGAAATCATCTAATGTGATTCCTATTTAAAAAAAAAAAACTAACCAAAAAAATCCAAACACCACCACCACCACCACCAACTATTTTAGGTTACTAATAAATATATTTAGCTATTTTTTCCTAGCTTTTAGTCTTTCTCCCAAATGCAGGATGAATGAAACTAACTGTTATTGCCAGTATTCATGCATAGTCACATGTGTGTGCATGCAAAGGTCCCTTCTGTGTGGGAAGTGGGATTTTTTTCCAAGTAGGAAAGTCTACCAGAACCTGAAATCTATATTTGAACTGGCTAAGTTCTCTCCAGAGAAGAAGGATAAAATGAATTAGCATATATTACACTCCAGTGTCTTCTAAAAATTTAGTGTACACATTATTTATAAATCCCAAGGGAGAAATTAGTAAAGAATTTCATTCGAAGCCTATAGAATTTTATGTTATTTCCTGCTCAGTTTTACAGCACCTTTACTATTTAGTTATAGAGATGTAAAACACCAACAGCATACTGTGAACATGCTCTTCAAAGCAATAGCCATGACAAATATTTTACAAGCCGACCATGCTCTGAAATGTTTTAACTTTTATTCCTAACCCAGACTAATGGCACATTTCTTTATGAAGCAGAAAAGGATGAGAAAATTACCACAATTTTTTCACCTGTTAACAGGATATATATATATACACACATATAAAATCATGCCACTATATCCTTCTTCTTTTCATTCTATTTCTGTGTTTCATCATTTAGCCTTCTCTTTCATAAAATGAGATACTTCAGTCATTTTCTGATATCTATTCTCCCCCTACCTTTTCTATAGTTCTCTTTTTTCCAATATATGAGCAGTAGAAATCATCGCACTCTTCATGTCTGTTCATCCTTTTGCTTCTCTGCTGCCTGCTGCTGTCTACCAGCATGACAACTGGTGCTGGTGACTGGTATGATCTGGACACCTACTTGCTAGGAATTAGAAATGAGCTTGGTACAATTTCATTGCATGCCTCTTTAGGATTGCATTTGACTTTGCAAAAGAAATTCCTATTTCCCAATTTAACATGTTCAAAATTATCATCCCAGCATATTCAGTCAAAGATAAAGTTTTATTTTAATTGCAAGAACTTTACAATTTTGCTTTCAGTGATATAATAATTAGGATAATGTGGAGCACTGAGGTGTTATACTAACAGCTTTCATCACTGAAAGCAATGAATCACTGTCATTGCTGAGGGTCTCTAGGCCATCATAGGAATTGGAGCCATACATAAAAAAGCTGCTGTCATGGGCATAACTGCATACATGAGGTAGCCTCCCCATAAAATAACACTCTATTTTCTTTGTGTACTGCCGAAACAGATCCAAAATCAACAAGAGACATATTTAGAGTCTTCAAAGATAAACCAGTTCAAATCTTCTGAGAGGAAAACTACAGCTCTGCACCTTCCAAGTAATTAATATTTTAATGTTAAGGGAAATATCTGCAAATCACTCTCCACACATGACTAAAAGCACTGGATAATTAAAGAGTATTCATTGCATACTGGAGGAAGAGGACCATTAAATTCTCCTTGACTGAGCATTTCCACCACGACAAAGAGAATACAATTCTATCAATCTACTGCAGCAAAATAAAATCCTTTGTCAGGCACAGTTTGCCCCTTTAAGCATGAGGCAACACTTTTGGCTCACGGGGCTTATAGCACTGTTGGGATGCACAGATTAAGTGCATACGTGCAGGAAGGAGGCAGCATGTTTTACAACAAACTTTACCTTGTTCAAGAAACTATTTTACTTATTGGTACAAAATGGGTGCTGTTAGACTGAAGGATGATAACAATTTCTACTCTTGGCTATGCAAAATCCATTTTAAGCAGCTTTGGTTTCTTTTTTGAGCAGAAACAGTCCTGACTTTCATTTCAGCTACAATTCAAGGCCATTTACTGGTTATGCTCAGGTTCTCTCCATGGGAAGTATAGGGCCCCAGGACAGCCCCAGTTCATTCTGTAATCAAGCCAGAGCCCAAGTTCTTACTTCATTCATAGTCTTAAGATTCCTGATTTTCTTAGTAGTGATTCCATGCAACAGAATTGTAAAACGCCGTGGTCTCCATTACAGCAACATAATTTAAAGGTTTTCTCTGTGAGTTTAATGGCTAGGGACTTCCATGAAAACAAAAACATTCTAAAATCTAATTGGGAAAAGGCATTTCTATAAACACTCTCCTCTAAGAGATGCATCTCAGCTAGGTAGATTAAGCTGGCTTAGATAAATATTGAATGAAATTATTTAAAGCAACTAGTGACACAGGAGCAAGTCTGAGGCTGGGTTGGTAGGGAGCAGGGGGGAGGCAGGAGAATAGAGACTGAGGGGGTAATTTAAGAAAATGAAATAAGAGGTAGAGAAGAAAAACTTACAGGAAGAAAAGAGATAATTTACTTAAGAAAAAACAAGGGACACTAGATTTTAATTATCAGGATTTCAAAATTTTGACTAAGTATAATAAATAAGTTTTTACTTAAATTGACTCTCAAGTTACAGGACTCCTTAAGGGGTATGTGGGGATATGTGTGGGGGTGATTTCCTTTAGGAAATTACTCCTATTATTCTAATGATTAATAGATTCCTTTATATGACCTGCTTACTGATCCAAGTTAAAACAAAAATTATAACTTTAAAACAAATTAAATAAATCAGTCAGGTTAGTTCACATAATTTCAAAGTAATATACCTCTAGTATCAAAGCATCTAGGTAGCAGGTTTACTTCCTTAACTTTATAAGATTTATATGATATAGAGGCATTTTGATCCAATTCATACAGACGAGGACAAAGATGCAAAGAGTCAGCTCTGTTTTAATTGCTATTGAGCACAAAACTGATGTTATCACAGAATTATTACAGCTCAATACTTTACCGTATCTATATCCATATAGAATGGATATCATATAAAATTTTCTAGACCGAATTTATCTTTTTATCATCCAGTCACTCAATATCATGATGTCTTTAGGCACATCTTTGCCATTGCCATGTATCATTCCTTGTGTTTCTACTGTTCCTACTCCTTCAAGAGTTGTTAGGCCAGTGGAAGAGGAAGGAGCAGTGCATTAAACATATTGTCCTGGTTTCAACTGGGATAGAGTTGATTATCTTCCTTGGAACTGGCACTATGCTGTGGTTTGGATTGAGGCTGAGACAAATTTTTATAACACACTGATGTTTGTTGCTAAGTAGTGCTTACCCTAAGTTAATAATTTTTCAGTTTCCCATGCTCTGCTAGGGAGGAGGTGCACAAGAAACTGGGAGGAAGTGTCATCTTGACATTTTATGAGTTTCCTGGGTGCAAGCCTGCTGAGGTTTTTCTTCCCAGGGGAAAGGTCACTTTCTCAGCACAGAGTTCTATAAACATATTTCTGAGCTGTGTTTTCAAGGACACTGGTGGTGTTTTTCTGCCCTGTCTCCTGATATGGGAGATGGAGGTTTTCTATCTCTCAACCAACGATGTAGAGAACTGTTATCGCTGAACTGTAAGCATTCTAGCATTCTTGTACTGAGCATGAAGAAGTAAGCATCTGAGCTCTGTACCTGGGCACATAATAGCCCAAGCCTTCTAAACAATGGGATCATCTTAATAAACCATATTAAGCCTTCTGATATAGGAGTCAGAAAGTTCTGTTTCACCGTCAAGCCACAACAACAGGAAGCATGGCCAGGACAGCTGACCTGAGGTGACGAAAGGGATATTCCATACTACAGACCTCATGCTGAATATATAAATGAGGGGAGATTGTCCAGGAGAGGCAAATCGGTGCTTGGGGATGGGTGTTGGTTGGTGGGGGGTGAGCAAATGTATTCTGGTTCATGGATTTTACCTCTCTTTTTGTTTTCTCTCTTATCATCATCCTTATTATCATCCTCATCATCATCCTCACCATAATCAATTATTATTAGCTTCAGTTATTAAGCTGTTCTTACCTCAACCCAAGGGTTTTACTTTTTTTTAATTCTTCTTGCCATCCCATCAGTTTCTCTGTGTGTGTGCTGAGTGAGAAGCTGTGTGTTACCTAGTTGCCAGCTGGGGTTAAACCAAGACATACATACCGAATAAAATTGACCACAGTTTCAAAACTAAACTTGCATAAAAGCAGAAACAATGCAAATAAGAATCACGAGGGAAAAAGTTATGTATTAGGGCAGCTTCTAAGAACATCATTAACACCCCACAAAATCTCTAGCTCAAATTTAAAGAGGAATCACCAGCCTCTGATGCCTGAGTTGTGCAAGCAGTTCAAACAAAGCTCTGAGATGTACCTACACCATACCCTTGTCAACAGATTTATGGTGGCCTGGAGGCTGCTAGGCTGTCCAAGCCCTGGGCTGTGGGAGGAAATGAATTAGCAGGACTCAGTCTTCAAATTACACTGGGTACAATCAGAATGCCCTGCTGCACTTAACTCCAACTCAACTATGATTTACTGCTAAAACTCCTTTGCTGACACTGGCCACCATGTGGAAAGGTGAAGTAACGAAGGAAGTATTACTAAACACGGTGATGCAGTCCAAATGTAAATGTTTCAGCAATCATGCCACCCCAAAAAGTGACTGTGCTCCAAGCTGTGTCAGCTCCACTATTTTTGTGGAGAGAGTAAATCAAAATAGGAAACCGGTCAAGCTAATGGGTTTTCTTATGTGGTTTTTTTTTAACCTCATCAGTTCTCTGATCTGGCTCACTGAACACCCACACAAATATTGGTGTCAGCACTGCACAGTGGGCTGTGCAAGGGTGATCACAAACAAGCAGAAGCAGAGAATGCTGCCGCTTACAATACCTCAAGCCCCAGAGAATCTCACACATGAGAAAAATGTTTACTACAATTGTTTGATAGAGTACAAAGCCTGTGATGCAGTTTTTTGCTTACTGGAACTACTAATAGTTTCACTTTCTTCTGTCAACAAAAAAAAATGTTTAGGGATTTAATATTTCCCCCTAGCTCTCTGTCAAGTTTCATTTTAACATACTAATCGATGCAGATCACTGTCACTTTATAATATGCTCCCTAAAGGAGCCAGGTAACAGCCCCATTTGTACCTACTTATAGTTATAATGCTTCCTGCAAAATAAAACATTTTAGGAATATAAACAATCCAAGACAGAAGGCATACCAAATCCCTCAAGGCTACAATAGAAACTGAAACAAATTCCCCAGAGGCAGCGCATTCATGCTTTAATATCATAAGCTGATGTAACTGCTGCTGAAAGAAGCAATCCCACTGCCTGTCAGGCCCCCTCACATCTCCCTCCTTGGCACCAGCATTAGCGTGCATTCATGTGTGTGATGAAAAGGATAAGTTGTTTGATCTGGGTCACAATTAACCATTATTCATTTACTTACTGGTTTTACCTAGTTAATTGTAACTCAGATTAATTCCCTGAGCTGGGTCAATGCATGGCCATGAAAACAGCCCTGTCAGCAGAAAACAAGGCATGGGAGTGAACCTGGAGGGACTGAGGAAAATAGAAAAACTGCTCCTTTCAGTAGTGTGTTTGCTTATTCTGGCTTAAAGTTTCAACTGTGAAATAATGGCCCAAATACATTTTTTTTTATTTCAAGTGAAAGCACAAAACTAGGAATGCCAGTTCTTTGGCAAAAGGGTCTGAGCCCACAACCAACACGTGCATCACTTAAGGGTTCAGGAAACTAAAAGGGACTCCAGCTTAAGAAGATTTCAATTCCTTTAATTAACAACAATTCTGCCATTTGTTGATTCATATGTAAAGTAAGACTCCTGTAACCACATCTCCTGATTGAATTCCAGGCAATAATATTTCCTTACCAGGTGCTTTTAGTCTGAAAAACCAGTGGAACCCAACATATCATTTTAAATGCATTCAAACAGGATTTTCTCATTTCCTGCATTTGCAGATTAATTTTAATGGATATATTGACAAAGTACTGACAAATGAGATATGATATGTAACCTTTCACAAATATTTGTAGCACTTCAGAACAGGAGGATGAGAATGTACACATTCCACAGATTGTGAATAGGATTTACAAATCTTCAATATATTTGAAAACATACAGGTCTTTCAAAAGCTAAATACATAGATTTGCTGGTTACCATGTAAAACTCTACAAAACATCTTTGAGACTGCTTTCCATGTTATTTCCTAAAATAAAAAATATTATTTGCAATTGCACTTATGTTTCTGTTCTGGTTAAACATATTTAGAATAATATTCCTATGCAGTTTAAATATTCATTCAATAAACCAAGCAAGATGAGGAAAGCGTAGCAATTTCTGAACACCAATACACTGGTTAGAGAGAGAGGCCTCAGAACAAGATTGCCAAGTAGCTTGTTTAAACCTGAAACTGTGATTTATAAGAGTATCAAAGTGCCGGTGATAAGAAGTACAAAAGTTATTATGATGATGACTACAGAGTAAACAGCCTTCTCCAGTGTCTGAATACTGTAAGTAAATAGTGGATGACCAAAGTAAATAGGAATCTGCCCACATTCTACCTATGAAAAATTGTACTAGACCCTGCACAACACAGGCATCTCCTGCAACTCTATTGTAAAGGGATCAGAAAGACTGTACAGTGAAATTCTGGAAGAAAATATTGAGAGACATTACAGCACACAGAGAGAAGAACTAAGCAATAAACTACAATGTGACAGCTAACTTTATGATACACTTGAGGTAAGTCCTTCAATAGCAGTATAGTGCTGAACTAATTTCAGTTGTTTCCAGACAGGAGGCTTAGCCCCTCAGATACTCCTTTGTGAAAATATTTCAGTGAGATAGGCCTAAACTTATAGTCCAGTACATAGGATCTTGATAAAAATTATATGTATTGTCCAACCTTACTGAATGCTGAGTTTTGGAAAGATTCATAATTCAAGATAGAAGAGATTATATTTTTATTAGATGAGAATAATCTGCAGCTAGATGGGATACATTAATTTACATTCATGGTAAAAGAACTGCAATGGTTTGGAGTAACAGGGCTGTTTTTGAATGGAACATTAGGGCAAAGTGTAAGAAGAGAGAGACAGCTCAAGGCATGCACCAGGTGGTCAGTGGAGGTGACTACCAAGAATTGTGGACCAAGAACTTGGTATTCTAGATTCAAAGTAAGCACAATGCTGCAGAAAGGCTAGTCCTCCAGAATTAATGATTGCATGAGAACGAACCAACAATCCAGCCAAGAAAAGTGGAGTATAATTTGTTAGCTCCTGATTAAGCCTCATGTTTATATTTTCTGTTGGTAAAAAACTCTCCTTAAGTAAATAGGTCCAAGTCTAATTCCTTCTTGAGTGTCAGAAACTGAGCATACCTTTCATGCTGAGGAAAAAACAGTGCCCACGTAAACAGGAGGTTCCAAAGACATCAGTGGTTAACACCCTTTGCTAATATTGTCGTTTTCTACACTATAGCAGCAAAACTATGAAAACTCCTCTCCCACATGTCTGAAAAACAGGTTGTCATCGTTAATGCAAAAACCATGCTAATATCATCCCAAAGTAAGTCTTCCAGGATTTGTTGGACTGGTTTTCAAGGGGAAAACAATTTGTCATAGAAATCAAGTTCTGAATAATAAAGTACACAACACATCTGCTTTCTGGATAAACATTTCCATCAAAGAGAGAACAGCTGCCTTGTCATGGTAAAGAATTGCAAATATTCAGCTCCTTAATACTGAGTTCAGTCCAGTAAATTATAAAAAGCTTATTTTAGAAAATCTGCAGGAAAAACATTCAAACACCCAACACAAAGACTACATAAATTATTGCAAAGATGCAAAAATTATTATCACAGAAAAAGAAAAAAAAGATGATTGTGCTGGTCAGACTGTAGAATATTGCACAACTGAAGAAGAAGAAACTGGTGATGCAAATGATAGAGTGATCACCTCACTGTATCAAAATCAGCTTTGATTGTGTCAACACCATTCCTCCCTTCAACCACAAAGTTACGCAAAACACTTCTTCTTCAGGCTTGTATCAACATATCAGAGAACCTGCAATTATGCTGAAACACACAGCACATAAGTACAGATTACAACAGGCAATCATTCTGCAAACAAAACATCAGGATCTGGTGGTCTGAAAACTTAGTGCATGATTTGGTGTTTCATAAGAAGGGCCCAGTGTTTTCTGTAGCACATATATATGTGCCTATATATAGAGGGAGAGAACAAAAGTGCATCACATTAAGCCACACTGAAAGCTCTAAGGTTTGTGACCTTGCTCCCTCAAGATCACAGTTCCAGGAATAAGAATACATTGCAAAAAAGAAACAGTTAAAAACATGCTAAGAAAATAAATCATATTGCATATGTAAGGAAAAGATAACACCACCTATGGGACAGAAAGAGGTTTATGTGATGAGCTATTCCTAAAAGGGAGGAGTGGTTATGTCTTGTGTCTTATGTCTGTGAGATGAATGCTAGGAAGTTGAGAGGAAAACTAGAGAAGAAAAAAGAGAAAAGAAAAAAGGAAGGAGGAAGGAAGACACCTGGAGGTATAGGTTTCTAGAGACAGACACATAGAGCAAATTGCACTCTTGTAGACACAATACATGGATTGTGAGCTGTATCTTAGAGAGGTCATGAGAAAAAAAAGTCTCTGAGGTTATGATTTCTCTCTGCCCCTCTGTAACTACAGAATACTGCTGGTGTCTGTATTTGATCCTGTAGTATGCAATCCATATTTGAATACAAAGATGCCTTTTTGCAGTCTTCAGGCAAAACTGAAAAATCTTCATGCGTTTGCAGAAGTTCCAGTGTGACTTTATTAAAAAGCCTGGCCTACTTAAACTGACATACATTCAGCATAAAGAAATTAAGCAAAATTAAACTTCTAGGCAGTAGCAGAAAATGTGAAGTTGACCTAAAGGAAAGAACATGAGAATTTTACCCAAGGATAAAAGCGAAGCCAGGAAAAAATCTTCATGTTACCATTAATAATAAAATGCTAGGGAGGGCATTGCCATGAGGGACTTGTTTGTCAAACAATAAATCTGAAGCAACCTACTAAATTAGTCCTCTAGGGAACCCTCTCTAGATTCATTACTTTAGTGCTAGCAATACTACTACAGTAAACTTTCAATTGATATTCATTACATTACATTTCTGTAGTGATTTTCCTGGCCTTTACAAATAACAAGACTAAAATTGTTGTGTTCCTAAGGTTTCAGTTTAAAAAAAAAGTGCTCTTATAACTTGACAAAACAAATGCTAGTATTTTAGAGCCAAATTCTCCTCTTATTCACAGAATAAGCCTTGATCCTATATCTCAGAGCAAAACTTAGCCCACAGTTTGTCTTTATGTGTTCAAAATACTGTCTCCAACAAGTTACATACTTGTAAGCCATGAGTTTTGCTTGATTAGGGGAAAATAAGGATATAGATCAACAGAAGTATTTACTACAACACCTTCAGGAGAGTGCTTTTAAAGCCTTCTGCAAATGTGAAATAATTTCACATCACAGTAGAGTGCAGCAGAGATGGAAATTGCTACTGAGAGGCTAAAACACAAATAAATACCTGCTTTAAGTAGGTCTGCTAGAACTGTAAACCAGTAAAGGTTGTTTCTGAAATTGATAAATGCTAGGCTTTTGGATCTGTAATCATGAGTAAAAGTTGTATATCAAGTTCAAAGAACACCCGTACTTGAAACCCAAGGCTACATTAGAAAAAATCAGCTACATGTGATTTGACCCAGGTCATACATCATGACCTTCACAGTATGAGGGGAAAATGTGTCATCTGATTGTTGTTCTCTAACAGTTATGTACTATTTGGAAAACTGTAATCAAACACTTAAGAAAGGAGAACCCTGCAGGTCATTAGCAGCTTCAAAACATTTATCCTTGAGGAAAGTCTTAAACGCATTTACTTTTGGGGAGGAGGGGGGGAAAGCCCCAGGACTAAAAGGTGATTTTATTAGATGTCTTTTGAAAAGAAACTAACAGAGCTGAGTACCTGAATTGTGAGGATCTTCAGAGCACCTAAGCAAACACAGAAACATCTTTCACAGAGCAGGTAACACTGGCAAGGGAAAATTAAATATACCTTCAGGAGCTGAAGATGAAAGAACAAAAGCTGAGCTAATAATGATATCTTTTAAATTAGATGGGGCAGACAGGTGATTTTCATGTACAAACAAGAACGCAAACATTTTAGGAGCTTCCTAAATAGAAAGTTAGTACAATAAGTGACTGTAATTAATGATGCAATGCCCACTACAAGCTGCTTTTGGGGAGACAGAGACAGAAATGACTTTTTTGTCATGACTTTTGCCCATGAATGTCAATTTGTTTTTCATCGACTGCTCTGGTGACCTTGGCAGGTTTGCACCACAGCTGCTTCCATTTCTGACCCTGCAGAATCCGCAGCGTGTGGAACTGTCTGGTCTTTTTGTTACCCTTGCTGTGAGTGACTTTCGCGTCCTGAGCAGTTCCTAAAGCACCTTCAGACTCACAAGTTTAAGGGACTGGATGGGATTTTATCCAAGGGTACTGAGGGAGCTGGCTCACTAAGCTGCTCTCCATCATTTATTATCAGTACTTTGGGAGCTAGAGGTGTTTAGCCTGGAGAGAAGGAGACTCAAGGGAGACCTTACCGCTCTCTACAGCTGCCTGAAAGGAGGTTGAAGCCAGGTGGGATTGGCTTTTGCTCCCAGGAAACCAGGGACAGAATGAGACGACGTAGCCTCAAGCTGCACTGGGAAAGCTACAGGTTGGACATTACAAAGAATTTCTTCACGGAAAATGTGAAGACATTGGAATGGGCTGTTCGGGGAGGTGGTGGCGTCACCATCCCTGGAGGCGTTCAAGAAACGCACCAAGTTCAGCTAGTTGACTTGGTGCCGTGGTCTAGCTGACAAGGTGGTGTTGGGTCATAGGTTGGACTCGGTGATCTCAGAGGTCTTTTCCTAAATGATTCGACGATTCCCGGGCACACCTTCGGAGCGCTGCCACACACCGCACCGCCCGCTTTTACCGGCGGGGCAGAGCTCTGCCCGGCGCCGCCGCAGCCCCGCCCTCAGGCCGCCCTCTCGCGGCCATGGAAGCGGCCATCCACCTCGGGCCGGCTGCCGCGGCGGGGCGGGGTTTGCCATCTCCTCCCCCTCCCGCCTTCTTTTCCCCCGGTTATGGCGGCCCCGGCCCTGACCTTCGTCCGGAGGCTGTGCTGGCGGTTGCCGTGCGGGACAAGGTGAGTGCCGACCGCTCCGGGGCTGCCCGGCGGGGCCCCTCACGGGGCGGGCCGGCCGGGGGTGTCCGAGCCGGGGGTGCCCGAGCCGGGGGTGCCCGAGCCGGGGGTGTCCGTGCCGGGGGCTGGGCGTGCAGAGCGGTGCTGCCCTGCCCGTGCCGCTGGATGAGCCCGGCTGGCGTTCCCTGGGTGGCCCCGGCGTTAGTGCACCGGGCCGGGCGCCGCTCTCGTCCCAAAAACGGGGAAGGTCGCTTTCTGATAAAGCTGGGGACCCCTCCGGCCGTACCAACCACCTTTAAGTGTTTGAACGCAGCGTGGGAGTGGGAAAGCTGTGTTTGATGCCTTCCCGAGGCGAATATTTCACCACCAGAAAAATTGTTGGTTAGGGTGGGGGTGAGGTATCCAAAACCGTACTGAAATGTGTAAAAGAGTGTGTGTGTGTGTGTGTTTCGGCCTTTTCTTGTTTTCTCTATTTTGTTTTATCAGTGCCATAGATCATATAATCATAAACGGTTTGGATTACAAGTTCATCTAATTCCAACTCTTTTGCCAGGGGCAGGGACACCTTCCACTGGACTAGGTTACTCAGAGCCACATTCAGGCTGGCCTTGACAAAACCGAGCTTAATTGTGCGTCCAACTAATTAGGGCTTCTTGCTAAGACTGTTCTGGCCTTCCAAATAATCCCACAGTATCTTCTACACCTTTATTTATTATATATTGCCTTTAAGCTGTTTCCAAATAAAGTGTCATGTGCAGGAGCGTGCGCTGCAGCAGCTGTGCACCTTCAGGGTTAGCTGGGCAGTGGAAAGCAGAAGGGATGGCTTGAGTTGCAATTACACTTGGAGTTGTGTGATATGCGTTTTTATTGAAAATGGTTAAATTGGAAATTCCACTATAAAGTTGTTTGTATCTGTTGCTTGTAAAGCTGCTTGTATATGAATAGAACCACAAAGTATGCCAATTCATAGAATTTCCTCTTCTGATCAAAAATAGCTTAATACTCAAGAAAAAGCAAGGCGTGCTAAGTATACTTGGTAAACAAGTTCCTAAGTAGAATTGCGAAGCAGACATCATCATACCAATAGATTTAAAGATGTGTGATACTCTGATTGGTAACAACATTCAGATTTGACTGTTGTAATGCACACTTTCATAAGTGAAATGCTTTTACTCAAGTATCCAAGTATCCATGTCTGTTAGGCATGAGTGCATCTTAACCAGAAGACTGTAAGAGATTTATGCATTAAATTGTCATATTTTTCATCCAAAGCTTTGCAAAAAATTATTTGAAGTAAGTACATGAACATCATGAGACAGAGGGAGAAACAAAGAGAATTGTGTGACTTCTGCCCTCATTTCAAAAAAAGAACTCTCTGGGCAAGCTTTCTAAGCAAAGTAATACTAATTTAATGTAACTAAGTTGTTACAATGAGAGTGAGGGAAAGCAGTTCTAGATTGGGAAAACACATAAAAGACTGGTCTGCTCATCATCATTAGGCTGGTGGAGTCAGGTGTATTTGAAATGACAAGATTCTGTATGAGACAGTAGTTCATAAATCAGTATTAATAATGGGTTCATGGTTTTAGTATTTAATCAGGTATAATAAAGAAAAATCGTGCAATTTTTCTAATGCTGTAGCACCAGAAAGGTGAGCTTTATTTTCTGTCTTAGCAGTATGCAAGCAATATTTTGTCAAAGACACTGGCAACATTGCTGTGCCAGTGAATTTAGGAAGCATTTTTTGCAGTCTAAACTTGGAAAAAAAGAGTCATATCCTTGGAACATTGAAAGAGAAAGACTTGTACAAGTATAAAGGCAAAATGCAATAATTGCTCTTACTTCATTTTGGTTTGTTTGTTTTTCTAAGCAAGACATTAATAATTCTTTCAGACATGGAACTGTGGGTTCCACAGGCCTTTCTTGTCCTGCCCTGTTGCAATATATAACATTTCAAGTTTAAATTAATCTGAGGAGGGGGGATGCTGACACAAATGCACATTCAGAAGAGTCTTACTGGGGCATATGCATCTGACAGTCTTTGAGGTTGGAGGCCCCACAGCACCGCTGCTGTGAAGCCATATCTGCACTTAGGGCAGGTCAGACCACTGGGCACCAAATGCTTGCTGCTGGGAAACCTCCATCTGTGCTGTCCTTGTTTTGGGGGTATCCTTTGGGCTAGCTGTAGTGCAATCCCAGTGCTGAATGCCTGCCAGTGGCTGGGGGACATCTCCCAGTTTTATGTAGTCTAGAAGGGATCTGACTTGTACGTGCCAAGCACAGCCCAGGGGAGTCGAGTTGGCAGCAGTGCAGAGACTTTCTCCAAGAGCAGTCTGGTCAAACCAAGACAGTAACATAGTCACACCCAAAGTTCCCGGTGTGTTCCTTGGTACAGGTATTTCAGCAACTTTAAAGGGGGTCAGGTCTTGTCAAAGACCAATTTCCCATGTGCTATTCTTTTATTTCTCAGAAAAGCCTTTTTCATAGGAGCACTGTTAAATGCTGGTCTTTAAGTAAAGTGAATTGAAAGCCAGTTAATTTTGTCTTACAGTGTTGGCTTCTCCTTGCTTCTGTAGCCTTGTTGGTCTCTCCCTGTGCCTGGAATACTTCCTGCTCACAGTAAATCTCTACTATACTATCTGGTTTTCAGCTTGGGAGGCAGCAGTCTTGAGAGTCCACGTTCACTTCCATCTGTCTCTTGAGCAGCATTCTAAATCTCTTCTTGGCATCCCATCATCATCTCATGACAAAACATCTGGATGTTTACAGCCCACCCACATGGCAGGAGCTCAGGTGTTCCAGCACAATACACAACAGTCCTTATTCAGTCTCTACAGCCTTTTTGTCCTTCTGCCTGGGAGTTAATTGATCCTACTTCCTCAGCTGCTTACTCTTTACTTGGTAGTGCAGTTGCATTTGTTGGTCATTATTTCAAGCACCCTTTAATAGATTTATGGCAAAGCAGGACGTTATTACGCTTCCATCTTTTCCTTTACCTTTCTTTGACTGCAGACCTGTAGACTCACAGAAAAGAGCTATGCCTCTTTTCTGCCTTGCCTCCCACTAAGCCAGTCAGATGTCAAGTCCTGGGTCTTCAGGGCCCAGAGGCTTTGCTTTGCTATGAAGCTGTGCTTTTATAAGGAAGTTGCTCCACTGAGGGCAGAGGAAGAGCTGATCTCTTGCAGATGAGATTATTTCTTGCTTCATCAAATGATTGTGCTCAGGGGCCTCCTTCGGTTAGAAGCAGTGCAGTATTCCAGGTCATTCCCTGAAAGGACTTCTTGATTGGTGTTAATGATGTATCACTTGTATCACAGGTTTTTGTTTGCTTCTTTTTAATATGTGAGGAGCACATAAATACAGACAAGCAATAAAGTTTCCTGCATTTGAGGAGAGCTGTGGATGCCAGCACACCCAGAGGACATGTAAGCCTTGCCTTGTGGAAAACCTCTTTGAGGCTACTGCCTCACGGAGGTGACCAGTAAGTCTGGTGATATTCTCTTTTCTGTTCTGTTTCTTTTTTCCAGGTTTGGCCATGGGGACCTGAGGACCTAATTGGCCTCAGAGAGAGTCTGCCTTCCCTGTGGTGGGAAATGTCTAGTCCTTTCTGTCAGTCCTATTCAGATAGTTGTAGTTGGGTATGGACATACAAATTTTAGGAGCTTCGTTGTGATGTTCTCATGCTGGCTGGGCAAAAAGGGCACTATTGCCTCTCCACCCACTTTCCTCCCACCAGGCCCTTTTTCTGTATTGTAGCAGCTTTCCTTTTCCTTCCTACTGTCTGCTGACATCCCTAATCCAATACCCTTTACAAGGAGGAAGACTGGATTTTTGTAGTGTTGCTATCAAGTAATAAATCAGACTATATCCTTAAAAACCCTGTGTGCAAACACTCCTGAGTCTCCTGGAGGTCTGTACCAAAACCTCTGGTGCTGGCAGAAGTTGCTTTTATGCCTGAAACTTTTCCCCACATGTGGGTGAGTTGGGTCTTGTTTCCCTCCTGATCTCAGTGAGGTGTAGGCAGCAGATGTCCTGCAGCCTCCTGAACATCTGCCTGCCAACTTCCCCACTCACCAGCAGTTGAATGGGAATGCATCCTGGCTCACTGACATGGGAGCCATACAAAGGCTGTGTCTTATCCACAAAGCACAGACCTTGATCCAGGAAAGCCCTGTGGAGTATGTTTTTTTTTCTCCCTGATGCTGTCTTACACAGGCTTTTGCATTTTGGTTTCTGACTCTCTGAAGTTGTGCCTCTGGGCGCTGTATTTCAGGCTGCACTAGTGCGCCTTCCTCAGCTCTTTGCTATTCCCTTATCAACCAGCGACTTTTTCTGTGACAGATTTCCATTTGTCAGCTCTCCTTGGCTTGTGCTGGATTCTGTAGTGCTCAGGTACTCTGCTTTGCTCCTCCTGCTCAAGATAACCATGCTTATCTTTGCAAAGTTCCCTTTGGTAGGTCAGATCTGTAGTTATAGTTGGTGTTTGTGATCTAAGTTATGTGAGTCACAGACCCTTGCCTGGCCACCAGAAAAGCAAGCAGAGCACATATCTGCCTTGATTTTAAACCTATTTTTCCCCTAAGCTTAATCTTTTCTGCCTTGGGTTGTCCGCCTCTTTCGCAGATCAATAATTCTTCATGACCTCTAGAATGATAGCAGAAGCCAGTTTGACTCTGCCTGTGTTGCATCCCCACTTATAACTAGCACAATTCAACACAATCTTCTGACCTCTGTCTTGGGAGCTGCTGCTTTAGGTGCAGCCTTCAAAATTCTATAATTTAAGCTTTTTACACTGTCTTAGTAAGATGTGACATGAAGTCCCTTGGTATGTCTGTAATTTCTATTTCAGATTATCAGATTTTTGTTGAATAAATTGCCCCAGGTCTTTAAAGACAACCTGTTGGTCTGTTTTAAATATGGAAATACTGGCAAAACCAAGAGCAGTGTGGTACTTTGTGTTTAGACCTAAAGTGTTTAATTCTAAGCTGTCTGAAAGAGATCTAGATTTGGGCAGGATAAGTCATTGGCAAATACTGCTTTGTTACTGTTTTGTTAAGTATTCTTTTTGTCCACCCCTGTTGTATCTAGATGTCATGGATTCAGGAGAGAAAGTAAGCCTCAGACAAAATTTTTGTTTCATTTCAGTGATTCAGCTGCACTATGAGGAGTGTCAGTGGGTGTTCTGATGTGGGTGGAAGCTGCAGGAGCAAGTTGTACCCTTGTCAAGAAACCTACCTATGTTGGCCATCAGCCATAAATATTAAAGTATATGTTTTCTTGCTCTCCATACAGCCAGCAAGATTTGTCCCTGCAAGCCAAATCAAAATGGCTTTTTCCTTTCTCAATTGATTTTGAGTATTTGTTCATAACTTTTTGTGCAGTCACCTTGGATAACAATGTGTAAGGAATGCATTTGAGTTTGCTGCTCTCCAAATGCTGCAATAAACTCTCAGTGGTTCTCAGCAAATGTCACATGCATGAGTGTTGCAGCTCTATATTTTTTCTGCTAACCTTATTTTTAACTTTGAAATGCGTTTCTGTCTGTAAATCTTCCTGCTTTTGGAGATGTCTTACACAGACTGAACATATACAGGAGGTTCTCTCATGATTTAGTCATTCACCACGTCCAGTCAACTTAAATCTGCTGGAAAGAGAGAGTTGTTGTGGAGACTTCAGGAGATGATCATAGTGTCCCTCCCAGCAGCTGTGAGGAGAGCATAAATAAAATAAAACTGTGCATGTGTAGAGCACAAAGATCAGGCCATTTCATATCTCAGTGAATGGTAATCTAGAGCCTTCATTCTTAGCTATTCTTTAATATTGAAAAAGAAACTATCAAGCACAGCTGAGCCACTTGCACTAAACAACAGTGATTCAGCACTTCAATTTGCCAACAGACACATAATTATCTTCTAGTTTTTATATGTCAAAACAGTGTAGGAGTGTAAAATAGTAGAAGCTGGTAAGGATTTATATACCCAGCTTGTGTTTAGAACAACTCTTGAAACATTCTAATGTAAAGGGGAAAATAATTTGACTTTCATTTCTTTCTGTTTATTAAAGTAGCAGTAAGTAAATTGTTTATAGAGTATTTGAACTGGTGTTTTCTACTAGTAAGATACATTGGAAATATGAGAACACTGGAAACATCCTTGTTGCCTAATAGCAATAAATTTTAGTTACTCCATGCTGTGGTATAGTGGGGTACTGCCAGGGGCTATGCTGGTGGAACAGGAAGGGAGAGTTGTTTCCTTACGTCTTTGGGATTTTTTAGGAAAGTTGGAGTTCTGTCTACTGAATCATCAACTCCTTCATGGTGTTGCCATGGATAATAAAACTTGGTATTTCCCCAAATGAACCAAATGCATTGATTTCTAGAGAATAACTTTGATTCTGATAAGACCCCATGGATGGAACAGAGACTGTGAGCACACGTGCAAGAACTCTGAGCAAACAGAACAGCACTGTAACCAGCAACTATTAAACTAATTTATTAAATGCATTTAACAAATTTATTCTAATGTGCTGTGGTCAGATCTGTTGTTATCTCAGCCCTTTGTGCCCCACCTTGGGCATCAAAAAGGACTATTGTGGTTTAACCCCAGCTGGGGTACCGTGCAGCCACCCTCTCACCACCTCCCTTCTCCTAGTGTTTATTCCACATTTCCCAGTATAAGAGAAGAAACTGGAAAGGACAGACCTAGAAATAAAAACCTGAAGCAATTTGCCTTTATTAGTATAAAAATTGTCAAGGTGAGGTTTCTTTTAATATTATAATGTCACTGCCTACTACTCAACTCCTATTTGTAAGAAAATCTGTCTATACAACTTAAAGGAAGAGTGCTTTGCAGCAAAAAGTCTAACAACAGCAGCAGGCATCACTGATTTTATAGGCACCCATGACAAAGTAATTGAGTAGCAAGAAAAGGAAAAAAAAACAATCTGAAAAGAGTATATGGTGAGAAGTGTGTATAGTTAAATGATCTTTGGGAATTTCTTTGGGAACAGGCTGTAATAAGATGGCATAAAGAAAGAAAGGTTTGTTTTTCTTCTACAGCTAGAAGAAGCTACCTAGAATTGATCTGTAAATTTACCATCTACCCTCTCCACAGTTCTTTTTTTTTCCAGCAGCAAAGGATCAATGAGTGTTCCAAACATGCCACAGGATGCTCACTTTGCTTTAGCATTTTCAGCTGCCTCTTTTTCCCAGTTCAGGTCTAGGTAGAATAGGGAGAATGTATGGGGAGAATAACTGGAGAGATACGGCAGAAATGAGCCCTCTCCAGTTTAAGAGGTATGGAGAAAGCTCTTATATTGCTGGATAGGTGCTTGGTCGATGTAAAAAATTTATGAGCCCTTAATGTTACATTATTATCTGTTTGGTTTAAGTAGAATATAAAGAATGGCATGATGAATGATAACTTAGGGAACCTGCAGATTAAAATTTTCTAATCATTTTTATGTTAACAGCATAGACAATAGCTTCCTCTTGTCAGCAAAATAAAGTGAAGCACAACTTGAAATTTACTGCGTGCAGAAAATACTGCAAGTGAATATGGAGAATTATAAATATTATTTTCCTGGTTACCAAGGAAGCATGGTACTGCTAATGCTTTGCTCATTGTCATTATTTGGTAATTAAACTTTCTTTTTTAAAATCTTGTTAGAGATTCTGATATGAAGGCTTGGGGGTGGGGAATGAGAGAAGTTGGTGTGTCAGGTCAAACTTAAGTCATTCTTTTCCAGATAGTTCACTCATTTTCTCATGGTTACAGTTTAAATACAGGTTTCTATTCCCCTCACACTCCTCAGTTGCTACACTTGCCAGTGGTGACAAGCTTTCCCGCCAGCTCTGCTCCTTCGCCCCTTGATGTAGCTGAATTAATGATCCAAAGTTGCTATTCCTTCTCCAGATCCCTTTTCCCCTCCAGGGAGAAAAATCAGGATAATTTTAAGGGAGGATCAAAGTGAGAGAAGTGCTGCTGAAAGAAGGGGGATGAAGCCTGAAACTGGTTGGAGTGGTACTGCCCAGGCACCAGCAGGCAAGGACTGCCCCAGTGACCTTGGCAGGGAGCACACCTGGTTCCTTGCTGTGGATGGATGTGTCCCCACAGCAGGAGGACAGGGAGCAAGGAGGTCTCATTTGGTTGCTCTCCTCCTGTGTGACTTCACAGCAGTCTCTAAGAGCAGCACTTGCTGGTGCTGGGGCAGGTGAAGCTCTTGGGATCAGTTTTAGGCTCCTGAATCTTGCAGAAAGTTAGAGGTCTGGTTTGCACATGCAAATCAGGTGTGGGTGGGGCTGGGAAACATGTGCTGCCTCTTTGCAGGGATTCAGGAGAGGCATGCAATCAGAAGCTTGTTTTAGGTTATAACCAGACGCTGAGCACCTTGAGGTTTGTGGGAATTGATTGCTTTGTGTCATAACTAAAAAAAAAAAAAAAAACCAAACAAAAAACACCAAAAACCAACCCACACAACTCCTTAAACGGCACCAGCGAACCAGTACTTCATTTAATTTTCTCTTAGGATGGAAAGAACATGAGCAGAAATAGTGCCACTTTATGATGCTGTAAAACTCTTTGTGTGTGGGAAATGGCAAGAGGTGGTTACTGTGCCCTTTGCTGTTCTGCATGAGGAACATGTGGAAAGAGCAATGGAAAACATGACAGCACCTTGAGACCATGGCAAAGAAGGGATGTTGTACACATGATCTGAAGTATTACACATAATGGACAAAAGATGTTGCAGGATTCATCCAAGTGACAGTTTAATGTGCTTCTTGCTTCTGTCTAACAACACTTCCTGTTCTTTTTCTTGCTTGTCTCCCTAATGCTACTTAAAATAATGTAAAATGAGCATTTTCCATTTCTGTCAGGAGTTTTAAACCCATGTGTATCTAGCACCACCCACTGCTTTTAATCCTAATAGGATTTTTAACTGCTTTTCTATGTGCTTTATTTCTCCAGGATCTACTAATGTTTAAAAGAAAACTTGTACTAAGTAAATGGAAGATAGATTTCAGGTATATCCATCCTTTTTCTCACTGAGTGTGTCTGATGTTTCCTGTGCAAAGAGATCTTTTGACTTCTGTTTAATCCTTATGAGGAAACTGCTGTGTTGCTTTAAAAGTTAGAAAGTGAGCAGTCAATATTTTACAAAATGTTGGCTTTTTTAACTCTTCTGAAGTCCTTATGCAAGGGACAGAACTACACAGAAGTGAGAGGCCTGCCTTTAACATGCTTTGCAGACTTTTTGTGAATAATATGAACAATGAGAAATTACTTTCAGTATAATTGCAGTCCTAAATTTAAGAGACATTTGAATGCTTATTGGGATAAGGGTCATTTAAGTGAACAGGTAGAGTGAATAGGATGAAGCCTCCAAGACATCTTGAACAACTGAATGGCAGCAAAGAGATGTCTGAACCAAGGGAATAAATACAAAATGGTTCTCAGGCTGGATGTTTCAGTTCAGACAGTGATGCCCAGGATTTATTTCTTTTTTCAGAGTGTACAGCTTGCGAAGTCCCCAGTGACTGGTCTTGCAGGAGGGCGCAGGCATTTGTCACGGACTCTGACTGCACTGCCAAGTTGTGACTCGTCTTGCTTCTGTCTCTCTGGTGGGAGCTGGCTTTTTACCCAGCTGGGGGAGGTTGCCCAGCCCTCACCACTCTTCTGTGGGTGCCACTACAGCAAAGGTAATTTGTAGCAGTGGGGCAGTAGCAGCTAATTGGTCTCTGGGTGCAGGGCAATAAGCAGGAAGCTCTGTGAAGGAAATTATTTCACTTTGTTGCAGTGAGTAGATGAGACAGAGAACTACAGAGGGATTTTGATTGCCTTTCCTAGGTTTCTTTTCCTGCTTGGATTAAAAGCTTGTATGTCAGGTTCCAGGCTCTCTGCCTGCCTTGTGTGGTTTCCATAAAGTCTTGTGTGGCTGCTGAAGTGGGGCATGGATTCTCTCAGTGAGTGACTGAGGACTCAGTGTCTCAGCAAGGGAGCAGCAGATGGAGGGGGCAAGTTGTTGCACACTGTACTGCAGCAGCCTCTCCTGTTCTTCTGTCCTTGGGACTGTGGCATGGCCCCATGTGCAGTGCCAGAGGTGGCAGCGCTGCTGTGCGTGCTGGGAGGTGTCGAGTCATCTCCTCACTCTGTGTGATCTACTTGGGATCGAGGAGCTTTCTTACTGCTGTTCGTGTGTGCCTCTGAAGAATGAAGTTCTGCCCAAGATGAATTAATTGTGAAATAACTTAATTTTTCCTTTGTGTTTTCAACCTTTGTTGTTATTTTAACAGAGAAATCATAGTAATCAGCTTAGCCTTAGCGTGTTGAGAATTGATGAGCATCTCTGATCTGTAGGAAATGTCTGTAGAGATCAGAAGGCAGAAGGAATGGGGTGAATCATAAGTGTCCTGCAGAGAATTGAGCTACAAGCAGCAAGGAAGAATGAAAGATAAAAGGCCTTTTCTTATAAGCAGAATTTAATAAACACCTAGGTTGCACAATTTCCTATTACAAATCAGTAGGTAAAGGAAAGAAGAAAGGAAAAAGGAGGAAAAGTAGGAAAAGAAGATGAAAGATTAAGTATTTGAAGTGGATAGATAACAATTTTACCCAAACATTTAACTAAGAAGCAAAAAGTGAATATAACCAAACAGCAAAGTTCCTCTGAGCCTGGACTTACTGAAAGACCATTCTACTTTTCCACAGCCAAACTTTTTTGATTTGCCTAATTGTTTTCTTATCTTCTAACTTGTCTACTTTGCATCCTTAATACAGAAGAGAACTGTCACCTGCTCAATGCAGAGAAACTCAAACCAACCTTAACCATAGATATATGTGTGTACATACCTTCAGACTAGCTGCTATGGCATCCTCCTCTCCCCAGCTGCTCATCCTCAACTTCTGTTAATTTATGATCATTATCAAACTGTATATAAAAGAGATTCTTAAAGCCTTTTTATCATACTGACCACAGCCAGGCTGGAGTGAAATCCAGATTGTCAAACATGTGTAAACCCAAATCTTCATTTTTAAACATGGGATCTACCTCAGTCATTGCCTAGACAAAGAAATTTGTAGCAGATACACAGATCATCTTGAGGACAGTAGCATTCCAGTAATTCCAAAGATGGCTAGCAAAATTGGAGGAAAAAAGAAGCCAAACCAAAACGAATAACTACTCTTCCTGTCCTCTCATTTCTGCTTCCGTAAATGTGACTTTAAAAACATGTTTGGGAATAGGAACTGAAAGTATCATGTTCTGGGACTCCAGGACAGACTAATGAAAGAGATGCAGTGTTAAAAACCTCGTATCTGTATGTCTTGGTTTGAAAAGACAGGTGTCTGCTAAGGAAGGCAGGAGCCTCCCTTGAAATGGAAAATGTAAACCCTCTCCCTCTGAATTATTATAATTTTGAAATTAAGAGGCTCTCAGGCAAAGATATGGGAATAGGAATTCCCATAGTTCTTTACTAGGAAAATTGAAAATACAAATGTAATAGTACATACAAAAGGAAAAAACAAACCACTGACAAAGTCAGAATACAACCTGACACCCTGTTGGTCAGGGTGTTGGTAGCAGTCCCATTAAATGATGGCTGCAGTCCTCCTGAAGTGACAGACGTGGTTCTGCTGAAGCAGTGATCTGCTGAAGGGTGTAGGTTTCCTCCAAAGTGGTGGCGAAATAGATGGGCCTGGTCTTCCTCTGGGAATCCAGTGGCGAAGTCCCAAAAGTGTCTCTAGTGTCCCAAAAACTCTGATTATATGCAGGTAGGAATGCTTGGCTCCTCCCCCTGGGCAGAGCATTTTACAATGGGAAATGTAATATTTATCAGTCATGCAGTGAGGTTCAGTGGCCCATTCACAGAAGATATCTCCCTGAACGGAGAGATTGTTCTTGGGAGAGATAAGAAAAGAAAACTGCCCAACTAACAGAAGATACCTGCCCCACCTTTAACAGATGGCAAATAGAATACATGCTTATCTTACAATCCAGGACACCTATCCATTTAGGTGCACTTTTTCCTGTTGAAGGTATTTTTTTGGTGCTGGAAATGAAGTGCACAAGTTGGCTAAATGAATTCTCTGCTATTTAAGGGATGAACTCGTTAAACTCTGGCAGAGTCTTCTGAACACACCAGCTTGAATGTTGGTGACAGTGAGAGTTGTTTACCCCATGTTTGTGTGGGTGCCCTGCTATCTTAATAAAGGCTTACAGCTGATCAGCTTAAGTAAAAAGACTTAATGTTCCTGCAACCTTTTCTGATAGCCTATTCCATTTTGTATTGTTCATATAGGTTTCTTGCTACTGGCATAAGATTTTGAAGCAAATTTGGAAATCCTTTCACTTTGAACGAAATTCTGTGTATAACAACAAATATTCTTTCCATGTCTGTAATTTAAACTTGGTATCTCCAAAATATCAGAACTCAGATTTTATTAACAAAGAAGGGCTGTAATAGGACATAAAACCGATAGGTCTTACAAATATTTTTACAAGACATCACTTATCTACATAAAATGAAAGAGAAATAAAATTAATGGGGAACAGTTCACATTCTTCATACTTTCTGTCTGCAACTTTTAGGCTTTCAGCAGAAAATAAATTTTCTTTAAGAAGTAAGAGCAATGAGAACATTTTTGAGGTAGGCAGTAGAACATCTTTTAAATTCTCATTAGGCATGTATAAAAAGGCAGCATTTCCATGATTTTGAAATTATTGTCCTGTAACTGAAATATTAACATTAAATTGATTAAGTGTTCTGTCAGTCTCCATTTGAGATACTCATTAATTTTTCAAATGAGACTGATTATAAAAATCTATCTATATATGATGTTCTAACATGACAGGTATGGCTGTAAGTTAAAATATGGAAAGTTGGGCCTTTTTTCTTTTTACTAGAATAGAGAAGGAAGGTTCATATATAAACTGCAAGCATTTTAAAACTAGTAAAAATGTTTAAACATGGGATCTACCTCAGTATATTGCAATTTAACAACAAAAAAAAAAGTGACAACATGCTTTTGCCCTCTTGGAATAAATCAAAATTGTAAGACTTCTTGGCTTTTGATTCCAAAATTTACTGAAGTAAACCTGCTTTTATGAAGTAGTACAGAATGGGGTGAGGTTTGCTACTTTTGGGGGAGGTTTTGATGGAACTGCCTTTTTCTGGTGGGAAGTTGTTCTCCCAGAATATTTTGACTGCCTTTTTTTTTTTCTCCAGTGTCTATAAGCTGGTTTAATGACAGTCCTTTTCCAAAGTACATTTTGAAATTAGTCTTCACTTGTGCTGCCCTGAAAGGAGAGCCAGACTTTCAAATTTAAATGTTTCTAGCTAGAAGCACACACAGTTGAGAAGATCACGAAGAGCAGACAGGCTGCATACTCATCTTAATTAATGGATGTATAAATCTGCTAATCATAGAACCATTTAGGTTGGAAAGAGCCTTTGAGGTCATCAAGTCCAACCATTAACCCAGTACTGCTAAGTCCACCACTAAACCATGTCCCCAGATGCCACATAGACACATCTTTTAAATACCTCCTGGTGTGGTGACTCCACCACTTCCCTGGGCAGCCTCTTCCAATGCTTGACGACCTGTCTGGCTATTTGGAAGATTTTCTTTGCCCACCTAAACTTCTGCTGGTGCAACTTGAAGCTGTTTCCTCTCATCCTGTCAGTTGTTACTTGTGAGACGAGACCAACCTCACCTGGCTACAGCCTCCTTTCAGGCAGTTGTAGAGAGTGACAAGGTCCCTCTGAGCATCCTTTTCTCCAGGCTAAAAACCTCAGCTCCCTCAGCTGCTCCTGATAGGATTTGTGCTCCAGACCCTTCGCCAGCTTTGTTCCCTTCTTTGGACACATTCCAGCACCAAAATGTCTGTCTTGTAGTGAAGGGCACAGAACTGAATGCATTATTCAAGGTGCTGAGTACAAGGGAATGAGATTTAAATAATTAATAAAAATTAATAATTTCCAAATTTTGCTGTGATAATTATATCACAGCAAAAGCAAACTTCTAAAGCAACTCTCTTGTGACTTTTAATATCTTTGTGACTCTTAATATCTTTCTTGTAGTTGTTTTGATTAGTGTTGTATGTAATGTTTCGCATTTACTTTAAATGTCTTAAAAAGCAGTGTATTTGTTTCTCCTCTGCTGCTCAGTAGTAGTTGCTGAGCTCAGTCAAAAAGATTCTTTAATATAGAGGAGGGGTTTTGTATTTTTCTTCTTTTTTTAAAAGATTTTCACAAAAATCAAGTAATGGGATTTTTTTTCCCCACTTACTGCCAGGCCAACACAAGCTGTTTGCGTCCCAGTGATTCACCTGCACATGACTGCAGCCACCATGCAGGTCAGCCAGAAGGACTTCCAGAGGGCTCAAGAACAGCTGAAGCTTTTGAGAAAGGATCCTGGGAATGAAACTAAGCTAAAACTCTATGCCCTGTTTAAACAGGTAGGCTTGACTTGACTTATTTTCTTCGGTAAGGAGCATTTATAACCTGAGGAGATGGGCCTGTAGAATTTATTTAAAACACAGGCTGTTCAAATGTATTGCATGTTAACAGGCTCTTCATTTTATCTGCTCAAATTGTGTTCCTGAAATGTTGGCCCCTTAAAATGCCTAAATTCTGAGGGAAGCCAAACCTGTTTTTTCATGCTTTGAGTAGCAACCTTTATTCAAAGAAATAGAGCAAAATTACAGCCATTGTGTGATGCCTTCCATATAATAATTTTGATTCAGCTTTGGAAAATGGCTTATGCCTAGGAAAAAAGAGTAGGCTGAATGCTTCCTCTTAAATTTTTTGTATCTAGAGTCACCTGGGCCTATAATATAATGGTGTTGACATTTGAAAGTTGATTTCTGGGGTTTTTTCCTCTGGTTTTTTTTGGTATGGTCATTGTAGGTTTTGTTTGGGGTTTTTTTGTTTGTTTATTTTGAATTCAAGGAACTGTCCCTCCACAGTTCAAGTGAAGGTTATTCTTTACCACAGCATGAAAGGAGACCTTTGCAGAAATAGCTTTATGTCCATAGCAGGGCTTGTATTGGTATTTTGAGAATATTTGTGGGTCAGGATTGACTGCAGGGTCAGAACAGGCTGTGGCTTGTTATGTTGAGGAAGGCAATCGGTAACTCATTTTAAAAACTCTTAAAGACAGCTGATGGTTTCAGGTAGCTTTATTGATAAATAATAGTGAGCTCATAAATGTTTTCTTTCCCTTTCCCTTCCCTTCCACTTGAAAACTTTCTTTCCAATAGTTTATTTTTCTTCGGGAAAACTGATCATAGAATACTTCAGGATAGTTCAGACTCTTGAGGTTCCGCTGGTCCAATGTCCTTGCTCATAGAGTTTACAACTTTGAAGTAAGATCCAAATTAATAGATCCTATTCAATGGTCTCTTCACACAGCTAACAAGTCTTTAACATTCTTTGTAAGTATGAAATTTTCACAGTTTTTGCAGCAGGAGAACTTAACATGCATGGGTGTTTTGGAAACCAGTCTCTCATACTGATTAGGTGCTTCTGGAAGCCCAATACAATATTAGAAATAGCAGACACTGAAAACCTCACAGTATGTGAACTGTCAGAATATTGTCCAATCAGTATTCCTTCCCTCTCAGAGTTGAATTCTGTATCCTGATCAGATGAGTATTCAGAACAGTCATCATCTTTTCTGCCAAATCATCTGAACTTTAATCAAAGGTTCAAATAAGTCTGTTTCTCTCTCTTTTCAGGCTACTGAAGGTCCCTGCAATGCTCCAAAACCAGGTATGCTGGACTTCGTCAAGAAGGCCAAGTGGGATGCATGGAACTCTCTTGGCAATTTGTCTCAGGTGACAAAATCCATAATTTCACTTAGATACTTTGTAGATTACTCTACCTTGAAGTGCCTGGTCTTTAAGTGAGTGGCTGATAACTAAAAATATTACATGCTAGTTGAGCATCTCTGCTTCAGCCGTCAAAATGTTTCCTACTATATTCCTCAATCACTTCACTGCTTCAGTTGTTTGGAGATTTCTTTTTAGTGTCTAAGCCTGGTTCTATGTTATTGCTGCCAGCTTGTATCTGTGTAAGAGATCTTATATGGTGAATTCCAATGAAAATAGTGGTCTCTTGCATTATGGTCCGTTCTACTCTTCTCTCTAAGGAAGATGGATTGAGCTTCTCAGTTCTTACGACAAAACACAAATCTCTGAATTCAGCATATTCATAACTTTGCCATTTTAAAAAGTCAGTCTCTTACGCTGTTGACCAAAAGACTAGAAAAAATTGGTGTACTGAGAGCCTCTCTTCATTCTTTCTTTCTCAATATATCTTCATATTTTTAGTATCTTTCATAACCTTTAAAGAAGTCAAGTGAAGCAGGCAGAGAGAATAAAGATGCAGAGATACATAAGCATTCCTTTTCCTTGCAGGCTTTAGCAAGTCTGACTGCACAGAGCTGCCACGGTTTCCTCAGCTGCTATTTAATGAAGGAAACAGGCTTTTCAAATCAGCTCTGTCAGTGCTGCATTAGGCCTGCTGCTCAGTAGTAGTTGCTGAGCTCAGTCAAAAAGATTCTTTAATACAGAGGAGAGGTTTTGTATTTTTCTCCTTTTTTTAAAGAAAACACGGTTGCATAATTTCATGAATATAAGATATTGTTCTGCTTTGGGTTTTCTGGGGTGCATTTTGATCTTTTGTTTAGTTTGGGGTTTTAGGGTTTTTTTTTGAGATGGCCCTACAGCTTTTAGGAGTAGTCCAGAAATACTTAAGGAAAAGAATTGGCTCCTCAAGTTAGAGTGGAGAGTGGATTTCATGTGTTACTCATTATAGATTATAGAATTGTCCAAAGTATATTATCCTTTCAAGCCAGTAAGTTGTAACAACCAAGTACTTAAAATTCTTTTAAATTCTTTTAAATCGCTTCTTACTTTAGAAATAGGGAGACAGGATTCTTTAGGCTTCTGTGTGTCATATTAGTGCTAAATGAAAACTCTTGTCTTCAAGCAATTTTAAAATGCCATAGGATCCATTTCAGTGCTCTTATTTTCAGCAACACATAAATAAAAACTTTCATTGGAGAAATGTCTGACTGGGAAGCAGAAACAAAGGATCCATAGAAATGTGTAAATGCTGGGAATATGACAAAGGCCTCTCTGATAATCTTAATCATGGATAGGGGCACTCTTCCAGCAAAATAAATGTCATCATCCCAGCATCTATACACTTTTATTTTATGAATCTATTGCTGCTGCATTAAGGTGTCTTGAAGCATGTTCTGCAGTGCTCAAATACATGTTCCCCTCCTCTCCCCCCTAACTGGAATATGTTATAATGGAGATTTTCATTTTCTTTCATCCTGAAGCAGTCATCTTCCCCTCCCCCTCCACCCAGGTACCCATTTTATTAGTACTGTAACTGATTTCAGTTTTAGCTTTTCATAATCTTGTGTGTGTTATTTTCTTCTTACTTTTTTTAAGTACTTTTTTTCTTTTTTTTCTCTCCTTTTTTTTTTCTTCCCTATTTTTAAATTTCTTTTCTTTTTTTTGCAGGATGATGCCAGACAGAAATATGCTGAACTTATCTCAAGTCTGGTCTCTGCAGAATCTGCTAGCCAGAAGAAAGAGACTTCTCCAGAAGAGGGCAGACATGATGGCTATGAAACATTAATAGTTACTACCAAAAACAATATCACAAAGATAATGTTTAACCGACCTGATAGGAAAAATGCCATCAACCACCAGGTAAAGAAAAGAACTTGGGAGGATTAATGATTTTTTTTATTTCTGAACAAGCTACTTTAATCTTTAAAGGGTCCTTATTACGGGTTCAACAGAACCGACTGAAGCATGGTGGTCTGAACTTTGTGAGGGATCCAACAACAACCTAAGGAATAAACATCCAGTACAAAATGAAATCATTCAGCTAAAATTTTACAAATTAGGCTTTTCTGTGTCTCTTGATTTCTTTCAAACTTAGTATACGATTATGGTCTACACTAAATTAAAATAGCAGACTGCAGAAGACTGGCCTGTGTTTTGGATGCAAGGTTTGACTGCCATGTTGAGTATAACAAAGCATTTGTGCAGCCTTTGGTTCAGTACTGCTGCATGTATGTGTAGGTGATGATCTGTTTCCCACAGTTAACTTCATGAGTAAATCCATCTGTTGGAAGCATCACAATCATCCTGGTTCACAACTGCAGAGATACCAGAGCAGGGTCTTCACCCCACTGCTGCTAATTCTTTAGTATGTTATTTTGTCCACTTAAACTGCTTGGAATTAGCTATTTCACATCAGTGCTTGTTTTTCCAAACGACCTTATTTTGTCCTTTAGATTTGCACTGCAAGTTTTCAGTATTGCAAGCGTGTGTCTTTATGGTCAGAAGTACTTCACGTGTAATACCAAACTTTCTGTGCGTGACAAATTTTTCAGTAGTTAAAAGGATCATAGCTAATCTATCTCTTGAGTTCCTTGTTGCCAGTGTAAATCTCATTTTTTATGCTCTTTTGCAGCATCACATTTGTACTTTGTTGATTTTCCTTTTATGCAGATGTACAGAGAAATTATCAAAGCGCTTGAAGAAGCTGGAAAAAATGATTCTACCATAGCAGTTATTACTGGTATGTTTTATATTGCACCAAGGTATAGTATTGACATGAAATACCTACTTGTGTTTAGACTAAGGTAAAATCAAGTAAGGAAATCCTTTCCTCTATTATAGACCAAAGATTTTTCAAAGTGTTTTGGCAAATTTTCTTCAAGCTGGTGTTTTAAATTCTTAAGCAAGCTTGCTGTTACGTCAAAACGTCTTTCTTAGCTGAGAAGATGGACATGGAATACTCCTAAAGGCTTTATTAATTTTGAGTAGCTAGCTGCCTGTCTGGCCTGTCCTCATTGCAGAAAAGTGTCTTTTTAGGAAATTAGCTAAAACTTGAGTTTTGGCTGGCAGCTAAGTAGTGTGAATTCAAGGTGAGTTTGGGCTTGAACCAGTTTACTCTGAGGTAATTGCTTGCAAATTCTTCTCCACTGTCTGCTTTACCAACACTAGTTCCCATTCCCAGGATGCTGTATTTCCTTTCTGTAGCAATGACTGTGCACCACAGCCCTTACAAGATAAGAAGGGATTCACACAGCTGAAGGTGGAAAGTCTAACACATTATATAGCTGTGAGTCAACAGCAAACACCCCTGCAAAACTTTTCACATAGTGAATAACAGCACTACAGTGTTAAGTAGGTCCCATCCTGTGAATGTCCTCATGGAAAATGGGGTGATTTAGGCAATTGAGTCATGCAGTAGTCAGCTTTTAAATGCTTCTTGCTTTTTTGGTGGTGCCTCAAGCTGATTTATACGTTGAATACCAGCTCATCTGTTTCTTACTGAAGAATCCATCTTCCACTACAGTGATGTCCATGCAGTGCTGTCAGTCTTATCCTTAGGCTGCTATGCCTTTTTCTAAATAGATCATAAAAAAATAAGAAACTCTACCACATTAAATAGGTTATTCTGTCTGCTTTTGATTTCTTAATCAGTTTGAAGGTGGGTGAAGGGAGATGCATCGACTTACATTTCCATTGTCCTGTTTAAAAAAAATGTTTCTCGCATCTAATTGTTATAATGGTTGCAAATTGACAGAAAAAAAACCCTGAGGAAGTGTGCAGGGAAAGAAATGAAATATATTTTCCATCTGACAGTTACAGAAAAAAAAAAGAAAATTAATTTTCCCCAACAAATATTTCACAGCTAGCATTCTTTGGCTTTTTAGTGATTGGTTTTTTTCCAACAAATTGACAGTCAAAACATACTTTTAAACCCTAGATGTCCTTTAAGATATCGTGTATATTTTGAGAAAATCCCTCTAATTACTTAATGTTATTAGACACTCTTTTGTAAGTGTAGTAAACAAAAGCTTCTCTTCTCTTTCCTACTCAGAAACCATTGGTGCATTTACTCCTGTGTGTTCTCTGCAGGAAATGGAGACTACTATAGTAGTGGAAATGATCTGAATAATTTCGCTAATGTCCAGCCTGGTGAAATGGAGAAGATGGCAAAAGATGGAGCAGTATTACTCAAGTAGAACATCTTGGTTTCATATATGCATAAGTTTCTGCAATGGGAAAAATATAATTTGCAGGCATTGTTAGAAAATACAAGAGCAGAGACCCAGTTATGCTATGATTCATCTATTTAGGTGACTGTGTCTAAGGGCTCACCGTGTGCATAAACACAAAGATCGTGGGGAGGAAGTGGTATTAATTGTATGAAATAAATAGATTAATAGTAGAAGTCTTTTTAAGTACAGTGATGCTAAAGATTTGATTTCCTTGTTTAGTCCCTAAAGTACAAACAGGTATAATGACAAAAACATTGTTTTAACTGTATATGAAAAAATTGTGGGGTTTTTGATATCCAACAGTGTCTAGACTAGCAGGAAATGCCAAAGTACCTTCACTGGCAGACTTCTTTAAACAGAGACAGGTGTAATGAGCTTGTTCAAAATTGCCCAGTAATTCTGGGATCTTGGTTCTGCCTTTAAGTTTTAATTTACCTGTTAAATGAATTTATTTTCTAAGGCCAAGTAGATCAGAGATATCATCTCATATAAGGGTTTGCTTCTTTTTTTCTCTCACTTAAGCAGATTTTGTCTTCTCTTTTACTTCTGGATGTGATAATTGCATCTGAGAGATGCTTGCAAATTGGATTGTTTCCTTAGACACTTGTGATTGGTGAAAAAGCTAAAATACACAGAAAATTAGTGGTTTTGGTTTATGTTTTAAAGATGAACTGCAAGTAAAGTACTCAGTTTTGCAGCTTTTACTTAGGTGAGCTGTCTGTGGATCACAGCTGCCCCTCAAAGTGATAATGATGCAATGTGAGCCTGTTGTGAAGATGTTGCTCAGTGGTGCTTGGCAAGTGCTCCAGCCTGCAGTGTTTTGTAGGGTGTTCAGCACAGTGCAGGGTCTTATGTGTTTATGGTCTTTAACTCTGCTGTTGTGAGAAGCCTGTGTTTGCTGGGCTGTTACTATTACACAGGCACAGTGCTTCACTACAGCAATGCACAGAGATGCCAGAGAGATGGAGTTCTTACAACACTGTTCTCTTTTGGAAAATGTTTTATTTTGAGAATGCGTTTTGCTCCTCTTGGATGGAGAAGCAGCTGTCAGATGAAACAAAATGCTGGTTCTCAAACCTGTGCAGAAGAGCACTAGGGAATTCTGTGTTGTGGTAACATCACAGTGTTGGTGCCTGTTGGGGCTTCACTGCAGAACAGAATCTGTGAAGGGAATTGCTATCCCATGGGTGGAGTTGGGATGGATGTGTAGGCAGAGGGCTCTTGTCAGTGAGCTGTTTTCAGCAACTGTAGCTGAAGAGGAAAACACTTCCATGACTTGATCACAGGATCTAGGAAAGCTCTGCTGACATGTACATGTTTGATTCTTAGTTGCTAAGGAAATGCAGCTGTTTCAAATAGTTCTTATTTTGTCAGAATTCATTTCTGAAAGGCTCAAAAACCATACATTACAGTTTCCATCTAGCTCATGGGTTTTGTTATGCAGTGTCTAATTATGTGTTTTGCAATTTGTTTATATTGGATGAAAAACACTTGAGGGGTCTCTCTTACATCTTGCATCTTCTGTTTTCCCTTCTCTCTAGAGAGTTTGTGGGTCATTTTATCGATTTTCCTAAACCACTGATTGCAGTGGTAAATGGCCCAGCTATTGGAATCTGTGTAACAGTCCTTGGTTTGTGTGACCTTGTCTATGCTTCTGACAGGGTAAGTACATTACATGGCCTAACCCAAGACAGTCTTAAATACTCTTTCTGTATTAAATACTACTTGATTTGGGGTAATCTGAAAGAAAATAACACTTCAGAAAAGTCTAAAGGCTTTGTATAACACATCAAGAAACACCTACCTATATTAATAACCAGCACAGGGGTGCATCAGCCAGTGGTTAACATGCATGGAATTTGCTGTGCTGTAGTTATGCTCATCACATTACTGACTCCAGGTTAGAGGCTCTTTTCTAAGAGCCCCTCTTCTAAGCTGGTGTGAAATGATGTCTGTAAGTCCCCTTTTAGGTGTGAAAGGGGGAGCAAAAGTTTATTATGGCATGGAAGTTCAGTAACTGACTGAAGTAATTCATTACAGATCACTGATGACTGTGTCACTCCTGATATATGCTTGTATAACGTTCGTGATTTATTCAGTCA
This sequence comes from Leptocoma aspasia, assembly GCA_013399835.1. NCBI lineage: Eukaryota > Metazoa > Chordata > Aves > Passeriformes > Nectariniidae > Leptocoma > Leptocoma aspasia. The sequence continues at coordinate 2,290,625 of VXAX01002097.1, forward strand.
ATTATTGCCCATAGATCTCTTTTTTTACTAGAAAAATGTTGGCTTCTCACTCTTTTACCCCTCTCATCTGATCTTTTTTTGCTACAGGGTGAACCTATGTTTCCTTGTTTCTCAGTTTAAAGAACAGTCTATATTCATCCTCCCTTGGAATAACCTTAGCCATCAGTGTACTTAGCCTATTAGATATACCTCAGGTTTACCTTTTCTTCTCATTCTTTTCCTTTTTTTGAGCTGAACAGCTGCCATTTATTCAGCTTTTCCTCATGTGGCCTGCAGTCACATTCCTCAGGACACCTTCCATTTGCTCTGTCTCTCTTTAAGCATACTGGTACAAGCTGGACACATCACTCCAACTCACGTCTTACTGACATGAAATGGAGCAGAAGGACTTCTCCACATTCTGCAAGCTGTATTTATGATTTGACATCCCACTGTGTTACTTGATTTATATATTTGTGATCTGATCTAACACCTGGATCCCTTACTGCGAAGTTGCCAGTAAAACAGTTTTCCCTATTGTATATCACATGCTACATACCAAGTTGTTCCTGACAAACTTTAACTTGTCTGTCAGCAGTATCTTCTTACTCATACCTCTCAATTTTATCAAGACTATTTGGAAGTCTAGTCACTTGCCCTCAGCAAATCATCTCCTTATAGCCATGAGTTAGTATAGATTTAGTTGAAGTTTAATCCAAATACACATTAAATGTTTTGTCCTGTTAACATTATCTTTCTTTCTGAATGGCTTGAAATTCATACTTGAACTTCCTTTTATTTTGTATATCTAATAATTGATAAATGCACCTTATTTATGCCTTGTGTTTTTTAAAATCTCTGCATGCTTATATTAGTTGCATACTTATTATCTGACGTAGTTTTCACTTTCTGTGTATTTGTGTTTAAGATCCATGGCAAGCTTATTATTTAGAGTCTACTAGAACCTTCCTACCTGCACTGGGACAGCTTTTGCTTGAACCCTTGGTAACAGTTCTTGGAGGATTTCTGTAGGATCGAACCTAGCCTTTCACTTAGATTATCCTTTGTGTCAATTTTCCTATTACCTTCAAGTTTATTGAAGCCTTCTCAAAGTTGATGGTTCTCTGTTCTAACAGATTGTTCACTGTTCAGTTCTAACTTGCAATTATGGTATTATTTTGTATGAGTCCTTGCTGCATTTCTGGCACAGGCTCTTTTTAGATTTGCTTAAAATTTGGTGAAAAAAGATTCAGTGACTTGAATTTTTCAGGAGAAGAATAAACTTGGTGTGCCTTCAGAAAGGCAAAAATGCTTTTCACCTCCTAAGTTATTTGGAATATGTATTTAATAACATTTAAGGCAAATGTGCATGAACATCCTTTCTGTAAAGATTTTGCACATACACATTAGTTTCTCTAAGTGCTGTATTCAATAGAAGTTCATCAACAGGGTTGTTGGATGTTGTCGCTGACATTTTGTGGGTCCCTGGGTGAAAAACCTGCAAAGGCTTTTCTTCCCAGGGAGGAGTACATTCTCAGCACAGAGTTTCTATAAAAAATCTCTGAGCTGTGTTCTCTTCAAGGACATTGTCCCTCTGGCCTGCCTGTGGGAGGAAGGTGATCAGGGTTATCAGTTCTCACTTTGTAGGATCACACGGACAGGAGAGAGAGAGAAGGACTCTGCCACGGGCAGAGTCACAGCATTCTAAGACTCTTGTACAGGGCAGCAAGAAGAAAGCATCTGAGCTCTGTACATGGGCACGATATAGCCCAAGCCTCAGAACTTTGGAGTCATCTTAATAAATAACATTTAAGCTTTCTGATATATGGAGTCAAAGAATTCTGATTCATTGTCTCGGGGACATTCATAATAGGTTGTGGGAATGGAATTATATGAAGTGAGCTCTGGGATGCATTGAAAGGATGAAGAAATGTTACTGGATGGTATTTTAAGGTCATTATGGTAATAGTTCGGATGTGTTTGGTGAACTCTGTCTCAGTAGAAGATTTTAAACGAAAATTAAATTCTAATACTTCAATTCCATCCTATGATGTAAGGTTTCCTTTATTTTGCTCTTTTTTTTTTTTTCCAGGCTACATTTCACAGCCCATTTAGTCAACTTGGGCAGAGCCCAGAAGGATGTTCCTCTTACCTGTTTCCAAAAATTATGGGCTTAGCCAAGGTAAGAATGTCTGCACTGCCTGTGGGATCATCTGACCTTTGTGTGTTGGTATCCTCTGACCGTGAGAGCAGGTGTGGTCTTCTGTCCATACTCTTAATTTCTCTGTCTATTCTAGAAACAAGGAAACTAAGTTATAGTAAAAAAAGAAAAAAAAAATTAAGAGACAGCAGAATTAATTTTTTTCTCAGAACAGCATAAATCTTTTTTGCTTCTTTTGATATCCCACAGAAAAAATCTGGGTAGTTTTAAATATCTATCTGATATCTCAGGCATTAATATAATGTAATTTTTTGAGCACGGTTTAAATCTATAAAGAGCAGAGCAAGTGCTTCATAGACATGCAAATACCAAGAGTAGTCTGTTCAGTGAGACACAGCCTGCCAGTACATGTTCTAGAAATCTTGGAGTCACTGCAAAAGTTTTATGATGGGGTAATTTCAGATTGCAACCTTGGAGCTCTGCTCTAAAAGACATGTACAGTCCTAGTGAACAGTAGGAACTGTAGGCCAGTCCCTAGTGATGAAGCCCAGGGGTTGATTCTGGGTGTGAAACTTGCTTAACCTCTTCTTTGTGGCCTGGATGATGGGACAGAGTACCCTGCTCAAGCAGGGCCTTTGAAGTAGACAGTATCTGGAGGTTCCTTAATAATTACAATAATAATAATCATCATCTATTCTGTGTTCTTTTGGGAGGGCAGATATTACCAAGCAAGAGAGTAAAATGAATGTGATGTGGAAGCATGCAGCTTCCCTGTCAGATAACTCAAGTTTTGTGTCTTGTTGAATCACACTTTATTTTTTTGATATATAGGCAAGTGAGATGTTGCTTTTCAATAAAAAGCTGACTGCAGCAGAAGCCTGTGCCCAGGGACTTGTGACTGAAGTCTTCCCTGACAGCAGTTTTCAGAAAGAAGTTTGGGCAAGATTACAAGCTTATGCAAGCCTCCCCAAAAATGTCAGTATTTTTAATTTTTCTCCACTTTGTAAGCCTGTAACATTCCCAATTCTTCTGCCAAACCTATCCTGTCACTTGGTTTCACTTCATCCTTAATCAAAATAATGAGGCTCAGTATATTTTCCTTCAAGCAGAGATCTGTCCCTCTGCTGCTGGGAAACAGATCCTTCTCTTCTACTCTCTCTGCACCTAAGACAGTGCACTGTTCACAGAGGTGCAGTGACTGAAAAACCTTACAAATTAACTGATTCATCCACCTGTGCAGTGCCTCTGTGAGTGCCTTGGGTGTCTTCTCTTAGGATTTTATTTTTGTAATAGTTTATATTTAAGAATCTTACCAATGGTTCTGCAATATTATTATAGTGTGTGCACTCTGGGTACTCCAGATGACACTTGAGTGGCTTTAATTTTTGCTGAACTCAGTGTTCCTGCTCCCTATCTTAGGATTTGCAAGACAACTGAAGTCATGGTGATCCTGTGTTACCTTGGACAGGAGGAGACAGCTGTGCCAGGTGCTGATAATGTGGCATTTGACACTGCAGACAGTTGACATGGGTTTTGTTTCTTTTGCCCATCTACTCTGATTATGAGCACTTAGGGGGTTGCTGGTTTGTTTCCCATGAGCCTTCTCCATCTTATTAGCAGTCTGGGGAATTCAATGCAATAAATATTTACAGCTAGGAGATCTGATGTTAATGCAGTTGGGTTAGGATTCTAGTGTGGGTTTTGTATTATTTCCTGAAGCATTAAAGTATAGAAAAGAAAACTTACCTTCCTAATGTTCCTCTCTTTCTCCTCCAGTCCTTGGCAGTGTCCAAGCAGCTGTTACGAAGTATGGAAAAGGAGAAGCTCCATGCAGTCAACAGTAGAGAGTGTGAAGTGCTGACGGAGAGGTGGTTGTCTGATGAATGTGTAAATGCTATTGTCAGCTTCTTCCAGAAGAAATCGAAACTCTGATCTTCACCAACAGAGTAATTCGCCATCTGGTAGTAGCCCAGTCTGCCCTCATCATTAATAAACTTCCTCTTCAAATAGTAATTCTTAAACCTTTTCATGTGGTATATCTCTGTTCTGAGTATTAGATTAAACCTGGTTCCCAAAATTAATACACTGTTACGTGCCTTGGATCCATTATGGATATTTAGGTTGGGGAAAAAGGTTCATTATTCTGTAGGCATCAGTGATGTTTCTGAATAACACTAAAGCAGATTGTCTTCTAAAAGAAGCAAGAGATTCTATAGCACTCTATTTTGATAGCTCTTCAATAAATATCTTATGAATGATCCTTTTTATTTGTCTGTGGGGAAGGAAATACTGTATTAATGAAAAAATAAATAGAAATATTTAATTACTGTTGTGGTGATTCTTATTCTTCCTGTGAAACATCCTGAGTGAGAGGGCAAATAGTTCCTGGGAGCCCTATTAATGTAATAATCCTACAAAAAAAGCATTCACTTGACTTCACATTCAACCCAAAAGATGTTTGTTTTGAGCTTTGTGAGTCTAATCTCCAATGTATTTTTCCATTAATTGCTTCAAATGACTCCTTTTCTGTGGAAAAGTGTGATGTGTTTGCTTTCCTCGTGGGAAAATGCAGCCCGTGATAACCTGTGGATGGATGAAACAGCAGAAACAGGAATGCCTTGATCAGTAGATGCCAGCGTACCTCTTACAGCAATGGGAGATAAACCACTGCTCTCTGTGAGTAATGAGAATAAATCAGCATTATCTATAGGGGATGGAACTCTCCTGTGTGGTTGTGGTTAACTTTTGGAAAAGTTAAATCAGTGTCTCAGATCACTTAGAAAGTTCATAACTTCTATGTTCACAAAATGTTTGTTTCAAATTATCATCTTTAGTAATTTATACACATTTTATAGGGGTCTGGTATTAAGAACAATGAAGTCTGATGAATCTCTTAAGACAATTTCTATTTACTTCGTACAACAAAGCAGCAACTTTGGATAATTTCTTCTGAAATACAGTCACTTATTAATTATATCTATTATAATTAGATTGTTAGAATTACGTAAGTGTTCCTGAATGTTCCCTTCCACTGTTGGATGGTGCCCATTTTCCTAATGGGGGTGCAATGCACAATAGGATTCAGGTCCTGCTTGGCACAGTTATACACACACCTACTATCTGCCTCAGTGTTTGTATAGAAACAGAGGTAAATAATCAAATGGACCACATGAGTACCAGAGGCAAGATACCAGCACCAAGTTTCAGAAAATAAGGTGTTCTAAGCTTACACTGATAAGACCTGCAACGTTTATTGATTATGTTCATTATAGTTACTGCTAATACAACACCTGTTTGACTAAAAGCACATGTAAGACCAACAATTAGAAATCCAAAGTCTGTCAGAACCCACAAAACTCTGCCTATAAGTGATATAATCAGTATTTTCAGGCTGCATTATGAAGCCAGCTTTTGTGTTTCTAACATTGAATTTACAGTGAATACCCATAATGACTGCTGTGTTGAAGTGCCTCTTCCTTGTTCCAGCTGGATGTGAACACTTCCATGAAGGTAATGTCATAGATCTCTGATCTGAACAAGGACATAATAAGTTTTCAAACGGGTTAGAATTTATGATGAAAAACTAAACTATGGTCTTTGTTAAAAGGTTTCCTGCACCTGGAAACTTTCCTGGGTACTTACAGATGATTATGCACGTTATACAATCACGTAGAAATCAAAAAAAATGTTTTCATTTGCAAGATTTTCTTTGAAGTTTATTTTTCTTTCATTTGCAAGTGAGCAAACATTAAAATGCACTCAGTATTGGCTATAACATATATGTAATGTCACTATCAGTTGCTATCAATACATTTTAGCCATAAGTAGGCAGAGTAGGTTTAGAATGCAACATGTAAAACCTGGGGAGGAAAAAGCAAGCCCAAAACCTTTGTCCCTTCCTAAAATCCCCATCTTGTTCATGCGGACCCAACACCTGAGGTAGGTTAAAAGCCAAGTTCAGCTCACTGAAACTGTTACATGGTTGTAACAGGTTAAAATTTTCTAGTTAGAGATCAAAGGAAAAAGGCAAGTTGATAATTTCTGAGAAGTGTTTTCACATGCACTATATCTCAAATTTATTTTCTTTTTTTGCAGGATTCTTGTGGACCTTTTGCTAAATTTGAGGTTATCTGAACATCAGTGTAGTGTAACAGAGGTGAAATTTGGTGGCCAAATAAATTAGGCATCCTGTTTTATTTCATATTCCTTGTGCTTATTGTGCAATAAATTTCTGATATTTGAACAAAATTTTCCTTACTTTAGCTAACACAAAATATCAAAAAGAATGAATGTTTTATGCCTGGAAGAAGACAAATGAAGGTAAAATTGTTCTGAGCAGTTAAAATAATGTTTTAATAGTTATATCAAGTTAAATTGAGTATTTCATGTCATAGGTAGCCACCCAGGCCAAACAGGGAGAGCAATGCATATAAAGACATGTTAGCACTCTGGAATTAAATATCAACAGGTAATTATGTTTATGTACTTTCTAATTGGAGCACTCAACATGTCAACATTAATTGATGTCATTTTTTTTGTCATTAAGGAAGGGCATTTGGGAGGTAAAAACCAGTATGTTCCAGTAAAAGCCTTGAGTCTTCTCTCGAGCATGTTAGTCTGTTGCACCCTGAAGATTCTTGTAGACATCTAAGTATACAATTCATTAACCCCATTATTAGTATTACTAGTATAATTTCTTCAGTAGATGATCTTTATTCTCTGTTTGATTGTTGGTTTTAGTTATTGATGAAATAGGATACAGCAGGAAGGGAGGTTTTGCTTGGCTGTTTGTCTCTTATTGGTACTGGGCTTTCTCTTCCAATTTAGTTAAGATCCTAGAACTGCAAGAACCACGTCAGTACTTTGAATTTCAAACAGCATTTCTTGTGCACCATGTATTCTAATTAATAGAAAACATTTATGCAGATTGAGAACTCCAACCTGAACTTTGAATAATCACTTACCTTGTTTTCCCTGAATGTATACACAAATAATGATATCTCCAGTTTGTATCCCTCATGATTAGGGATATGAAATGTGTTCACCTTAGTTAACATGTAGTGATGTATAGAGTTTCATGTTTTTCAGCCAGCAAAATAGCTATTGCAAATGTATTTTTTACCTTGTCTTTTAGATAAAAGTAGTGTAACTAATTTACAGATATAAAATAAGGAATTCTTTACTTATTGATATGAATATTAATTTAAAAATCTGTAAAATATTTGCATAGCTTAGAAAAACAGGAATTAAAATACTTACAGAAAATCCATGGAGTTTGTAACATACCTAAAAGAAGATAACAAAATAATGTCTAAGTTGCTGCAATTTGCATTGAAGGAATATTTTTGCTGTCTCACAGCACTGCTGAATGTTGTTCAATATATTTCATTTTGACATTTAAAGTGATGACTGTGGAACATTTTAAAACCTTTTTTTTAAAGCATCTGAGCAACAAAAGTCAACTTCTGACCTTATTGTTCTATTAATCCTGATCTTTTGAAAATGTGACTTTACAGTTCTTTTGTGATACAAGTACAGAATGCTGGGTTTTTTTATGAAGGTCTGCTATTGTAAAAGAAGTAAAAGAAGGTACACGTAAGTACACAAAATTAGTGGAGAAATGGCTTGGAAATCTCCAAGTAGTAGTAGAATCCACAGTAATAGAACAAAACATTTTGCCAAGGACAAACAGTATCAAATTGATCTAATTTCCTTCATTAGTGTGACCTGCTTGGTGTGGAAGTGGACAGCAGTGAATGTCATTTAAGTTTAGTAAGGATTTTGTGCTATTCTGCTATGCAGCTGCAATAAACAATTCCAGGAAATGAGATCTAAATTAAATCACAGTTGTAGGGTTGTAGAATTGGCTGAAACACTCAACTAAACAGCAGTCATCAGGTCATCAAAATGAGGGGGCACAGACGGGGATCTGCAGGAATTACAAAACAGTTTGGGCTGGAAGGGGCATTTAAAGATGTAGTTCCAACCTCCCTGCAATGAGCGGGGATACCTTTGACTAGATCAGGTTGCTCAGAGCCCCATCTAACATCCCCTTGAATTTTCCAGACATAGGGCATCCCCCACATCTCTGGGCAGCACTGTTCCAGTGTTTCACCACCCTGATTGTAAGAGACTTTTGTCTTAATATCCAGTCTAAACCTGCTCTCCCCTTTAGTTTAAAACCATTACCCCCTGCATATCACAACAGGTTCTGCTAAAAAGTCCAAATGTGGTAATGGCATGTATCTTCACATGCACTTTTTCCTGGAAAAGCACACAGAGAGAATTTGCTGCTGCTGCTTTTGCTGAGTTGGATGTCAGAAGAAAACATTATTTTATAAAATATGTGGCTGACACCAAGTTTTAACAATCATGAGCTGGATTGTTCATAACCAAAAGGATGAATTTCAATGAAGAGAAGCTCCTTTCCACTCATACTACTTCTGTTGTATTTTCTTTTGATGATTCTACTAACAATTAAATTATTGTCTAGCAATGTTGAAATTAGATACCCCAAGAATGGACATAATTGCTCTAAATTTGTTACCTCAGAACAATTTCAATAATGATTAACTTTGTATCAAACCTTAAATAGGTTTGTTTCAATTTTAGTTCTTGCTAATCTACCCATCAAGGACAAACAAATTCTGCAATATGAAGTAAGAACTCCAAAACAACTTCTATTAAACATTTCCCTTTCCAAAACCCTGCCCTTACCTCATAGTTCTTCATCTCTGAGAATGTGCTCTGCCCTTGCTCTTGCTGGAAAACATATAGAAAGGTGATACTAATGGGGTGGAGAGGGGAATTGTCCCAAGTTTTACTACTATGTGCTGTAGCTAGCAGAGAGCACATGGCCAGGTTTTGGAAGGTTTTTTCTTTTTAATATGCTTTTGCAAGTTTTTTGCAAATTCTGTATTTCAAAAGATTTAGGAAGAATGTGATACTACATTTCCTCTTACAGGACAATCTTGTAACAGTTGTGCCTTCTCCTTCTATAGTAAATCAGGAACGCAATGGATTTATGTGTGATTGCTCAGTCACCTAGAAACTGGGAGAACCATGGGATGGGGGCTTCTGCCACTCTCTCCTTCCCTGCTCCATAAAGCCCTGTGGAAGTCCAGTGGCTTAAGGAGTGTTCAGCAAAGGCAGATATTTTACCTCTGTGGTGGATATTAAACCAAGAAACCACTATATTTTTTTAAACTGCTGCCCCTTGCATTCAATATCAGCTTAAAACAAACCACAGTTTCCCTTGTGCCTTTCAAGCTTCATTTCCTTTTATCATTCCTATTGCAGATAAAGACCCTGATAACACTATTTTCTTTTGGCCAGTGTATTATCACAGGGTATTCATCACAGGGCACTGGACTGCTCATGGTTATGGGAAAAATTAGATTGGAGCTAGAACACTTTTTAGACCAAAACCAGAATGCAGTTTGTGATTTTTGGGTTTTTTTATTTGTTTATTTTGCCTAGCATCTAGCTGTGTTATGGATGTTTGGACAGCTTTTCATTCATAACATTTGCAGCACATACTCTGAACAAGACTCTGCTTTGCCACAGTTAAATTCCGGTCACTGAGGGCCAGCTGGGAAACAGGAGGGAAGCCTGGATGTTACTTGTGTTTTGATGTCTTGGTTTATGTGTTTGTTCTGTTCTGTGATCAGTGTACTAGAAAATCAAAACCACGTTGTGAATCCAGTAGGAACAGTACAGAGAAGGTCTTCAGCCTCCCCCTGGCCCTAGCAGCATGCAAAGGTAAAGTGGATGTGCACCTTCTTGTGGGAGTCTGGAACAAATCTGGAAGCTTGTTACGCAGGATTAGTTGCAGTCTTTGGAGCAGATCGTCTGTGAGATGTCCTAAATTGCTCTCAATTTCATGTATTCAACTACTATGTAATTTACTACAGGAAATGAGAATTTCTGGATTATTTTTAAAGAAAACCCTCAAAAAAGAAAAGGTTTTGATCTAGGCATTATTTGGGATCCTCATGTAAGCACAGCTCAGGTTTTTTATTAAGGCCTTATAAACATAAATAGATTGCAAATTACTTGCAAATAAGAATGGACATGGTATATTAGCTTTAATGAGCTACAAAGCAATTTGGGTCAACTTGTGAAACCACCCATTTCCTACCCTGTCAGCAAGTGCTGGATGTTCTCTGTAGAAGAAGGAACCTCTATGCCTAAATTTGCTCTGCCAGATTTATTTAAGCCTCCTAGAGGAAGAAAAAGGATAGGCATTCTGCACATTTCAGATTTCATTTAAAAACACAGTGACCAAATTGTCATTATTCTGTGTGAAGGAGATCACCCAAAGGTTGCAGGTAGTCCTCATATTAAGCCATGATGCGGCATCAAGAGGCTGAAAGGAACACACGTTTACCAGTTTAACCCAGCTGGCCTGATTTGTCTGGATATTAAATCCAGACTAAATTTTATTTTATTATTTACAGAATTCTGTGTGTTGCCTTCCTAGTTGACTAGTAGATACACAAGTAACCATGGTATGGAAGTCAGCTTGGCTGTAGTTGAGCAAAACCTTGTTCCTTCCCATGGAAAAGCTGTAGCCCAAATGTCAGGTTGTTTTACATGGAGTACCTTATCTGGACAACGTTTTTAGGATGAGCTTTGTTTTAACATAGGAGAAAGATTTGTAGAATATCTGAGCTGTCCCCTTTACACAAGATTTGCAATCAGTAGTTAAGAGCTGTTTGAAAAGTGAATATGCAGAATGTCAAACCCAGGCTATTAAATACCCTTTCCTTGCTAAGACAGATTAAAGTGGTTACCTCTCTTTTCACGAATGAATTCAACTGCATCCTCTAAAAAACTATGCTTGTGCCTGATACTATGTCAGATTCTGTGACAGATCTACCTCTCCAAAGGGAAAGGTCTAGTGTAGCTGCAGGTTTAAATTCACTCTCGAAGACTTGAACATGTCAGAATTTCACTAAGAATCTGTGAAAAGGTCCATTTCCTCTAACAATACAGAATTAGGGTTTTAACACTTACTGGCAATCAAGAGTGTTCTTCTCTGCCTTCTCGTGCCCATTAACCTTTGCTATCAACTCCTTTCTTTTTAAAGCTGTACAGACTTTCTTTGCTGTATTTATTATTAGTCTTGGTAGCTACCATCAGTCCTATTCTTCAGACTGGGTGTACTTCAAGTATCCTCAGGGACCCCCTCCTAGTTTCTTTTGTTGCACTCTCACTTAATAAGTCACTTCTGAGACTGAGCCATCAACAGTTACTCTATCAGATATAGCCTATTGGTTCATACCTTCCCATAAAAATTATTTCTCAATAACTTAAGCCAAACGCTGAATCTTTGTAAATATTCAAGTGTTTTTGTTATTTTATGAATAATTACCTCATACCTACTTTATAGAAATATCTGGGCCACAATCATCAAAATCAATGTTTATGAGGAAATAATTAAGACAGTGAAGAATTCAATAGATGTACGATGGAAGGAAGGCCAAGGTTTTAGAGTAAGTATTGTCACAAGTGAAAATGAAATTTTAATTATCTATGTACTTAGATGAACAAAACTAAGACACAAAAGTGTAGAGCACATGTGGTAAGTCTCACTTCTGTACCCACACTCAAATATACTTAAATTAGTAATGTGATACATAATTTACAAGTTAATAAATGAAAATACACATTCCCTCCCACTTCACCATGCTGCTACTCCCCACCCATTTTTTTCCCTTATAAAGATTAATCTGTAAGTATATATGGCTTCCCTTCACTGCAATACAATGCAATTCTTTCATCCCCTGACTCAATACAGGTTAATACCTTGCTATAAAAGATAAAAAAAGACACAGTGAAAATAAAAGTGAATTCACATTAAATCTCTGGTGCTGAGGGGCCTTCCAAAACTACGGGAGAGGCAACTTAACAAAAGCTCCATTTTACATGTTCAGGAAGACTTTTCCAGATATTCTCTAATGCCTCTGATATCTAAGGAGACAACCCCTATTCAAAGAACTACACAATTTCTAGTGCATTTGAAAATTGTTCAGACATTTCACAGCTTTGCAGTAGGATATGTAGACACAACAGAAGACAGGATTAAGGCAAGTTTTAAGCATAGTTTATTACTTTCAAGCAATTGCCACTTCTCAACATCCTCTACCCACATTACAAATTTACACATGCTGTAGAAGATCCCTCTATCTCCAGCAGTATCACAGTCTGGTCTGCCTTCTGTATGGGGGCCAATATACACATAAAGGTTCTTCACAGGTTTAATGCCACTTACCCTATGTATGGAGATAAAGTATTATTAAAAAGGTTTTAAAGGAATCATTATCTTCTATTAAAAATTCTTGAACATTAATTAATTTTTAAACTAAGTAGTACACACCAAGGTAATAAAAACACATTTTAACTCCACTGGAATATTGTTTTTTCTGAAGGCTTGGAAAACTGAGTATGTTAAATGTGAAGCTCCTTGTCACCATGAGGGAGAAGGAAACAGAAATCAGCACGGTAGATTTAGCCAAACCTTCTGTATGTAGGACCTCTAGCAAAGACATAAATTAAAAATTTTTGCTCAACAGGAAAAGGTAAGTTATCCTCCCTATTAGATGAGCTGAGAAATTGTTCACTCTGTTGCACAGCTGTTCTGTTTGCACTCAGCCACAACCATGAGAATTCAGCTGACTGTAGTGGCAGCCACAGCTACTCTCCTCAGAGACCTCAGGCTACAGGGACAGGCATTGCCCAAAACTGGAGAGGGGCCTTGACGGTGTCAAAAAGTCCTCAAGTCCAGAGGTTTTTGAAGCCAGAACTAAAGAGTTTTCTACTGTTGTCAACAAGAAGTAGCAGCTGGATGGGGGACTGAAATCCACTTTTTTTAAATAACCCCTGCCAGCTATTCTCTGTATGGATAACTAGGTTTGATAGAATTTGAATAAATAATGAAACTACTGAAGTTGAAGAAAAAAGTACATCACCTGCTTAAATGGTTTCTGGTTAACACATTTATTTTCACCAAATATAATGGCCTGGTTTTTTTTCCTAAATGTAATAGATTTTGTACTGCTCATTCTATCATTTTAATAAAACTACATTTAAAGAGTAATGCTGGTTTACCTACATTTAATTACAATAAAAAATCTCTTCAACCAGAAACAAAACAATCTATGCAACAAATTTTAATACAGCAAGTATGTTTCAGGAATTATCAGTAATGCAGCAGTGTTAATCAATTCTGAACTGAAATGCTGGAAACTGAAAAATTAAGACAGAACTAGATGAAGAGTATTTTTCATATCTTTTATAGGACAGAAACCTTTGTTCATGTCTTCTGGTAGCCTTCATCTTCTTTTGAGCTGCACCTACAACACAAAGAACAAGTAAACGAGCAACTTTATGCTTCTCCAGAACAGCTTAAAACAATTCTGTAGGCATTAAGGGGCATCTTTTCTACTGCTTTGTTTCTGCATCACCAACTCATTTCATTGCTTCATATTCCTATTTTAACAAAGTACAAAGCAACAGAAAGAATAAGCTATTACTACGTCTGTGTAAAAGTGCCCTCAGAAGTGCTGCCTATGTTGTAAAAGTGCAAGTTACACTTGCTGTATTTAACTAGCAAGCAACTAGTGTTTCACTAAACATGAAAGCTAACTCCTTTCATTTCCTGTATGAAAAAGATACCTCAATATGTGGAAATAGGGAGAGATTGGTTTTTATTAGAATTTTACAATATAAATTGAGAAGAGACAGGTTAAAGGTTCCAAATAGGTATACAAAACCACCCATCTCCTGCCTTGTTTTCGTAGTTAGTTCATTACACCTCCTCGGTGGGGTTTTCCCCACCAGCAGAATGACCTGCTTTGTGGCACTTTTCCTCATTCTTGAGTGCACTAAGAGTGCATGACTGCTGCCATTATGTACCTAGATGGATACAAAAATCCTTCTTAGTTCGAAGTATTATAAAGTATGTGAAACCAGTGGGGTTTTCACAGCCTGTCAGAATATATTAATAGAAAACGAAAAGAGAACATTAAAACTGCAGTATAGACCTGAAAAGGTTGTTTCTGTTTTCATCACCCTGTATAACCAACTCAATTGTCTCAAGCTCTTTTAACTTGTTGCTAAATGTTTATCTACACATGCTGTCAGAAATAACCTTGTTAGGAAGGTGAAGTTGGTGTCTCAGCAAATCAGACCCATGGAGTAGGCGTTGAGTGGCCTGTGACTCGCTTTCCTTTTTTCTCTTTCAGCACCATCAAAAAGGAAAAGTGAGAAAAACAGCACAAACATTAGTTAAAGCCTGAATTTAATCCCATGTCCTACAGGAATAATTTCATTACAATGAAAGCAGACAGACAGTATCTGTAGGGTTTTTTGCTTTGTTTTTAAGCAGTGATAATTATATATCCAATTAATATAGCCTATAGCTCTCCCAAAGATCATGACATTTAATAATCCCTTTAATTAAACGATTAATAGGAAATGCAGGGGCGGGTCTTACAAATTACCTGATTTACCATCACTGAAGACAGATTCTTTTAAAAATGGCTACAAATGCCTTGTTCACAAAAGACTTTATTATCTAATGATGCATACTGAAAACATACAGAAATCTGCATGGTCCACTTTACATGCAGCAGAACAATCTTCACTTTACAATAAGTAAGTGTCAACTGTTTTATGCAAGAGACAACACTTTAAAGTCACATTTCTTAAAGAAAAGCCTCATTTACAAAAGAAATAAAAGGTAAAGAAGCAATTACCGCTTTTAAAAAGCAGCTGCTTTGTTCAAGAGTGGAAGGTTTATGCCTGTATTGAAAGACAACATGATCACAAATAATGAAAACAATGAACAAATGAAACACTTTTAGCATAAAGCAGTACACTTTCAAAATGACATACAAATAGTTAAAAATTTCATTATGTTGTCTATCTATCCTTTAGATATAAGGTCTTTCGAATGAGATCCCAACATATGTAATTACTAAATGAAAACTCTTCTGTAAGTATTGGTTCTATGTCATAGTGAACTGTATTTAACAAAATGTATACAAAGTCTATAGCAAGTTGATAAAAAAAACTAAAGTAATAAGAAACAGTACACTGAAGGCGCTCTATCCATCAAGTGCGCTCTCTCCCAGTTTTAAATGTGATGAACAGAACAGAAGTTGTAACTATGCCACGGTTGCAATGCCAGAAAATAAAACAAGATCATTTCTCAAACATGCAGGGAATTCTGCCACAATGCTATTGTCTCTCATTTGTCAGTTGTTCCAGTAAAATAACAGCTTAAACACCGGTGATGTTGATGGGTTAGCTTACCTTCAGTGTACTGAAAGTTGTACACAACCTGCTTTAAAAGAGGAGACCATCCCTGCGGGCAGGCTCAAGAAGGAACAGACCCCCTTCGGCACTGACTACACCAAGGGCATGCTGCTGTGGCCTGCACACACACACCTAGGAAAATGTGAATATAAACAGCATTTATGCTGGCCATTTTGTAAAGACAAAAATGAAGCCAAGTCTGCTAAAAACAAATCAACCACCCAGTATTACTGCTCTCTTTTTTTTTTTTCTTTCTTTTTTTTTTTTATAACAGATGCTTTTTTCTTTTTATAATATATACGAACTGCAACCATATACATTAGCATTGTACTTTTGTGCAGTCTTGGCAATTAAAACAGTTCTACAGTGAAAATTTTCACATAAGACACAAAACAGAATTACTCTAACATTTCTAAAAGAAATATCAGCCTTGATGTTAATTCAAATGTATCATTTCTTCCTCAACTTTGCAGGGGAAATATTTATGTTTATATACATTAATAACTGCTGTGAAATTTCTTCAGTCTTTGTATCTTAATTAATCAAACCCTTTGAACTTCTTCATCTGGTTTAAATTTTCTCCTGGATGAAGGCATGCTGCAGAGCCTGGTTGATGCTAATCCGTTTAGCTGGGTCTAGCATTAGAATCTGGTCCAACAAGTCCTTAAGCTGGTGCACTTTTTTACGCTGGTCTTCAGGGAGTCGTTGGCACCCAATCAAGTCTGCTAATAGGTCCTTGGTTGGATTAATGGTGCTCATAACAGTAACCTTCTCCTACAAACACAGAAATGGCAGCCTTGTAGAACAGAAGTAATGCACAAACCCCCTGTCCATCCCCTTTACAGAGCTTCAGCAGCAGCTTTTCTGCAGGCTTGTCTCGCATCTGAGCAGCAACACCCTGCCCCCATATGGCCTCATAAAATGGTCGTGTGCAGAGAAAAGAGTGGAAAAAACACTGTCAGGGGGGAGGCCACCAACACAGGTTCACACATGAACCTCACCTCCCAGTTAACTCAGAACATGGAGGTCCACATGGAAAGTTCCCATATCTGACCACTATTTTGTGATTCTTCTTAAATAAAATATGTCAAAATGATACTAAAATTAACAGTGACCTTATACAATATAACTATATCATACAACATATATCATCCTTCTACAAAATGAAGGCAGAATTTCTTTTATTAGTAATTTAAGGATAGATTATATGGAGATACCCTATATATCTGCCAAATTAAATTTAGATTTTTCTTAATCGTGTTCCTACATCCTAGGGAAAAAAAAAATCTCTTTTGCCATTTTATAACTACGTAATCTGTCCATACTGCTGCAAAAGGACTTTCTATTACCTTATAAAATCTTGGTTTTAATTAGGAAGCCAAGGTACATTTGAAAGACCATATAGTAAGAAAGCTTGGAAAAAGTGATGAGTTAGTCAACACATGGAGGGGGACTTACCCTTTCCGTCACTTTATCTACTTCTATATACATAAAGTTGAGGTTTTGATCAAAGTGCTGATCTTTGAATACACCTTTTCGAATCATCTGGAAAATGAGGAAGAGGCAAGAGTTTCAGGCAAGTTCTCTGTGTCTTATACATTTCACAATTATCATCAATTTATTATTTTTATTATTAATGAATAATTTTATTATTAATTAATCTATTTATTTACTGCAACATAAGTAATTTAATACTAATAAAATATACCAAAGGACAGGAAGAGATGTTGAGATTGAATACAAAGATACAGTTCAAACCCTTTGAAAAAGGACACAGTATCTTTCATTGACTTACGCATTTTTTTTCAGGTCAGTGCTTAGAAGGTTTCTGCTTTCACTTTATACTTAGTCTATGAAAAAGAAGCTGTATACTTTCACTTCATAAGTTTTTAAATAAGTAAAAACTACACAGTCAGAGCAAAGTCTAGTACTTACTGTTAAGAAAAAATGTGTATCATGAGAAACAGAATTCCAGGAGAACAAAGACTGTATGCTCTACAGTTCATTACAGCAGTTTCATATAGTGAGTACTTCTTTTTCTTACCTTGTTTGGCATCTTTCCTTTGAGATCCATGGCAAGTTTCAACATATGATTATTGGTTTTGCCAGGAAACAGTATTTTTCCTGTATAAAGCTCATATAATGTGCAGCCTACAGACCACATATCTATACCATAGTCATAGATTTTTCCTATAACTGAAACAGAGCAATTCCAATTAATTCCATAAAGACAGATGTTGATATAATATCACAAAAGCAGATGAAAAAATTCTGATTTGTAAACTATATTGGTGCTGCTCTTCTTAGGAATGAAAAGCTACTATAAAAGAAGGACGTAAACCTTTTAGCTTTTAAAGTACCCCTTTACTTTAGAAAGGGAGGCTTTTACCTAACACCTGAACTGATCAGCTTTAAATTAGGAAAAACCAAGAAGTCAGAAAAATACCTCTAAATTGAAACATAACTATAACACCCATCAGAATGACTTCTCACTGAGCTGATCACCAACATACATGAAGAGTCACATGCCTTCAAAGCCTGAATTTTTGACAGCCATCGTATTCCCAGTGTCATGTTTTGCTGAGACTAGAGAATAAATTCAAGTCAAATTTTTATCTGCTAGTACTGGCACTTGCTAGTATGTGATAGATGTAGCTAATCCAAAATGTACTTACTGATTTCTGGAGCTCGATAAAATCTACTGACTAGATAGGGTGTGATGTCGTTATCTGCGACATGTGAAGCTGAGCCAAAATCACAAAGCTTTAGTATCGTTTTAGACTCATTCACCTGAAAGTTAAACATAAATATCCATTAGCACTATTTGTGGACAGAATTGATAACAGAACTGTAAAAGTGACAACACGTTAAGTCAGAGACAGGAAAAACATTCAGCCTTTAAATGGGAAGTTCCTTTCTCTCTGTATTCTAAGAAAATTATTAAAATTGCTCAAACTGAGAGTTAATGTCTTCAGATCCTACAAAATACAAAAAAAAAGTCAGTTTCATGTACTTTTCCCATAACAAAATATCCTTGGTGGACCCAGATTTCATTCCAAATACTGAAATTTTACCTATTTAGACTTGCAACTCCAGTATCCAGAGTACCACTTATAAAACAGCATATTATCCACATCTCATGCTTACATAGTAGATTTTACTGCTGATATAGTAATAAGAGAACATTTTATGTAAATTAAAAATCTGAGTAGAGGCATGACGTCCAAAAAAACCAAAGAAAACCGCTGGATTCCTCTGATGTAGCTCTCATGCCCTACTGCAAAAGAGGCATTAAGGACCTTTCCCCATCATCTGACTCAGATAAACAAAATCTCCATTCAGACTCAAACAACCTGCTTCCATTTTGCAGAAAGCAAGAACATCTCTCAACTATTGATGGGAAAATTTCAAATATTGCTCCTGTAAGACATTGTGCTACTTTAGAAGGTCTGCTTTCTATAAAGATAGAAGGGGATGAATGTTTGAAAGATTTATTTAAAGAGTTAAAGATTTTATTTTAAAGATTTCATTTAGATGCTGTGTTGTATTTCTTTCTTATTATTTATACCACAATATCATTTTATATCAAAGTGCACCATTAACATTTTCAGTAAATTTGACTTCACCTTAAATTAACAGAATATGAATTTCAAACACTTTATTTTACACTACAGACCAAAACAAAACAAAGTTTTAATTATTTGTTACTTACCAAAATATTATCTGGTTTAATATCTGCATGTAGGATATTGCATCTTTTAAGAAGTTTTAAAGCCAGGAACAATTGCTGGCTGTAGGAACGCACAGCTTTAATGTGGAGTCCAACATCTTTCCCATACTTCTTCAACACTTCTCGTAAATTCATACTGTTAAGGGAAAGGGGAAAAGAAAGAATTGGAAAGAGCTTAACAGAAAAACCGATAGCAACCTCCTAAATTCTAAGACAAACTCGAACAAACCAGTTAGCTTTAAATATTTTTTGAGAATGTAGCATTCAACATTCCACTCTGTGAGCTACAGAATTGAAATAAAAAGGCTGGTCTATCAGATCTATCTTATACCTGTGTAATTATTTACTACACTGGACTTACTTAGTTCAGAGCATATTTTTAATCAATATTGATATGAGAAGATTTCTTTGCACATGAACCGCATTTTCTTAACAACTGTAAACCCTTTGTACTCATTTTCGTCAGAAATGAATGAAAAAGGAAGCACACAAAAATAAAAGCTGAGGAGATTTTTTTGGTGACTTAAGCAGCAGATAAAAAGACCATAATTCCAGGACAAAAACATAACTGGACATAAATAAGGTACAAGTGTGTTATCAAGAGACAGTGTAACACAAGACAATAATTTGTTCTACAGCTTATTAATGAAATATGATCGTAATCTCACAAAATTTGCATTGTTTCAGTATATAACTTATCTTCACCCCAAATACGGCAAAACTTAAAATATGACATACACAGAAAACTTACAATTTGAATAACTCATGTCCTAGGCAGGAATGGGGACTAAGGCAATTGATATATCTGATCTACTATAAAACAGTTATCTACAATCAACCTGTCACAAGAGCTTAATTACTTGAACAGAAAGTGAGCATGCAAAGAACCACTGTAACAATTTTCTCCCTAAGGCTTTTAATATATGTGTACTCTTTACAGAATATACACCATTTCCTAAATCTCTCTGGGAATTCATCTTACAAACCCTTAAAATGAAGAATTATGAAAACTAATAAAAATACTGACATACACAAAAAATTATTAAGACCAGTACTAGACAGATGAGCCATCTTTAATACATTATCTTGTTTCAAATATTTTCCAGGCAGAAAACTCACAGAAGTGCTAAAAAAAAAATCAGAAGTAGTTCAGTAGTCTGTGAATTTGCGCCCACAGCCAATTTTTTTTTTTGTTTCAAAGTTCCTTGCATTCTTGAATCTTGGCACTAGAACAAGGTATCAAAACAACAGCCAAATGCAGAAAGGTAAAGAACATACAGTAGTACTTTACCTTTTACAGACAACCCCAAACATTTGTCATCTTACCTGAGCGGCTCAAATACCAGACAGAGATGTTGTTTGTGGTAGAAATGCCTGAACAACCGTAGACAATGAAACTTGTCATCAGGATCAGCATCATTGAGCTTCTTTAAAAATTCCAGTTCTTTTAGGCCAGTTTTTTGCCTGAAAACAGAGAAATGTGATTACAAAACAAGATAGTTAAAGTCTAATATCTTTTAAAATCTAAACATTCACTTGTGTGGCTATTATTAATTACCCAGGAATGAGAAGTGTCTTGTCATTACTTAATGTACCACAGCTAAAAAACCAAAATCACAACAATGATTTGCTGTCAGTGACTACACACTAGGTAAGTTTATTTAATTCCTGGGTATTCCCTGTACTTTTGCAACCTACTTATCCTTTCCTCTTCAGTCTCAGTTGCATGTAAGGCTAAAACTGGATTTTGTCCTGTAATGTGACAAATTTCAAACAGCACTCATTTGAGAAGTTTACTTGTTTAAAAAAGTGCTTCACCACATACAACAGTATTAAAAGATTTAAACTGAACTATGGATTCAATTACACATCCAACCTTATTACCTGTACAACACACCAAACTGAAACAGCTTATCACCCTCCCTTTTGCCTTTAAAACTTTTCTAGATACTTATTCACGTAACTAAAACAAATCCAGTTATACACTCAGTAAGACAACCTTTAAAACTTCCGAGGTAAAATACATGGAAAATATTTTCATTTAAGTTGTCATTAACAGAAGAGGACACAATAAATTACTGTACAAATACTGCAGCAGATGGTGAAAACAAGTATTGTAGACAAGTAAGTCCTCAAATGACATAGTTTAAGAGATCTTAGTTGTTAATGTTCACTCATTCTGAAAGACCTCTTTTTTTTTTTTGTATTTCAACAGTGAGAGTCCCATCTCTTTTTATGTATCTTATATACATGTAAATGTTTAGAAGATATACCAAAATAATTAAATGTATGGAGATCTTTTTGTAAGTTGCAGATGACTAACTGGCATCCAACCCACAGCCTTCCAAATACATTTGGTCCATCGAAACAAAACTTTTACAGTCCACAACTCTCATCTCAAGAAATGTAGGGCTCATAATTAGCTGTAACCTTGTTTCTTGCTATCACTGTTCCTTGCAGTTTTGCAAATAAGAAAGTGCCTGATGAAAATGCAAGTACTCTTCTTCCTGTGATAGCTGTAAAGAAGTGTGGATACAGAGTCCTCAAGTGCTTCCCATTATCTGGCTCATATTAGCAGAAAAGGCAGGAATCACAGCTGTGATCTGTTACTTCACTTGAAACAAAGGGAGATTCAAATCACATCATGAAAAACTTCCAACTGTTCCACATGCTGTACTGCCACCAAAAAAACCCATTACTTACATAAGTTCATTGTTCCTGATGATTTTCACAGCTACTTCTTGGTTTGCTCTGGCCATGTCCCTGGCTCGCACCACGTTGCTGAAGACTCCCTGACCAGTGTAACCATAGACATTGTAACGTTTATCTAGAACTTCACCTATATTAACACCTGAGAGATAAAACCAAGCAAGTTCAAGTTACGAGGGATAAACCTAATGGAACTTTTGAAGAAAAACAAACCATTCTCTAGCATTACAAAATATGAGGGTAAACAGCAAGATCCTTTAATTTCATTGTGTACAACGTTTTGTTTCACCTAGCTTTGTGGAAATGATGGGGAACAAAGGGTGATTCTCTAAATCCGGAGTCCTTTCAAAACTGAGGTTAAAACCTGCATGCTTGTTTCATCCATTACATTACACACTCAGAGGGGGCACTGGGATACATCTCCATTATAGCAACATTTCAATACTTTTATACATGAGGATCTTCTCCACTCGGCACCCTCACTCTACCTGTCCTTGCAGATTAACAAACACAACTTACGGTAATAGCCTTCTGCATCTGTCCAGTTATCCCTGAGATTGGGGTTTTCTTTGAAGTCTTTTCCAAACCCAGCAGCCCTTAGACGAGCACTCTGAAATAAAAAGAAAATTAACAGCTTTGCTTGTGTGCTCTGTATTTTTCTTTGACATTTACTTCCCAAAGCCTTTTTTCCCCTACTGAAAAAACTGTTTTCTCCACAACACAAACACATTTATCTTGCAGGAGAGAGAAACAACTTAATGTTATTTACATACCAGTATCTAAAGACTGATGCAAGGAAAGAGGATGAGATCAACCAACACAATTATTCTTAAATATAAATGGGCAAAGTTTCAATTAATACTCACAAGAAATTTATATAAGTTGCATTAGAATGCACATTTTGGACCATCTAAGTATGACTTCTAATTTACAGTAAGTTTATAGTAAAAAAGTTCAGCAATTTGCAAGGAAAACACAACTGTTTAAACTTTGAATTTCTGTTCATTACATGCCACTTGTTTCACACTGTTGTAATACTACCATAACACTTTTACAACCGCTGCTGACATCTCTTAACAGACTGGGCGGTATTTTAATCACAAATTCAAAACTATGACTAGTAAAGTTTATCTTCAATTGAACAACAGTTTCTGGAAGAGGGAGCTGCTCACTTACAAGCCATATAAATCCCCACTTGTAACTTCTGAAGTTTTAAAAATGCACCCTCACACACACACACTACCCTTCAAGTATTCATCTTTTTCCAGGTCAGAGGGATACCAGTGTTACTAGAGTAAAACCACAGCCTATGTTATATCTGCCATAAAAATTCTCCAGTTAATTTTGGTTTACATTAAGAATAAAGTTCTTGTCTTTACTTATTTCTCAGTGTTGTGCATCAGCAACAATGCAGAGGATTTAGAGAGAATGGCACGTAAAGTCTCAAAAGGAGTCACTGGACTACCAATATCTGAGGGTCACTGCAGCATATTTAGAGAAAAGCTAATGAAATAGTGTTAAAGTAAAACCAGGAAATGTATCTCTTCATCCCAAAAAATCTCCAAACAAACCACCAGATTACTCCAACATAGCATCATTAGCCAATTACAGTATCTTACACCTTTTTTAATTAACCATACATGAATCTCTGGAAAAAGCTCATATTTAGAACATCACAACATGGTAAAAATAATAAAAAGCTGAACTTATAAACAGATTCATGTTTTTACCACGTGCCATTGTATTCAAACAGCAGGTGAATTCCCCAATTGCTAACTCTGGTAAAATTGCCACTAATTTCAGCAGGTTTTATTTCACTGAAATACTAATTAAGAAGCACTGTGCCTGCCTTGGCTGACCAGAAGATTAAGAACATATAAGTCACTTAGCAGCATGAGCTTTTACAAATCAAAGTTCTCTCAACGCTCAAGTGACCAGTGACTCTAACAAAAATCAAGCAGAAAAAAATCATACATTTTATCTCCAAGAATTACCTACATCAAAGTATGCAGCGAACATATCATCGGATTCTGTGAACATATCGGGAGCTAGCAGCTTCTTCTGAGATGAACCTTAAAATGAAATTCAGATTACTCAGCATGAAAAAGATGCCACAACAATAACTGCTGCCAGTATTATTTGGCACTCGGTATCTTTACAACAGAGTCTAAGATCAGTACATTGGCAAACAGGTAGCTCTACTAATGTTTCTAGCAAATACCATTTCACATTCTAGAATATAAAACTCAGACTAGTTAAGTTCTTCAAACAACGCCAAAATTTATCTCTCCTTGAAAAACTACGTGCAATAGCTTTCACGTAAGCATAGCAGAAAGAAAAAACTACGTACTTGCACGCTCCCTACAAATAATGACTATATATATATATGTATAAGAAGAAGTATAAAATTACTACGTGTATATATAAAAAAATACAGTCATGTTTTCAATACACAAGTTCAGGCTTTTCTGCTAATCCCAAGATATTTTTCTAAAAGCCAAAGTTGTAGAAATTCTTTCTTTGGAAAATGTTTTCTCCAACCCTGCTATAAAGGACCCAGTGTGCAGCTTTTTGTCAAACACAATGTTTACTACTGTGTCAAAGAGAAACATTTTTGTTATGGGCAAGATTATCCCCTTCTCACCTTTTAATCATCTTTAAATCCCAAAGACATTTTACTTGGTTGATAAGATAAAAGCAAAGAAATATAAATTAAGTACACATTATTAAAAGCAAGCAAACTTTAAACTATTTCATTCATGCACACATTATGGCAGCCCTCCATGAACATAGTAAACTGGACACCCTCCCTTCACTACACAGTGGAGAAAAATAAATGGTTAATTCAGCTCAGAGGCTTCAGGTCTCGTGATGCACAAACCCCTTCCATTCCAAATAACCAGACTGAAATCTGACAGCATGAAAAATCATCCAGCATGCTGATAGCACTGTTTCAAGGTATAGAACTGTCACCTGACACTTGTGGGGAGGCAGTTTATACCACTGTTTTGAGCTACAGACCCCTCTAGAAACTTCCTCAAATTTTCCTTTTCGTCCCAGTTACCTGTACTGGGCTACAATGAGTTATTGACTAATTTCTTAACAACTTACTACTCTGGCCCTATAAGAGGTCAGGATAGAAATAAAAATCTACTCTTGCAGAGGAAGTTAATCCACTGGGTTGTTACAGCCACCTCCAACCCAGAATCCTACCACTCTGTTGTGAATGTAACTTCAAAAACCTTTTTTACCTATGTGGAAAACGCCTATGTAGTTAAGACTTAAATTTTCATATGCTTTAATAGACAAAATTAGAGAGCAGTAAATGCTTTGACAAAATGGGAAAAACACACAGTCTGTTAGACATAATAAGCCTAAACCTGTGGTATGCAAAGAAAGTGCTAAAACGGTTCTTTTCACCAATGCTGCAGGAGAACAATCCGAAAACACACGGCTCAAGGGAACGCCAGGATAAACTACAGAGCAGTACAGCAGTCCCAAAGAGATGCAGCTTTATTACTTTGAAGAGAAGCATCCACTAGAGACAGCATATTTAGCCCCCAAAGATACGTGCGGTGCAGGACATGAAATACAAGCTAACTGCAACTCTCCCTCGGAGGAGCTGGGCAGGCTCCACAGCCCTCATTAAACATTGCTATTGCAATTAAACTGCAGAGAGAAACCAAAGCAGCTTGAACTAGCTCAAGTACGACCACACTGCAACTGCACACACCTCTGACTACTTGGAAGATGTACAGTAATCCACTTTCAAAATCCACAAAAAAAGCAGCAGACTTTCAATACTACAGAGTGTGCTGGGAGGCGTTCCGCGTTCCTTTTGCTGCAGCTGGCACAAGGCAAGTTTTATATCAAAACTTATTTCATTTCAACATGGCTATACAATAGAGTACATGAAGGGGAAGAGAAAGAAAATACCTATTTCAGCAATTAGCTATACTGCTAAAATGGACTTACTAGCAATGACCCTCAATTATCTCAAAAATCATTCTAAATTACTACAGACCCACCTATATTCTTGTGTCACAGTGGCTTTGATCAAAAAAAGGTATAAAAGAAGCATAATTTCCAACTTTCACAAAATAAGGTCTAGGACTATACTAAGCTTCTAAGAAAACAACTTGCCTAAGTGAAAAGAAAAATTTGGAAGGGTAATTCTTAACCATATAGACAGACATTGTAATTTGCCCTTCCAAATGTAAAGCACAAACTGTGTTAAGAGTTACTAGAAATACAGAGAACACGTTCCACTCATATTACACTTCCTAATGAGGAAGTTTTATTTTAATGCTATGTTTTAAGTACCATAATATTTGCGAAAATGTTCACAAATTCCATCCAGAAAGTCAATCTACTTCCTAGTCTGGAAGTATGTAAGTAAACTAAGCCAAGTGTCTGAGCTTTCATAAACTGCATTAGAGAGATTTCAGAATCTTACCATTGTTCTGTTCAACTGTCATGAGATTGTGCTTGGCTTTCACTGATGCCTCAAATGTGTCCACATTTTCCCGTTCGTACTCCTTAACATCAGCAGCAACTCTTTCTAGGATGTCGTCAGGAGAATTTGAGCGACTACGTGTACTACTTTGAGGGCTGCTTGGTTCAGATGGCACAGATATGTTACTGTCTTCTGTCTGGCCTTTGTATTTCTAAAAAGAAATTTAATTTTTAATCTCACTGTTACACCTTATCGCAATTTAAATTTTTTCATATCCACCCTTTCAATATTTCCCAGTTTTATAAGTGTTATGGTACAGAAAAGTAGCTTTTAGATTCAGTTTTTTAATCTGAACTATAAATCCTATTTATTCATTTGTGTTGAAAAATTTCAGAAGCATTAAAAAACTTCAAACATCATCTTTACTATTTTTGTCACCCTTAGGTACTAGGAAATTATACAGATCTCACTTCCTATTCCAAAAGGTAAAAATCAAGATGAAGAAATGCTCCTACCACTCAGTTGTCTAGGTTGAACTATTCAATAATACAAGCAGAGGTTTTTCCATTTAGGGAATTCAGCTCTGCAATTTGTTTCCAGCCTGCACCAACATCAGGTGTAACCAGTCTTTAAAAAGAATTTATATGGTTTGGCTCAGTCATTAATGAAGAATTTTACAGTGGGCTTTGCATAAAACTCTAACCATGAACAGTATTTTTAGTGCAATTTAAAATAAGCATTAAAGCCAGTAATTTTGTACCTGATACTAGATAAATACACTGCAGCATTTTGCTTTCTATGTTCTAGTTGTGTGCCAAACCCCACCTTTGAAAAGAGACAGCTGACTTGTACTGTACAATGACACTCCCTTTGGCCACAGCTTCTTTCAAGGGTCTCGATCACACATTACAGCTGTGATTACCTGCGATGCCCTATCACACATACACCCGTGGTTACTGTTACCTTATTACCCAGAGTAAGAATTTCATGCAACTCGCATGCGCTTTTAGGGAGGAACCCATGACAGTGGCTTTACAAAATTTTGGAAATTGACATGGACAACTTCTACTTGAAACAAACCGACCAGTTAGGTTAATCGATACATAACTTACTGTTACACTGATGTTATTATACCAATGATACAGCTATGGGGAAAACCTACAGATGAAGATAACTGAAGAACATTTTAAATATGCCTTAAGATTATCAGAGAATGTTTAACTGTAGCAAAAAATGACTCACAGAAGAGTCATTTCAGTTTTAAAAGCAATGCTGTGACAATAGAAGTGTAGAATTTAAGAGAGACTAACATTTACAATGAACTAACTGGAAAAATACAGCAATAGGAATTACTATTGTAACGCAGCAATAGGCAAAGAGCCTTCCATTACTCTGACATTTTACACTAAAAGCACAGAATTAGTTCCTGTAACCATGTACCTGAACAATTGCTTGCCGCTGTAATCTCCTTTGTCTTATCTCTGCTTCTTCATCCTCTTCTTCCAAATCAAAGTCTTCAAGACTACAAAAATATGATTTTTTATATAACTTCATAAACATATAATTACCTACTGAATTGTACCAAGTGCACTTGCTTGGCATATAAAGCACCAAATACATTAAACAATAGCTGTTCAAGTGACTCAGAAAGCAATGGTGTATTAAATCCCATTGCAGATACTTACAATTCCTTACAAAGAAAATTTATCTCTTGGTATCTCATTGGGACTTTCTGCATTCTATTTTTAGTTGCAAACAATTAACAGCCCTCTTCTAAAAGACAACAAACAAACAAAAAACCTTGTTCCTTTTGACTGCAGAATCATTTTTCCTTAATAATTTGATTAAGAATGCACACTCTTGCACAATTGAATAGGGAGATGTTTAGGAAGTATAAACACAACTTGCAGATAGCAGTTAATCCTTTCAGCTATTAAACTCTTTCTCAAGCAGTAAGCTTTAGTAAGCAGACCAAAAGTTTTCACAAGATAGTGATCGAGTTGAATTTAAAAACCTAATGATATATCCTCCCTTCAGGTCTGCCCACTAGCCAACAGGTCTTGGTATTTTTTGCATATTCCAAAGTTTTTCAGATTCTCACAACACTAATTTGACAAGACCACAAGGACAAAGACATGATTATGGCTTTAGGTGACCACTCAAAGCTACACCATGAAGATAAATTTTAGTTCATTCTTGCTATCAATGGAACTGCAAGTCATAAATAATCAGTGTAAGTTAAAAATATAGTCTTACTTTTCATCTGATGAAGACTCCTGTTCAGCTTTCATGCCCTCAGAAAGACTACCTTTAAATTTGTCTTCTTTAACTTTGCTTCTGCTCCGACGTCTATGGCCACCACGTGACCTGGACCTCCTTCGAAGGCGAGATCTACTCCTCCGGCCTCTATCCCTGTTTGATAAGAACAACAGATTTGGATTTTGGGGGGGTGTGGGGGGTGGTGTTGTTATTTTGTTTTTTTTAAGAAAAGAAGGAAAATATTTTCAGAAAACACAAAGACATGCCATGATTCCAAGTAATATAGCAATCCTTATTCCTCCTGTAATCCCTTACAAAATACACTTTAAAACACAGGGTATCTTTACCTCCTCCGAGGAGATCTACTCCGCCTTCTGGGAGATCGGCTGCGTCGAAGGGGTGTTCGAGATCTCCTCCTAATGGGAGACCGAGACCTTCTTCTGGTTGGGGACCATCTGCTGGGTGGGCTGACGTCCTTGGATCTTTCACGCCTGGACAAAATGTCATCCCTGGTCCGTGTTCTTAAAACAGAGGAAGAGAGTGGTAGTAAAAATCAGGAGCAAGCTGAAAACAAAAAATCCATTCCCTCTAAAAACCCACTTGAAAAATCTTACTGGAGGCGAGGGACCACCAGATGGGCTTCTCAGGGAGGGATGGATAAGTAAGGTGCAGAGCTGGCTGCCCTTCCTGCATCTCTCCCCACCTGGGAAGTGTGTGCCCATACAAAGATCTAGTTCAGGACAAGTCTGGAAACACCTCGTTCATTACTACCACAAAGCTAAGAGAGGTTTTAAAACAAAGCTTGTGTTTAGGTCTTACATAAATAGTGGCCTGTTTTCATTTTTACCAGAAACAGTACCAAAACAATACATAAATCCCAAATCTTATTCTTGAGAATTATTTCACCAACTCCCCACATGCTATTGAAATTTAGGCTTAGGATCATGCTACTTCACAGTAGTGACAATAATGTCTGTTCCAATTTGGGCACTACAACTGCATGGCTTCAACATTTCACACATTCTAAAACACCAGATGAAAACTAGAATGCTTAACTAAAATATAAATATCCCTTCTCAAATTAAAAAAATAATTCAAGTCTGATACTATATACACTACCCAAAATTTATTTATTCTTGCCTATGGAGATTCACAGTTATTCAAGAAAAAAAATCCTTGATGGAATTAAAAAGCTTAACTGCATGACAGCAAGAGGTCAGCCAAAAACTGAAAAGAATGTAAGTTAAAAATTAACAACTAATCTAATGAAGCTGCATTAGAAATTGGAAACTATTCCAAAGGAAATGTTGCTACTCTATTTTTTTCCTGCTCCTTATTTTTGATTTTGTTTTTAAATCAAGTTTGAACAACTCATTACAGGTGTTATCTCTCATCAATGAACAAAATATCTTAGGTCTGAAAGACTAATTCCACCCACTCTGCGATTTTTTTTTGTTTGTTTTGAGACTGCTACATCAGTTTCAATTACCTTAACTACAGACAATGATCAGACATACAGAACTGATGCAAAATAGTAAACAGTGGTGCAAAAGGAAAATTTATGCATGTGCAGAGTACTGGCAGTTTCTACAAGGAATTACTGTATTCAAATGCTGGAGTAGGCCAACACCTTTAACCCAATTAATTTATATTATGTTCTTCTGAACAATGTTACATAAATTAACCTAATTAATTTATATTATGTTCTTGTGAACAATGTTACATAAAAAGGCACAGGATGAAGAGTTCCAGGCTTCCTGACTAACAGAGTGGTTGTACTGCCAAAACCCAATCGAAATATCCATTACAAAAAATAAATTAGTTCAGAGATCACAGGAATGAGATAAAAAGTGGAAAATTATTAAGAATTCATAGTAACATCACATAATAAGTAACTCCAGTCAAAGACCTGAGAAGTGTCTTACAAGATTAGAACACTGGAAACAAACTTGAAAAATGAAATTACTGGGATTTTTTTTTTTTTGTTAAAACTGTTCATTAACGCTCCTGAAATTCTCTGGCAGTTTGAGAAATTACAAGTAGTTAAAACTTGAACACAGGTGGAATTAATTCAGTAATCTTACAAGGAAAGATTATTCCTGCTGATCTGCAAACACCTCCAGTAGAAAATATTTTAGTAGTCCCCCACTCACATGCTGCTCACCACGCAGTTACAGAAGTATGAATTTGACAGCAAAATTCTAGACACATGCATCACTTGAAATAAGTGTCTAGACAACCAATTCAAACTGGCTGCAATGCAAGCTGTCAAGAAAAATGAAAGCTGAAAGATGCAAAACGTTGCAGAGGAAACTTCAACTACTATGCTAGAAAAACTCAAGTGGTTGGGCCAACACATTCCTGATGCACCAGAAGGCAGCCAGATAAACTGGTAGCATTTACAATACTTGCTTGATCAGGTTAGCATCATTGGGGCCATTCTCCAAAGTACCCAAACATACCCCATACCTGAAACCGGAGTAACCTTCAGTGATTCAGGCTGAAACTTTCACATTTTTAGGTGCCTATTCACTAAGCCTTGTGGTTCCAATTAATTTTAAATTCCTACTTCTTAGTTCTCAGACTGGGTGAAGCTAAACCCCCTGATACAAAGTATTAAATTACTTATTATGCAATGCTGAACTCTTCTGACTCCTAAACTTCTTACAGGTAATGAATAAACTTCCAAAAATGCATACACTTATATTGTTCTCTTCTTGGAAACTCACCACCCAGGCATTATTAGCTTTCAAATTTCAAGGTAACTGCTTTCATAGGCTAAATCTGTCTTTTTAAAAAAATGCCAAGACTACACCAATACAATAGATATCCATCCTTCTCCTTTTAAGTGTATGCAAAATATGATGACTACATATGGCAGTCCAATAACAAAGCAACATTACCATCCCACTAGAAAATGAAAATCCACAATATTTTAAAGGAAAAAACAAGACTCTAAGAAGGGCATCTTGACATAAAAATTTGCTTACATTCACACATACTGACTCTACCTATCATTAAGGCTTTTTTTGAGGGGAAAGAGGGGCTAATTACCCATTTTTAGCCAACGCTAATATGTAACACTGGAGAGGATTCTCACTCCACAGCAGTTTTGGAAAGCAGTAAGAACTGACAAAGAAACAAAATGGAATCCAAATTCTGAATCCAACCAATGATAAAAAGGATAACACAGTTATAAAATTTGTTCCAGTACCAGTGTGAGCAGCAAATAACTTAGCACTTTAACAACCACGAGATGAAATTTGCGTATCTGACAGCTGGCAAAAATATTTTTTTCAAAAAATGGAATACATACAAAGTAAGCTCATGACGTAATGTACAATCTGATTACCTTTTTTAACACCTATTTTCCAAATAAAATGAGGAGATAAACACCAAACTAGAAGACGGCTCATCCCGTAATGCATTTTTGTGATGGCTCATGACACTTTTAAGTTACCTGGGAGAAGAAAGACGCCTCCTTTCTGATTCTCTTCTTTTCCTTTCTGCAGATCTACTCCTCACTCTTCTAACCGGAGACCGGGTTCGAGAGGGGGATCTACTCTGTTTAGATCTACGATCATTAAAGAGAGGGGATCTGCTTCTTCTTGACTTTTCACGCTGTTTGGGAGATAAGCTTCTCCCTTTTGGGCTACGGCCAGGTCGTCTAGGGGACCTGTTTTCTTTCCCTGAAGAAGCATCTTTAGAAGGAGATTTAATTGGCTTTTTTTCTTTGTCAGTCTCTGATCTCCTAGGTTTTCTATCTTTGGACCGTGATCTTCTATCTTTGGATTTGCTTCTTAGTTCTGCTGGAGATTTAGATTTTCTACCACGATCTCTGCTTTTGCTTTCATTTACAACTGGAGACTTTCTGCGGTCTCTTGATTTACTTTTATCATCAGCCTTATTTCTGTCCTCTGGAGGAGACTTAGACTTTCTGTTCTTCTCCTGAGATCTCCTCTTAAGTATTGGAGACCTAGATTTCCTTGTCTGATCTTGAGACTTACTTCTCTTGTAAGGACTTTTGGATTTCCTCCTTTCTTTTGACTTGCTTCTAGTAGTCTTCTCTTTGACTCCATCAACTCCTGCCTTGGCTTTCTTTTTGTCAGATCTGTGCCTAGTCCTTTCTTTTGATTCACTCTTACTTGCTTTCTTGGAACTGGTTTTATTGTCCACAGGTTCTAATTTCCCCTTAGTATTCGACTTTGTTGTAGGTCTTGTTCCATTTCGTGCTTTTTCATTAATCTCCCCCTCTTCTTCAGATCCTGACTCATAACCTTGTAATATTAATCCCATCCCAGACTGGACTTTTCCTTCCATTAACTCGTTTTCAAGTTCAGCTTTCAGCAATGCTCTTTGTTTCTCTAAGTCTTCCAGAGGAGCCAAAAAATCAATTTTAGTTCTTTTAGCTGGTCCATCTTCTTTGTCAGAGGCATCAGCCACCTCTTTCCATTTATGTTTCTTATGTTTGTGTCTGTGTTTATGTTTTTTGTCCTTGTCATCTTCTGAAGAATGTTTGTGTTTCTTGTGTTTACTTCGGTGTTTGTGTTTCTTTTTTTTGTGTCTGCTGTGCTTGTTCTGAGGTTGGTCTGCCTCTGACACTTCCCCATTTTCTTCATTCACACTTTTCTCGGATGCCTCAGCATCCTCAACCCTGCAAAAAATAGAGATCAGTACTATAAACTCACTGTAGTCCTTTATCTCATGTTAAGTAGACAGCCTTTTATGACAGAAACTAACTGGCATTTATTCACCTACCTTTGGGAGAATTAAAAATGTACCACTAATTTAAATAAGTTATAACAGCAGATACACTTCCTCAGGAACAGACAGCTCGGCTGCAGAAAGAAATAGTATGGAAGGAAAAAACAGCAAATAACTGACAAAACCAAATGTGTGGAATCAATGCTTATGCCTTTACATTCCATTCTGACCTGTCTGTTAATAGCATAGAACAGTGCTGAATATTTATCTGTCAGTCCATCATCATCTATGCCACTTTCTGCTCCACTCCAGTGCCTAACCCAAGCTATGCCTTTTACAAGTATTTTCAAGTGGCAGAAGACAGTTGTGCTCCAAAGATCAAAATTTATTTCAAGGTATGATGCTGACCACCTTACGAAACCTTCTTGCAAAATCTCACGCAGAGCTAACTCTCTTAGCCGCAATTTTTTTCTCTAAACGTACACACCTGTTAGAAAATCAAGAAATGTTCTTATACATTTATATTATTTATGCAATAGAGGGAACACTATTGAGGAACAGGATAAATTATGGAAGTCTAATTTCAGAGCAGCTTTCTGATAATATGCAGCAGATTAGCAGCTTCAAAAAAATGTGATAATCTTGACACCTGTAAAATGCCATTGACTAAAACAACTGAAAAAAGTCTACAGCAGGTTATTAAAATAATAATATACAGTGTTTCTTCCAAAAGGAGTATTTTCAATTAACTATAATTTTTCCAAATAGCAAATTCAAAAAATATAAAATTCAGTCCTGGTGTTACACATTTCCTTGTATTATCTTCCACAGCCACTGACACTGGCTTAGCAATAGGGATTTTTACAGTTCAGCAAATACCTCCCCATCTCCTTCAGAAGACCAATTAAGTTACTGTCTGTGGTAATACAGACATTTGCCTTTTGAAATAATATTACAGGTGCCAGAGCTCACCTTTCTACAAATCACCCCATCTAAATTAGTTTTGAAATTCACTAGTTACCACTTTAGTAACTTAAACATAGCTCTTCAATGTATACTAAGCCTCATTAGGTGAAAAGAAACCCCTCAAACATGACAGTCAGGAGCAGGGGGTGAATGTACACAGAAATGCAGAAATTATCTTCTGAACACTACTGGTTTCATACGACAGTTGTTTCTGAAGAGTATTATCAATAATCTGACCCAATAAATGTATCAGAGATATTCTAAGCCAGACCTAAAGGACAGCACTTCGCTATGAATTTGATTAGTGTCTTCCTAATTAAGGACAAGATCTTCAAGCAGTGCACATTAAGTCCCTCCTGCTTGAGCTAAGGCAAATTCTTGTACTAGTAAATAAAGCTGACTTTTCTGCGAAGTATACTAAAATTATTTGCTAAAATTATTTGTTAAAACTTCAGTGCTATGAAATGATGAACTTCCAAAAGGAACAAACAGTTTGAGTTAAGAATATAAAATATTCAGAGACTTAACTCCAAATGCTGCTTGTCTTTTCCATTTTTATTACTACTTCTGCTTACTTAAGGCATACAGAAAGGTGTTTTTCTTAACTGCTACTTCCAGGCACTCCACACCATTATGATAAGAGAATATCAGAACAAAAGAGGAAAAGCTGGCTTTAAAAGAGCTTATTTTATCTTGCGCTTGGCATTAAAATTTTTTTTAAAGTATTAAATGCAAAACTTCTTCAACTTGGATTTGCCATTCTGAGCAAGTCTACCTGTGACATAAGTGGGGAAATGAGACAAGGAGAATTTTAAAGGAAGTATGTGCCTTTCAAAATTTCTTTTAGTTGGATCCAGGATCCCCTGTAAGTCTCCGTTAACACATTAAAGGTACTTCAAGAGATTATAAAAATACTAAATACAATACAAATCACATTTATTCAAGCTGTTCCAGGTTAAATCTTCCTTCTCTTAATAGCAGAAAGTGATACTAAAATCTTTTAAGGAAGTTATTTTGCTGTTGTATGTATTTTGGAGTTATGTAATAACCTCATCTTAAACTCTGGAAAAGCCAGCTGGTAGCTAAGGTGCCAGACGAGACACATCACCCCAGCAGCATCCCCGGCCACTACAGGCTGCCAATACAACTGACAGCTGTCCCTGTAACTCAACAATAACATTAGGTTCACTAATACGCAAAAATAGTTCAAGTTTTCTTCATGTATAGGGGTACATTTATTTCAAAACTGTGGATAAACTTTTACTTCAGTTAAATGCTTCAGAGGTATAATCACATGGATAAAAAAACCTTTTATGAATATTTCAGAAGGTGATGAGGCATGTCTACATGTTTAGGTGCTAATGGTTTTAAATAAAGAGGAACTGTGACATGAACTTGTTACAGCACTACTTTTTCCTATTTTTGAGTTCAAGGAGAAGAACTACAGGAAATTCATAAGGATGTGCAGTGATTTCACCCATCTTTTCCTTCATACAGGGTTCCTGCCATCAGCCTCTACCTTATTACTTAACTTTCTTTCTACAATACTAAACGCTATTCTTCATGTGCATGTGTTTTACATGGCTCACATGTACTCCCACTGCTTTTCCTCACCTGTGTTCTAGTCCCAGAATAAATAAAATCAAGCCTCAAATCAAAACTCCTTAAGGAGAAAAAAACACAGAAAGCAGCTTACATGGCTAAAATATTAATGTAGTAAAGAGGAGCGATAAAGCAAGCATTAGATCGTTAACTCCCAGCAGAATTTCCAGAAGATTGTGTTCACGAGCTCCTGAGTGTGGACAAACCCAAACCCCACGGCACTAACCGGGGTGCCTGGAAAACGCACGCCCGGGAGCCCCGTTCCGGCGGGGAGGCGGCAGCTCGATCTTCGCTTCCCAACGGGAGCCGGGACTTGCCAGTCATTTCGAGGGCTGGAAGGAGGGGCTGGCGGCAGCAAATCACTTTCTGCTTCCACCAGCACGGGCACTTTCTACACCGCGAGAGCGGCCGGGGCCCGGGGGAAGGAGGGAGGAGGAGGGTTCGCCGCAGGGCGGGCAGCGGCTCGGCGGCCCCAGGGCAACCCCGCAGTCCCCGCCGGCCCGGACCCCCCGGCCCCGCTCGGACAGGGTGTGTGGGAGTGCGTGTACGTTTCAGTGGCGTGGGGGACCCCGGGGAGCGCTGGCCCGGATCGGCCTCAGGGATGCCCGAGCCCTGCGCGCCCGGGCGGGCAGCGGCCTCGCAGCCACGCGGAGGATGCGCATCCTTCCCCCGCGTCCCTCTGTCCCACGTCTCCCGCACCAGCGGCAAACCCGATTCGCCGGCGGCAATCCCGGTCCCCCGCGGCCGGAGCACCACCAGGGCGGGAAGGCGCACGCGGGACTCCCGGGGACACGCGCCCGCCGCCGCTTCCCTTCCCCCCCTCCCCCCGCGCGGCCCTCCCGANGCGGGAACGGATCCGGCCGGCAGTCAGCGGGGTTGGGTGAGGTATTGGGAGTGAGCACTTCGCCGTGAGCGCCCTGAGCCAGAGGAACACGCTTCCCAGAGAAGCTGTGGATGCCCCATCCTTGGGAGCCTTCTAGTCTGGTTTGGCCGGAGCTCTGAGCAGCCTGGTCCAGTGGAAGGGTATCCCGGCACATGGCAGGGGTTGGAACTGGGTGATTTTTAAGGTCCCTTCCAACCCAAGCCGTTCTGTAATTCTGTGAGCCTGTTGAAAGACTTTGCTCCGCTTAATTTGCCTTTCCCAGGCTCGGGCGGGCTGTGGGGAAAGGGTCGGTGGGGGCCGGGGCCGGGACCGGGTGCGCTCTGGTGGCTGCTGGAGTGGAGGGTGCAGGTTTCTCACCGCAGGTTTCTCACCGGCGTTCTCGCCTTTTAAAATGAATATTAGGTTTAAGATCACTGCCGCCTGTCTGCTGACAGGAGCTGTTATAAACATAACACAGAAATGCCGTAACGTTGCTAACCTGTATTTCATTTTTAATTTTAACGGGTGATTTGAGCAGTCATTTATGGCATGATTTTTCTCATGCAGGACCCTCACTTCTTTCAGATAGTCGTAAAATCTGCAGACATCCCTAGGGCTGGAATCTGAATCTGGTTGTCTTTGCTCCCTAGACTTTGGATAAGATACTCGAAATCATGAAGTGGATTTTAACTTTTTTGTTTATTTTCTTTTCACAGATCCACAGCCTATTCTGAGTTGGAAGGGATCCACAAGGATCCTCCAGTGCAGCTCTTAAGTAAATGTCCCATATGGGGATTGCACCCATCACCTTGGTGTTACCTGCACCATGTGCTAACCAACTGCAACTTCAGAAAGTTAACAAATTTAACTACAAATACTGATGTGTTCTGTCAATGAACCTGCACATCACCGTGAGAACATCACAACATCCTAGCTTTATGCTGCTCTGCTTGAGGATTTTGAAGCCCAGGTTGCCTGGTCTGGTGGAAATATTTCTGGTGGAGATATATAGATGCAAGCTCTGCCATTTCACAAGCAGGATCAAAAGTAAGATCAGGATAGACCTGGCTCAAATGCGTGAAAGTGATATGGTGTGTCAAATTTCAGGCTGCCCTAAAATGGACCAAGGTAAAAATGACTTATATAACATTGGAGATGAAAAGAATGAAAACAAAGAAAATCTTGCAAAAAATTGCTCTTGTTGCCTGTGTATCAGACGCCTTGAAATAAGAGTCCTTGCTATTGTGACGTGAGCCCAAGCATAATCCTCATGAGTCTCACTCCTGTGAAATGAACACCTCGTTTGGAAAAGTAGCAACTTATTTTCAACTTGAGGAACCCTGCAGTGCTGACTTCTCTTCCATATTCCAAGACAAAGGACAGATAAACCCAGTCTATGCCTCTTACCAGCTGTCACGTTTCCAGTGTTAAAACGCAGACATTTGCTGGGGAAATTAAAAGCCCCCAAGGTTCAATCAAGGTGTAAACATCATAGGAAAATCAGTTGAAAGCTGGATCTAAAGGCTCAACTCACCCTGTAGAAGACGCTTGTGCCTTAAAGCTGGGTTCTGAGAGAAAGCAGCATTTCTGAGTGTGTGGAATGTAGCACTAGAGCCAAAAGATGCTGAGAAAATCCATTTAAAGGGTCATGATGTGGATCATGGCTTTAAATGTGTTTATTGTCGCATGACTGAATAAATTTTAATGGGAAATCATTGAAAATCACACATGTGGATAAAAGGAACCTACCAGTGCTTCATCTGTGAAAGTGCTTTTATATCACTTCATAAAGTGCATGGAAAGTGCACAGAAACAGCCATCAGAGGAAACCTCATCTCAGTCCACATCATCTGAAACTGAGCAGATAAGCAATCTTCATGTGGCTTGATTGGCATTATCAGCATATGTTTATGTGCCCACACAGTGATTTTACCAGTAAGTCAATTATTATTATTATTTGCTGTCATCCAGTTGCTTCCTCAGCTTAAACTTATTGCTGCAAATAACTTTGTTTGGTCGATGCAGAATGCATTGGACCTTTCAGTATGAACTGTAAATGGTGTCATCAGAAGCTACTGTAAAACGTCTCCATGCTGGTTTGAGCAAAGAAAGCGTAAGAACTGTAAAAATTCTAAAAATGTGTTGTAAATGTTCACATTTTGATGGTGTTCATTCTGCAAAATCCTGTCTTATTTCATATTTTGGATTATGAATATTTCTATGAGTAGTTGATGGTCATATTCCAACAATTTCAATATTAGTAGCTTTTCAATGACTCTTAACATTACTGTGAAGATACTTCTGTCTAGGTGAATGCCTTTTAGCTCTACATTTTGTACCATTTCTTATAGCTAAATATTATCTCCATTTATAAATGAAAGACCTTGACTAGCATAATCTGGCTCCTAAATCACAAAAGGACATTGTTCCAGTATTCTAGTACTATTCCCCTCTGCATTAACTACAAATGTCACTTTTGTACCAATTACACTTTTTTCCTCATTGCTTAAATACTGCTTCTGTTAGTAATTTCAAGTGCTTTGCCCTCCATAAAACTATGCATTTAGTGCTCACCTTCATGTCTGTTTGTAAAAATATTGAATGATAGTGCACAAAGGTAGTCTGGGCATTTTTCTGTTTAACCATTCAGTATTGCGGGTGGTTGGAGTGGTTAATTGATTTTGGCAAGGTTTCCCTGGCTGCTGCTGGGATATAAACCAAATTCTTGCTTCATGGGTTGAGCTACTTCGGTTCTGGTGGCTCAGTATGGCCAAGTGCAAGAACAGGTGATTGTGAAATAAGGTGATGGCTCGTGGCTGTGCTCTGGAGTTTGTGGCAGCAGTCAGGTAAGGAAACAGGCAAGGTTTTGTGAAGGAATGTGGAATGACAGGGCATCCTGTGGTTGTGGCCAGGCATCTGTGTGGTGCTGTAGGGTTTAGATTAGATTATGAAGGGTTTTGAGGGAAAGGTTTAGATTGCATTACGTGTTATGCTGTCTAGTTTTGATGCCTTTGTTGTCTTTGGGATACATGGGCTTCTTCTGAGGTTTTTACTGCTTGATAGGGCAGGGGATAGAATTTTTTAAAAGGTTATAGCAGAATTTCTGGAGGAAAAGTAATTGAGAAGATGGTAATTTTTAGAACTAAAAGCAAACCAGGTTTTGTATTTGCTTCACAATGACTTATAGTGTCCCCTTAACTGTGACTGTAAGCCAAGAACAAGGCTGCAGTCCAATATAACTTTTTTTCTAAGGGGGTAGGAAAGAAAGCACATGGAAAGACAATTAATTCACAGTATTTCGAAACAGAGATGACTACAGCAGTGAAAAAAATTTTGAGTGCTTATACAAACTACTGGTTTTTTTAAGGGAAAGGAGAACTGCTTTTTATTAACAAATTATAAATAGTCTCTTGAATGAATAATTTCATTCCTTTTGGGTGGGAGGTGTGGGGATCAAAAATCCATCTTCCTTACAGCTGTAGTGAGAAAACCTGGGACAGGGTTTTCTGAGATGCTCTTTTGACAATTTCTATTATGTCTGGGGGTGATGAATTTTGAAGATTATAACTTACTATTCATTGTTATGTTAACATGCAGAAAGTTTACTTAGTTTTAGCTTCCTAGTGAAAAATTTAATAGGTCGAATACTTAACAATTTTTAAGCTCTTGGTAGTATTGTGGATTTGTAAATAGTTCATATTTTTTCTGAATACTGCTTACATTTTTGTGATACATATGAGCAAAGGAAACCCTTCTAAATATTTATTTAACACCATGCTAATTTCTATACATTTTTGAGGTCCAGAAGAAACAACAAAAAAACTAAAAAATTTCAACTTGCTAATATTTTTCAGATGTTTCATTCCAGTAAAGGAAGCTTTACTGTAAAATTATAAGGAACTGTTGTCTGCTGATTTGTTGTGCTTGTGGAGCTGATACCGTGAGAGCCTTCCTGCTGGCTATGGGGATGGTTTTTGAAATAGTTTTAAACACAGCTTCTTAGCAGTAAGCTTGTGTTTAACTTAGTGTCAAGTTCTCAGTGTAATTGCTAATGTTATGTACACTATGTAATGTTGTAATGTTATGTACACTATGTTTGGTGTGGCTTTTAACCTACATGAAAGCCTAACTGGTTAGTGGAAAACAATGTACAAATTTAATCTTAAATCTTAAAAAAAGAGTTCAGAAGTTCCTGTGAAGTTGAGTTACTTTATATTAAAACCTTCACGAGAAAGGGTTAGTGATCTGGATTGCATTTCCCTTTAAACAGAAATCCTCTGTGCAAAACTGCAACCTCCTAACACTACTTTCTCCAGACCAAATTTAGACTGTCAGCAGATGTGCTTAGAAAGAAAATGGACATGTAAAGTGTGTTGTGTCTGCCACTAAAAATAATCCTTTGAAGCTTGGGTATTCTGAAGTATCTGTTCCTTCAATATTTTTCATATGCTACATAATTCACAACAAAATAACTCCACTGCTAGTGCTTGTTTTGCTAACTCATTTTTAATTGTGGTTTGAAATCTTTGAGAGCTCCTTGTTACCGTGTTTTGGTTTTTGTTCTGTTTTGGCATTGTGAGTGCA
This sequence comes from Leptocoma aspasia, assembly GCA_013399835.1. Lineage (NCBI taxonomy): Eukaryota > Metazoa > Chordata > Aves > Passeriformes > Nectariniidae > Leptocoma > Leptocoma aspasia. The sequence continues at coordinate 2,331,960 of VXAX01002097.1, forward strand.
CTAAGCATTCTTAGAGCTGAGCTAACCTTGGATTTGCTCCCAGAGTCCCCATGGTCAAATTATGTCTTCATAATCAATAATTGCTCTTTCTTCTTAAATGCTGTGCATCTCAGCCAAATTTGGCCTCATATTGCCTAAATAACCACAAAATACTTTAAAACTACATAGGAGATAAGTTTGAACATTTATGTTCATAACTTTAATGTGGATAAATGTCTTTCTTCTATTTTAAATTAATGTATTTGCTTTGGTTTTCAGCTATTGTGACAAACTGTGGCTTTTAATACAACTAAGGAACGGATCAAGGTCTGCAAGCATCTGTGCAAGCACAGGTACTGTTTCTAACTGTACTGAATGCAAGATATGAGATTTTTTTGCAGTTATTTTTCTTTTTTTTTCCCTCTTCCAGTGCTAAATATTTGCTTAATACAAGTGTGCATACAAGTAAATTTGTTTTAATCAGTGGAAGAAGGCTTTAAAACTAATTAAGATAGATTGGAAAAGTGGTTTGAAGGGCAGGGAGGAACGATTAGGGACTTCTTAGAGTTTGCTTGAAGGTACTAAACAAGGATCCCCACCTTTCCAAAGCAGTAGGTGGGCTGGGATGTGGCAGCTGCATTGACCTTGCAGCTGAGCAGCTCTTACGTATGTAGGGGAGAAAAGAAGGCAACAATCAGTGCAGGAAATCTGGATGAGATGCTTGGGTTTTGAATACTTCTTAGGCTGATTTGAGTCTCTGATGGGCTCATTTTGGCAACTGATAATTGCTTGGTTGGATAACTAGCTGTTAGTTTAAAAGTAACTTTTCAAATGCTGTCATTTTTATGATTATAATTTGTGCTTACCTAAAGCCTGCCTTTGTTAAGTTAGTAGCAGCAAGTCTGACTTCCTTTGTCATGTGTTGCTTCATCTCAGTGAAGCTTTATTTCCATCTGCAAGAGGTAGAGATCCTTGCTTCATACAAGGAAGACTCTTTTACCATATCATTTTGTTGTTTGTTGTGTTACTAACCTGGGGGTGGGGATAGAATGTCCAAGCTGAAGGATGCTTCATGTCTGAAGCTTTTCTGGCTTTAACTCTATGTCAATGTGACTGGAGTAAGACCAGAATTGTAATACTCTTCGTGATGAACATCTAGGTTGAATATTCAGTTTAGATCAATTTTGACTCGAGGGTTTAGTCTCTGATGTCTTTTTGGACATTTAATGATGTCAGACTTGCAAATCATCCGGAATGATCCAGCCAATTTTCCAGAAGGCATGTGGGGAAAACTTTCTGTTCATAATGTTTTCATTTCTGTTCATAATGTTTTCTAGTGGAACCTGCTAGTGGATACCGTTTATTTAAAAAGCCCTAATAGTCTGTGGCTTGAAGGAAATATATAAGCATTTTTCAGGAGGTGTCTTCTGTTAGAACAGCTGAAAGGCCACACTCCTGATGGAAAAATCTGTTGAGATTTGGTGTTTTCAACGTCTCTGAAAAATGCAGTGAACAATGACAATACCTTACTGCAGGAAGCTAATTGTGACAGACTGTTTTAGGGAGGCAGGGACAGGAACCAGGAAAACTTGCCATTTCCTTTGGCATCTGGCTTGCAAAGGTTTTTAATTCTTTTGTAGACAGCATATAAAAGATGATGTATACTGAATGCCAGTGGGGCTGGAAAACCTGTGAGCTTTTGCCAGAGATAAAGATGAGATGAGGAGATGAACTTAGGCAGAATTTGGCATGTTAGGAAAAGTGATAATGTGTCACGGTAAAGTGAGCAAATAGTAAAATAATGGGGAGTATCAGAAAATGAGAATAACTTGGGCCATAGTTTGGTCTGAAGTGGACAGAAGGATTTAGTCTCAGACGTGTGAACCAGCATTAAAATAACATGGTGCCACAGTCACTTCTATTTACTATTGCTGCCATTGCTCAAATGACAATTAGTTCAAGCACCAGAGGGTTTTGGTGTGTGTACATATATATATATAATTCCCCATTGTGAAACCTGGCATTAATGTTTTAACTTCTTAGGTATTTTGATTCCAAAAATGAAACCTAAAACTTGTCAAATGTTGAAAAGAAAGCAAAACCACAAAAAAAAAAAAAAAGAGCACTCTCAATACAGGTGAAAGAGCCAAGCACTCATCATCTGTGTGGGTGGGTACACTTGCAGGATCTTCAGTTGCCTGATTTGCCTGTATACAAATTTCTGCTCCCAGTGATCCTTTTGAAATTCAGTGTGTAGAATGGGTAGTGCTTCATTAGCCTCGCTTTATTCTTTAGAGAGCAGAGTAGATACACAAAAAATAATGAGATTAAGGTTACCAAGGCAACTTTGATTTTGTCAATTCAACTTTAATTTTGGCAATACGTAATTTTGATTTCTTAGCAACCTTAATGAGTTGAGGCTTTGTTTGAGTTTTTTAATACAGCTTTTATTTTATGTTGTGGGAAATAAGTTGGGAATTTACCTTAATATACTAAAATAAATTACCAGAAATGCTGTCTTCTTTAGCAGTTGTACTGCTGTAGGTTCTGACTAGGTTCTACATTGCTATACACTATTATGTGCCATACAGTCCGTGGCTGTATAAAAGTTCACATATTTCTTCCTTACATCCTGTGACATACAGACCCTTTTAGAGTTACTGGCTTCAGCACCATCACAACATCTTAGCATGTGTTGGTGGTGTCTTGACTGAACCATGCTGGTGTACACTGAATTGGAGAGTCAGGTAAGTGTTTATTTATGCTTGAATACAGCAAATGAAAAAAGCAATAAGATTCTTAAGTATTTTTTAATCTGCAAGTGGTCACAAAACTGGCAATTTATCCACCCTTTTCTCTTAGTCACTAGAGACTCCAGAACCCAGCAGTATTTGTAATCTGATGTTTGCTGTGTCATCACATTAAAAGGAATGGGCAATTTAATAAATAAGGCTTGGTGACACTGGGTGAGGAAAAAAATTTTTTATTTTTTCTTTCTGTAAACAGCAGTCTGCTGAAATGTCTCACATTATCAAGTTCTGCTTTTTACAAATTATCTTCAGAGTTGGTACAACTGTTCTGAGATTGATTTATTTATATAACAGTTAACACCAGCTTTCATATCTTGTTTGTAAGCTTTTGGGAGGGTGGTGAAAGGACAGTTTTTGGTATTTTGGTAGTTTCTTGCTATTACAAAAGCAGTAATATACAAACTATGTCAGGACCAAAAAAATTGAGTCAAATTAAGTTATTCTGTGCCAAATGATACTTGCATGGTTGAAAGTATTTCATTCACTCCAAAACAAACACTGGGTATCTTCTCAATCATATAATGGGCTTTTTTCCCCCTAATTTTACAAAGTATGCTGTATATTTAAAAATGTATGCAGCACTGTATTTCTTAAGGTTATATCTTGGTTTGACATTTCAGTGATCTTTGTATAAGTCTTAACAGCATAATTAGCATTTTATGTTAACAATTTTTGGATATTCATAACGTAATGAAAATAAGTCAATTCCTTGCAGCATAGTGGCTGTATTATGTAAAAAGGTTGCTTGTTCTTTATCTGCATGTATTGTGATCAATGGAAGTTTACTTGAAAAAATTTAGAAAAGACAGGAATGTTAGAAATGTGCATTGTAGGATAAAACTTTTATATGATAAATACATTGTAATCTGGTAAAACAAAGGGATTCAGGTCAAATGGGAAACCTGAAAATCATGTTTTTCCTTCCTACATTGTCACTTTTAAAAGGAAAGGGATATTTATTGTCATGGCAAGTGTGTCAAACGCAGTAGTAACTTTTCAAATACTGTCGTTTTTATGATTATAATTTGTGCTTACCTAATTTTGTTTTTATCTTTCATTGTGCTGAGCAGCACTTTACCAATTTCATAATGCAAGTGTTCATCCAGTAATGATAATCTGTACTTCCAAGGTGTGTGTGAATGGCAGTTAAACATTTCTGTAAATCACTTGCCTCCTATTCATTGTATTTGCAGTATACACAAAAATAAAACAGAGCAGTTCTTTCCTCAAAATTACTTATCTTTAATTTGCATCTAATTTTGCCCTACAGGTTAAAAAAACTCCAAACAACACAACAAATGAACAAACAAAACCCAACTCAAACAAATTACTTTTCTTGAGAAGCTCTATTTTATGTGTGTTTTACAAACATAGGACAGAATGAGGAGCAAGGTTTATTTTCTCTACAACTTTGTCTTTCATCACATGAAAGTTTCATATATCGAATTTTTAAGTCTTTCCATCACTGATGGTATTATAAAATATTGCTATAGTGTATTTTGGGTTTCTTTCAGAATTAGTTTACTTATCTTATTTCTTAAGTGGCAATCCAGAGAAGAGTTGAAGGAGCATATGGAAAATTACAGAACTGCTACTATCAGGTTCAAATCAGATTCAAAACCAGACATCAGTTGAGTAGACATCACAAACAAATCCATCATGAAGAAACAACGAATCCACAAAAGAGAGGAAGAGAAGAAAGAGGCCTGAAGATAATCCTGTGTGTTTCAACACAAAAGCTACTTGAAAGAAGGATTCAAGCTAATTTAAATGCAGTATGTACAGTAGGTATGATCTGTATTATAGCAAAACTTGCTATTTTGTTCCTTAATTGTAGAATATTTGGTAATCTGGCACATCTATTCATTTGCTGATTTACTTACATATTTTTGTAAGAAAGTTGCTCTTAGATAGCCTGAACAAAAATAAAAATAGTTGCTTCCTACTTGATTTGTGATAGTACCAGTCTTTGGAATAAATTAAGCATGTGCTGATCAAAAGGTGCAGCTAAGGTTTTCTGCTATAGTTTGTTACAGGCAATAACAAAGTGCAGCCACTGAAACAGGCTCTTTCAGGAGCCAAGAGAAATGCTGTGAGACTTCTTGGAATTCTGCAAGTTAACTAGGTGAAAAAACAGCTTTCTTTGAGTCATGGCTGCATTTTTAAGAGGAATGTTAACTGAAGCACCAATTTTATCAGTTAGTGTAAAATTCTACTTACCTGCACTTGTAGGAGTTAACACCAAGACTTTGACTGACCTCAAGTGCATCCTTTCTTCCAAAGAGATTTTGAGAAGGCATTTGATGCTTTCCTGTTATTCAGAAAAGATGTCTTTTTCTTTGATAAAGAAGATAATAATCTCCAGCAGCCACCTGTCCATGAGTTGACATTACAAAATATTCTGATAGCTTTTCTAATATTTACGTAGAGAAGCTTGAGTACATCTCTTTCTCTAGGTTTCTTCTAAGTATGTGCATTTGGTTTGGGGTGTTTTCTCTTTTTGTTGTTGTTTATGGCCATACATGTCTGTTACATTGTCAGAAAACAATTTTAGGAGAGTTTAACTAGAGAAGTCACTTTCTTATTTTCACAGTTGTATATCATGAATTAATTCAAATCATCAAAGCTTTTACCCCAAAGGCTTCTTTATCCCACTGTTTTCTAGGACTTATATAATTCTCTGTACTGAATCTGGCTTTCCTCATTTGAAGCTGTTACTGCTCACATGGAAATAAATAAATGCGTGTTTTAGTAGCTCTCTGAAACTGGTGTAATAAAAAGAAAGCAAAAATGAAATTTGGGTTCAGTTAGTCAAAGGCCTAATTGCTTGGAGTGAGCTAGATAATTTTTGTTAGTAAGTAAGGGGCAGACCAATGTGCTGATGATGTACCTTGCACATAGGCATCTGTCTTCTGGGCTTTTTTAAAATCAAGTAGTCAGTTAAGAAAACTTACCTCTGTTTTAAGTGGCAGAAGTATAATGCTACACACTTCACATCACTACTTCATTACAACAGTTACTTGTGAAACACTGGAGCATGACAATCCAAATTTGATATGTGACATCTGATGTACACACTACAGCTCTGTTTGGAAAGAAAAATGAGCTTTCATGGACTGGGTCTCTGGAACTCTCCCTGGAACCATGAAGATTAAGAACTTGAACTTTTCGTACCTACTTCTGACTCGAGCTTTGCTTGACTTCTGTACAGCAAAACAAACTTCATGTCAACGCTGTTCCTTTCCTACAGTCCCCCTGGGGTGCAAACTCGTAGAACTGGCATTAGCCCTAGTCCCAGCCTACAGCTGTCCCACAATTCTTTCCACTAAAGGCCCTTTCGCCACAGCAGAATGGGATCTGTTGGGAATCACAGCCAGCTCAGTGGTGTGTCCTGCGGTACAGCTGGAATAGCTGATGGCAGGAGGGTGTAAGGATAACCCTGCTGTGCTGACATCCAGCTGTTTTCCTGGCCGTCCTGGGGCGCTTTGTTTGTTTTCCTCCAGCAGAGGGCAGCAGACGACCACTAGCAGGGGCTGTTTTTTTTACTTTTCAAACGCTTTTCTAGTGTCCCTCTTTGCCTGTGAATCCCAGCAGGGGCTTCGTACCGATGGGAGAGTTTAAAATGATAATTCCTACGTGTTTGCTACAAGGATAGCTGCAATGTATGAATCGGAATTCTGTTCAGTATTAAGCAGTAGAATTTATTTAGCAAAATCTATCTCAAGTTCATAAAAAGGGCAGTTCAATATTGAGACTTAAGATTTTATGACTATGGCAGTAGGTATGTATATATTTTAAAGGATAAAATAACCAAGCAACCTAATCCATTATTAGTTAATGTCACCTAAGTCTTAATATTTTTCAAATACTTAATTTCTATCAAGGTGCATACTGCAATTAAAAATAATGTTCTCATAGCCTTTTTTGTTCCCATCAGAAAATAAAACTAAGAATACACTAAATCTAGTGATGCTTTCATTCGTTTCTAATTAATGTGCTCATGTACATTCTGTGCTTGTGCATTCTGCTGACAGAGCATGGGAGTTATAAGTCCTCAATCCACAGGCAGTGCTAATGATGCTAAACAATGTAACCAAATTTTATTGCCTTATTTCAGCTGGAAAGTGCAGGTTTATCATCTAAAACTTTATGTAGGTGTACCATATTACCAATCGGGAGTATAGTGGGGTCTTTTTTAAAATTGTAGGGAAAATGCTGATTATTATCTACCATTGTCAATTTCTTGGAAGTGTGTGGCTGTAATTCAGTTTAAGTTACAGATCAAGTAGTTAACAAAAAGCCACAAGAGAGAGCAGTCAAGCTTTTTCAGCTGCTAAGTTTTATCCAGTAGTTTATATAAAGAAAGGAAAAGCATAGTGGCTTCTGTATCAGCTGCTATAATCAGTGTTCAGAAGCTAATTGGGAAGAATGAAACTAGTTCCTTACAGGACTGATTCACTGATAGACTTTCCTTGATGATTTTCATAAAAATTGTATTGTGAAGCACGTGGGACCTTTATGGACCCTAAAACTTTATCAAGTGACTTTACTTTTTTTTTTCTTTTGTGGTGATTTTTCCTTTTCAAAGATTACAAATGTTTAAGAGAAGAGGAGGAGATGATTACAAAGATTTATTCAGAATGGCATAACTTGCCTTTCAGAGTTGGCTTTCATCTTAAATCCCACTGTTTAAATCACAGATTTTTCCATATAGGCCCCATGGTTCTTCTGAGGTCACTGATTTAGCACCTTCTATGCATCAAACACTTCAACAACTCCCCTGACTATTTAAGTTCCCTCATGAAAGTTCAGGGCTTTTTTTCCTTGAGCAATGTAAGCTTTATTTTTCTAGTGCAGGAATGATCCACACAAATAATTGAGGATTAAATTCCCTTTTTCCTCTTCCTTGTTTTGAATACTGTTGCATAACATAACAACTGTATGAGTCACTCTTACTTTGTGTAGTAATTAGCAGGAAGACTTTTACCAGTAGAAGTCTTGAGTATAGTATAAATGAATTCCATAGTATTCTAAAATACTTCATTTTCAGAGTGGCTGGACTTGAATTGTCTTCGCAAATCTGTGAAATATGTCATGAAAATAGCTCTGATTTCCTTACAGAGTGTTCAAATAATGAGTAATCCTGTTTATTACATCTAATATATGAATGTACTACATGCATTTGGGAATAGTATTTACTCAGTTATTAATTATTTACAGTGTGATTTGAGAGGACATTGTTTCCTTTTGCTGGAAAGGTCGATAATCTGGATAGATGTGTAAGCACTTTTTAAACCTGCTATAGTTGGTTTTCACAGGACAAGGATTTTAAATTTATATGCTTGTATTTCTCTCTTTGGAATTATTGCATGTTAAAGATGTGACTTTACAGCATTGAAGACTTGTATTTGAATTTCTGAACAGCCAGTGCTTCCTCTGTTGTTCTTGGGGTATACTTCAGATGGTGAGGAGAATAATCCAGAAAATCAAGGAATTTGAGATAACAGATCTGTAATCTGCATTGGCCTTTTCAAATGTTTTACCATTTCCCTTCCTACGAATCTTCTATTTGTATATTAGCACATACATAATTTTCATTTGGAGGTTTTTTTCTCCCCCTTTTAAAATAAATTCCACTTGCAGGCCTGCAAGAGTAACAGGTCATTTAGCAGAGACAAAATATTTCTAGAAAGCTTTGGTGGGCCATTCGAACATCAAAATAGAACAATTCAATATGATCATGTTGCATTATGCACTATTGGCTGCTAGAAAATTAATTCAACACAGCAAACAATGTCATTTTGGGAATATAAATAAATAATTGAAAGATAATAAACTGAAGTATTTCACTGTATACAGGTCTGATAGGAATCTTTGTGCTCTTATCTTTCCCATAGAGGTATGAATCTTTCCTAACTAATAGCCTTAAATACTTGCAATAAAACTCATTAAAAGCCTAAATTAACAAAGTAACTGAGAAACGTAATCCCTTCAGACCACTTACACAGGAAGAATAGATGATGATTTTCCAGCTGTGACAAGGTTCATTTCCTTTCTGACAGGAACCATTCTTGTAGTTAGCTCTGCAGAAACACACGGGAATGCATGCTGGCGTCAAAGCCCTTCATTGCCAGCACTGGGAATAGGAACAAGGTCTTTCTGACCCAGCAGGTGCAAACACATCCTGGTGGATTGCATGGATGTCCTCTTCATGTTACTGCTTACGTGAATTGCTCAGGGAGGAAAAAAAGTACTCTACTGTTGAGTATTGGGTGCTGTGTAGGAGTGATTATTTTGTATCATGAAAAGGATTTTTAGAGAAAAGGGGTGGTTTTTCCCTGCTGGTAGTTTTCTCTCTTATGTTGAATATGCAAAAACATAAACTGTGATCCTGATTTAACAAAACAGGTGAATTTTTAATTGATGGGGTTTTTATGGCAATTAGGGATATTGATCTTTAAGGATATGTTTGATCCTGGTTTAAATTTGTGTTCAGAAGACACCTGTGTAAAGATATAAATATTGCAAAGACAAGGACTGCTTATGTTCCTGGCTTGTTAACTGAAAAGGGTCTTTCCTAGTTCAGAGGGATGTGGACTTCAACCAGATCTCTTTTTTCTCTTCTGGTACTCCCCGGCCAGATTAGAAATATGAATGTCTTCTCAAAACTTTTAAAATCAACTTGCATATATAGGCATATTTGAAGATTTTCAATACCATAGACTTGGGTTTCCACCTTGACTACATTCCCTTTCATTTTCTGGAAAGCTCCCTACTTCAGCTTTTTGTTTTGAACTTAATTGAACCTCTGTCAAAGGCCCAGTCTCTGTGACTGGTGCTCTGACTCAACTAAGTGATTTATTTCTTTCTGACTCAACTAAGTGATTTATTTAAACAGACTTTGCATTGCTGTGGTTATAGTAAACCCATCATTCTGGGGGTAAAAAAAAAAGGCAGTTACATTAGAAATTCTGAATTACACAGAAGAAAGTACCTTGTAGCACTGTCTGGTTGGAACTGTTGGATCCACTCCATCTTGTTGGTATTTTAAAAGTGAAGCCTTCCTTCTTTCTTCCGAGCATTTTACAGGATTGAAAATGCTGTAAAAGGAAAAATTGAGCATTTTACAGGATTAGAAAATAAGGTTAAGTGAATGCATAGGATGGAAACAGGATATGTTGTGTTGAAGCCTTCCCAAAACCTCCTCCTTGGTGTGTGTAGTGAGTGGGTGGACAGGACAGTGGGAGCCAATTCGATGCTTGTGATAATACTTAAATAAAACAGCTTGTGGAGAACTTGTGCTATTGGAACTGGCAGCATAGTGGATAGGGAATATCCACCTTGGTCCATAGTGGCAAACTTGACTTTCCAGTGAGCTGAAGAAACGAAATACTCTTGCAGTCACTTGGCAGGAGTGCAGCACTCCAACACTTGAGTGCCGTGGGTGGTGCTGCATCCCGCAGCGTTGGAGCCGTGGCGTCACACACGGTGGCACAGCAGAGTAGGCAGATGTCTGGCAGGAAACCCGGCTCTGAAGGGGGCTGATAGACGTCTCTTGCTACTGGGACAGATGGCTCTCAGTCTCTGTGGTAGCAAGGGTGCAATGTCTTCAGAGACAGACATTTGCTCTATTAAATATTCTTACCTTATGTAGAAGCCAACTGACAGGCCTTCAAAAGTTACAGGGGAAGGAGAGTGATGTGCAAGACAGCTTCTGCTGGGAGGCTCTCTGGGCACTGTTAATGGTGTTTAGGTGCATAAGTCAACAAGTGTCCAAACCCCTGCAAAATCAATTAAAGTCTTGCAAAAAAATGAAGACAGTCACTGTCTAAAAGAATGATTGCAAATCTTGAACTGTCTCCTATTCCTTGTTATACTGCTGTGTGACCCTCAGCAAACACATGTAACTAGTTTTAGGAAGTTACTTATTACCTATGAAAATACAATTTGCTACCTTGACAGCTGCTCGTGAACATGATGTCAGCCTCTTTCTGTTCATTTCCCCATCGACAGTTGGAGGTAAACCTAAAGAATGTTGGGTATGCACTGGTCATGCAATGCATTAATTCTTGGAAGATAACAGTAGTAGAACTGGTACAGGAGAGATACTTGTAATAATGCTGGAGTGAAATGCTGTCTTGAGAATTGTTACTCTGCCAGGGTTGGTGTTCGGCTTAGATTCTTAAAATATGTTCACATTTCATTATTTTTTTAAAACTCAAATGTTTTCATTGTTATGTTTTATTTTTGGACATAAAAATGAAAATTGGTTTGCTTATGTGGGGCTTGTCCTTTATTCAACCCTGACCATTCTCTCATTCTGTTTCATTTTTTTCAGTCTTTGCTTTCTTCCTGATTAGGTTCATTTCAGGTTCTCCACCGTAAGATTAATATTTCAGAATTTTCATACAAATATGAAATGAAACATTGTAAATTAGATTTTGTCAGTGGGAATGTAAATGAAAGGGGTGGCCTGTCTTTTAAGAACATACCTCTCAATGTTTTGTTTTCAAAACTCATTCTTTTCCTTTGTATTTGTGATGTAAATGTTCTCCTTGATGGCTTTACAGAAAATTTTTCTTGTGTTTTCTTCATTAAGTTAAAATTATTTTACCTTAATGTAATTTCCTATTGCTTTTTGAAAATTTCCTGTTCTGCTACATTTACGCTTTCTGGAATTTGTTTGGTTTTAATTGGTGGCATAGAATACACTTGAAGTTGTCCCTCTGAACTTTGATCCAGAAAAAAAGATCAAAACTAGATTTGGAAATGGTTCTGGCCACTCTATCTTGGTTAGACATACTGTTGAAGCAAAATTTAGACACAGTAGGTCTGCTACTGGCAAAACAGACTGCAACCTTTAATTGCCCAGAGCAGTGTCTAAGATCATGCTTAATTAGCAACAGGATCATGTGAAAGATGAGCTGTGGCTTGGAGGACATGCTGAACGTGCTGATCACCTGATACTCTTCTGAATTTCCCACAAACACTTGATGTTTGCCTGGAAGATACAACATCCTTCCTATTTGCTCTTAATTTCTTGATAGGCAAGAAGCTTTTCAAATGTGAGCTCTGCTCTTGTGCCACTGTGGTGGCACTTGCAACCAGATGGAAGTGAGAGGCCCTACAAATGTTGGCTGTGCTGATAGAGTTGGTAAGTGTAAATAATCCCTCTGTCAGACAAATTCTGCAAATCTGGTGGCTTTTAAAAAGCAACAAAACCCCACGCTTTAAGGTATGCACTCCTACCGAAGTAGTGCATTTACATATATTGTTGGGACCTTGGCTCTGTGAAGGCTTTTTTGCTTAAGGGAGTTGTGTTCTGGCTCTTCCTTACAGCTCTCTTTGTATCTAACTACCACATAGACCCTGCTAGAACATGTATGGAACACTAATGGGATAAATACAAAAATATCCAGTAGGTGACAGTATCAGTGCACGTGTGTGAAGGGGTACCGGGAGAAGCGGTAGTAACTTACATAAAAAAACAAAAACGTGGTCATTCACTCATTTTATGTCTTAATTTGGTGGTTTAGATTCACAACACAACTTTTTCACTGATTTGTCTGCAACTTTGCTTGTTGTGTTTTGGTTCCACTCCGCCCCCACACGGATTGAGAGGAAATGATCACATTCTTGACAGTGCTAAACACATCTCATTTTGCAGGATGTGTCTTATGATAAGTGGGAGCGTTAGCTGGTCTTAGTAAAGCCATGTTCCAAGTACATACTTAGCAGCCTTAGCGGATGTTTAAATGTTAAATTCATGTGTGTTTAAACTCTTTACACTAAATAAAGTACTCTTTGTTTCATTGTTTTTTTTTTCCTAAAGCAGAAAGATTGAACCTAAGATAAGCTAATGTCCACGAGTTCACTTCTCGAGGTATGCAGTGGTTGGTGGAGAGGAGCTTTGATTAGCTTGGGTTTGTTATTTACATAACAAAAAATAAAAAGCTTAATCTATTCTGGTTCTTTAGCTGTTATAATAATGGTAGCTCTGATTACAAAACTAGTGCTCTGTTTGGAGAGTCCTTTGGTGCCTGAACTGAAATCTGGAAACGCATTTATCAAAAGTGATAAAATATCTTGAGCTTAAAGTAAGATCCTTCTTCACCAAGAGCTTTTCAATATCTGGTAATGGAATAACAGGCTAGAACACTTTTTCCTAGCTTTTGTGTCAGGTGTGCAAAAATGCAGAATTGTAAACATTATCCAAATGTTGTAACAAAAAATGAATTAAATTCATATAATGGAATGATGACTTACTGACCTTGTTACAACGATTTCCTTAGTAACTGGATACAACTTAACAACAGGGAGCTGGACTCTTTAAGTCCTGTGCTACTAAAAATCCTTTTAAAAATAGGTCATTCTGTAATATCTGTCGTGATATTTTGTCTCTTTTTGCAGTGTTACTTTAGAAACATATATTTTTTCATTTACTTGTAATAAATTGGTCCTTCTTACAGGGACCAACTATTTTGCTGCTTTCAAATTATCAGTGTGCCTCCTTCCACCAGCCTGCTTTGCCCTGTTAGATGCATGTTAGCCATCATGATACTATAAACACTTGCATGCTCCACTTTTGCTGTGAAACTGGTTCCATTAGAAATTAATAGAATTTTTCTTTAATAAGTCAAAAACTTATGACAGTCTATGAGATCAGGAAGTGAATAATTTAACTAGTGTTCATTAGAGTAAACAATAACACTGTCTAAAAGTACTCTTTTGTTGTACATGAAATCTGTACTTTAAAAATATTTACTTCCTATCTGCATAATGTTCCTGACCTAAATAGTTGGGATGTTTGAAATTGACACTTGTGAAAGAGTTTGCCTGAATTGGGTAAATACAGTTAAGGCTGGGGTTTTGTTGTGTTGTTTTTTTTTTTTTTCTCCTTCATTGGATTATTTCAAGTCTGTGTTTGTCCTAAGATTTTTAAGCACAATAGAATGTAACAGCCTCTACTTCTGAAATGGTATCAAAAATTCAATAAAATTTAAGAATACTAAAGAAGAAAAAAAAAGAAATTAAAAAAGAGAGAAAAATCTAGACAAACCCAACCCAGTCCCCAGGCGTACACTTTGCACCCACTCAGAACCCATTGACTGATTCAGTGGGCTGTGTTCAAAAGTGAGGTGTAAAGAGCAAAAATAACACACAGATCTGAGTGTAAGTGATAAGGATGGCACTGTGCTGATGAAATATGCTGAAAAGTGTAATCTCTAAACCTATACAGTATTCTCATATAGTTAATGAAGAAATATAAATTTTTTATTGATACTCAGTTAGAAAAAAGTGCATTTCTATGTGTGTTGATACTTGGATATATGTGTGTGAGTATGTAACTGGGCTGTTCACAATAATCTTTTATTTTAAGGCTTTTGTCTTATCAAGAGCTTAGAGCTCATGTGTAGAACATGGGATGTAAATTTGCTTGAGATATTTGCCATACTTAGTCACTTGGAAGAGGCAGATGACTGCTTCTGATGGCACAGAATCCGACAGGTTCACATTTTTTGTAGTTTTGCTGTCAAAGACTGCAAGAAGATTTCCTGAAAATTGTGTGTTCCTGATTATAGTAGAGATGGCAAGGGTTCTGTGCTGCTTTAATAATAATATATAGGAAAATGTTTCATCTTTTGTATAAATCTTAGTACGAAAATGGATTTTTTTTTGTTTGCTAGATCAACCAATTAAATTTTTTGTTAGGTGTGAAGGAAAAGGAGCGTTAAGATATGCTTTCCTATTAAGCATACTTGTAATGAAGTCCAGGGTTTTTTGCCACTTGTATTCATGTAATAACACCACCACCCAAGTACCACTACCCCAAACAGAGAAAACCCATAAATATTGGCATCACCAGCCATGAGGTTTTTAAACTAGTAGGACATATACAACAGTCTAAAAATTAAGTTTAGCCAACTTAATTGTTTAATCTGACCTCTCTGTGGGTCGCCTTCTATGCTCTTGGAGAATGATGGGCATTCCTGCAAGATATTGTAATTTCATATGAGACATCACTTAAATGTGAGCGCTAATTCACCTGTTAGGATTTCTTACTGCCTGCCAATAGTTAACTTTGCAAGGGAAATCTAGAAGGTAATACACCAGTTTGCTAACAGTATGTGGGATGAATCCTCCTGTAGGTGATTGTTTCAGTATCTTACCTTGTAGGTCTGCAGAGTGTTGCCAAAATAAATGGATTGTCAATATTTGTTGAATGGAAACATTAAATTCAGAGAAGCTTATGTTACAAATTGGTAAGTTTTGCAGTCTCACTGTTTGATGTTAGGTCACAAGTGCCAAGACTAACCCACAAGTCATAGACTGGGTTCTTTTCTAGCCTGTATACAGCTGTCTTGCATGAGGAAATTGCCAGAACCCAAAGGTTTAGGTTCTAGATTTGGTATTTCCTGCATCTGAACGAACTGAGATTTTGATTAGTATCAGGTGATAATTACACTGTCTCAGGGCAGGATTTTAACCCATAGTAAATGTGTGGCAAATCTCACGTTTTAATATAGAATGAATCCTTGACAGTATTTGTGTTACGGTTAAGTTCTTTATTCTGAGGTATGTCCTTCTGTCGTAATGCAAAATAGGTAGAATAAATGACAAATGCAAGTTCAGAGCAGTTTGCAGCTTTCACTACATTGAGCTGGAATTATCTGCACACACAAATGTGTGCAGCTCTGGTGTAGGTGGTTGCGTGCTGGAGCAATTGTATCTGAAGGATCTAAATGTGTATAGGTCCTATTAAGACAGAAAAGTAAATTGGGACACTTCTGTTTGTAGGAGTTTAGATTTTTTATTGTCTCTGTGGAGGTTTTATTTTAAAAGAATAGATACATCCACAGCCACACAACTGAAATAGAAATACTGCTGAAAACGTGTTGCACACTCCACTAACTCCAGTAGTAGAAAAAAAATGGTGAAAGGCATCACCTTGCTTGTGTAAAAGGAGAGGCACTTTAGGTCTAGAATCCCTCACTTGGGAATACAGCTAAGCTGTCAGTGAAATTGCTTGGGAGAGCTGCTCTGGGCTAGCTCTGCTGCTGGGCAGAGCCAAGAGATCTTGCTAGGGATGGCTCATGCCCTGACCCACTCTTTGGCTGTTTTGGATTTGTGAGCACTACAGCTCGAGACTGACAGCCTGTGTTTGTGCAGGGCTCACTCGCTGTTGCTGATGGTAGTCATCCCTGAGACATTTCTGTTTTATCACAGCATTCAGAAGAGCTTGGACCTTCACATAGGCTGACATCACACTGGTGATGAGGTGTTTGGCAGTAGTTTTTGCTGCTCTTCGTCCCCTGACAAACAACTTCTCTGAAAATACATTAAGAAATTTCACTTGAGTTCAGGAATCTCATGTTCCCAGGCCATCTTTACCCTCAAACCACTCCCTGTAGAACATTAGGTTCTTAAACTTCCACCTGAGCATTCCCCCAGAGAAAGAAGTTGTTGGCATTGTCAGGCTTTCATGCTGAAAGCCAGGGATTATATCTTAGAAGAGAAGAAATGGTTCTTATGTGGCAATTCAAAGCACTTAAGAGTGGTCTTTCCAAAGTGCTTTGCGTGGGGTATGGTACAGGTGGTAACTCCAATGTGCTGAGAGGATTCTGGGGATTTGTCCTGTCCAAATGGTGAATGTGTTGATTTCTGTTCTGGTTAGCTCATTGCTGATACATTCTGCTTACTTACAAATGAAGAATTTTACATTTCAAGGCAGAATCAGTTGAAATGTGTCAAAGCTGACAGTGAACCTTACAAGTGGTTTCTTCTTTTAATCTTTCATTTTTAATACAGTCTCTATATGAAACAGTAAATGGTTCAAGAAAATCTACTGATGCTGTAGCATTCAGTGGAGTAAACAAAATTCACTAAATTTCTTCATGGTTACTTTTTATAACAAAATGAGTATATTATCATAAGCTTATCCAATGTTGAAATAAAAATATAAACTATTAAAATATGATTTCAAATAAAATTGACTTAAAAATTCAGTGGCTAAGTATACCTGAATCTAATTCAGCCAAATAGAAATTGCTATTTAAAATGGTTTTCCTCTAAGACTCCACATTTATTATTTGACTATGGTTTAAAAAACTTATGGATAAAAGGATAAAACCAGGATAAAAGTTTCTTTCAGGTAAATTGTAGATTTCTTGATTTACAGGAAAGTGTTAGAGAGTTATGTGGAGAGAAGTTACTGGCAATTTGTAAGTAGAATCTCTATGAAAGAATTAAAGAAAAATAATTTTTAAGAGAAGAAAATTCTCATAGTATACAAAACTGATAAGCATCTCCAGTCTCATCTTCCTGTTGTACATTTGGCACAGAAAAGGTTGGAGATGCATACCAAACGTAAACACTTTGTCCCTCTTCTTCTGGAAGAATAATAGTTGGACATTTGCAACCGAGTACATACAACATTACTAATGGGAAATGTTTTCTTTCTTTAAAATGCTGCCATGTGAATTGTATTAACTTGTTTGCACAACAGTCTGATGGTTCTTTAACTTGAAATTGCTTGAGTGGTAAGTACTCATTTATGACAACAGCAGTGCTTTATTCTGAAGGAAGCGGCTTTTCACTGACTCCTTTGGGGAAATGTTTTGATCCTTGTTGATGTTGGGCCCAGAGGACACTGATGGAACATCTTGGTTGTTTAATAGCATTTAGCATTAGCAAAGGGATGCGAGGGAGATGTAGGTATGTGGAATTTAATTAAACAGATTGGAACGCAGCCAAAACTCAGATCAACAGTCCCAATCTTGCAAAAAGCACGAGGAGACTTGTAATAGTTGGTAAGTGAACTGAGCTTTCATTTTGGTGTCACCTTGATGATTGTGTTGTAAGCAATCTGCTTTTCTAGGGAATTCATTCAGTAATGTTGTGAAGGATGGTCTGTACCACTTACTAAATTACTACTAGTGACTAGAGATTACTTCTGGCAGCATTCTGCCCTGTTTTTACGTCTTTCACATAAGCACCAAGCTCAGTCTTAGCATCTGAGAACAGGAAAGAGGAGCTTGGAGTAGCAGAGCTGCAGGTGTAACATGCTGCATTTGCATGCCCACTAGAATTTTTAATATGATGGGGGTTTTTTTCCCATTTTTTTCCCCACTGTTGTTCAAGCAGGCTGTATAGTAAGCTTGATAAGTTAATTAGAAAGGGGACCTTGAATACAAAATAAGTGCTCTATTTCTTCTGTGTGTGTGTGTTTATTACCCTATATTAAGTAGGCAGAAATATTCAGCATTAATTAGTTTACTGAAAAGACTGACTGCTGATAACAGGTTTTGTATGTACAAGGTATAATTTATAGGACCAAATTCTAATCTGTTCTTTATCCCAAACCCAGGCAGCATAGTTATTCTGAAGTAAAGTGAAGGATTTTGGTATGTCCTTGTAAGTGATCTTTCAATATGAATATGACAGGTTCTATCAGAATTATTTCTTTGCACTCTAGAAAAGAAAGAAAATTTAGGTGCAGAAATTAATAATTTGGACATATTTCTGCTTTGCTTTTTAAGACATCTTGGAATAGCAGCCTTTTACCAGAAGTTCACACACTTTGGTATTTTGGGAACAGCTAGTAGTGGAAATCTGATGTACCTTTCATGTGTAATTATTATTGAATAATATAAAATATTTTAAATGTACCTTGACCAGTAAGTAATTATTTTCTAGTCCAACTGCAAGGTATAGTAGAAATCTTCCAGGTCTGCTTCTGACTCCAAGCCACACTTTTCAAGGAATATCTGAATTTGTATGCTTTATTTTCTCTCTGTGTAATCCAGAAAACAGGGATGTGTGTGGTTTTTTGAATGTCAGTTTCTGTGAGTCTGAGGGGAATCTGAGCTAGGTCTTAAGGTGTTAACTGTGCTTCCTCTTGAACAAGCTGATCCTTGCATTCCCTGTCCTTCCTACTTTGCTGCCATGAAAGACCTTTCATGGAGCAGTATCTCCACAAAGTGCAGGCACAGCATAGGTTAAGGGCTGTAGCAGACTTGACAAAAGACTCTTGTGTTATATTCAGGCAAAGGTTCTACTGCTATAAATAATGCATGTTTTAACTGGAAACTTCCAATGGAAATATCCATCTCTAAAGGCTCATTGATTTCAGTATAATCTCTAGGGACAGATTCTGCTTATATGCTGAACTTGCAACACGTTCCCCAAATTTGTGGTTGGTTTCCTTCATCAGCACTACCTGCACAAGTGAGCTCCTTCCTATAAATTGAGACAAATGTCATATCTACATAATCATCTGGGAATTTCTATCACTGTATATTATAAGAGTTGCATGAAACCCCATCACAAGATGGGGTACCCACTGATGTTGAGAATTCCAGTTTCCTTTTCCCTTGGTTGGTAGTAATTGGAGGGTAGTAATATGGAAGGTGCACCTTACCTATTAAATTTGATTCTTAGTAGGGAATGACTTTAACAGAAAATAATAAACATTCATTTCTTGCCGGATTTTCCTGGGTTTAATCACACTGTGCCTGATGTTAACCACAGGCTTAGGCCTCCATGTACAGGCACAGTGGCTAGGCTGATACTTGGTTAATTCGTGAATCTGGAACTCTAATCCTATCTAACAAGATGGGCACAACTTTTGGTACTATTTTAATTAAATTGATTTAAAACTACACCTTAAGGTCTCCTCTAAATATAATATCCTGCTGACTTCACTAAGGGTGTCTGACAGCTACCAAAGTGGTGTCTAAGTGTGTGAATACAAATCTGTGTGAAGGCTAGTAGTTTTGCTTTGGGCTAGGTTGATTTTTACATTAATTTGGATCCTTTCTGTTTGCATGCATTTATCAGTCTTGTTTTGAACTCATTTAACAGTGTCAAGATGAATTTTGCAAATTATATTAGTAATTTATAGATATTAAAATAGTAAATGAGCCCCTGCCACACAGCTTGCAGAATTGTAGAAGAAAGAGAAATGGATTGGGGTGGCCAATGTCATTTTATTGCTGTCCCCTTTGGGCCCCCTAATCTCCTCTTGTTTGTGGGCAAGCCTGAGCAACTTACACCTAGAACACATCTAAGATATAAAATTTAGGAATACAATAGGATTTAGGTGTAGAAGTCCTGAGTGATGTGGAATCCTTCCAGAAGTGCCTGAAGGCTGATTTCAGAAACGGCTGTAGAAACACCAGACCTCAACCCCTGAGTGCCTATAGGAACCCAGTGTTTCAGCATGGGTGTGTACTGAGTTACAGGTGAGCCAGGTGCCTCAGAGTGCTCTCCAGAAGATGCTGACATTGCGTAGGGAGCCTTCAAGTTAAGAGGCAAGGTTGAAGATAGGACAGGCTTTTTACCCCCAGTCTTCAGACTGAAGTACCTCCAGCTGGTCATGATTAACTCACAAACTCTTAACTCTTGTTTGATGGCTGGAGTTTCCTTTGACAAGACACAACCTGGGAAAATCCTGGTGCCCCTACTTTATTTGTCTCTGTGAAGATACTGTGTCATGGTTCAGAAGACTTCTTTGCACAGTAAGACAGTGTTTTGTATTCTGGGTTTCCCAAGGGAGTGCAGAAGGATTAAAACCTCTTGGAAATGGGGTTTATCAAGGGCTCCTATAAAAGTGTTGTTTATGCATGAGGACAACAATTTCTATTTCAGAGAATATTCAATTGTTCTGTATTAAATGGAACAGGATTTAAGTCCCATCATCCACAGTAACACATCTTAAATGTTACGTTGTATAGACTTTCTCTTATTTTTCTAATGGCTAATAGTGTCTGAAATAGTTTGTTAGCAGTGGTTTCAGATGTTCTTCCAGCTTCATGGTCAGAGCCCTTCCTTTAGGGGTGGCAGAGGTAAAGTAAGGCAGAAGAGGGTTTTTTAGTTTTTTCACTGAGGCGTCAAAGTAAGTTTAGGGCACAAGTCAGGCAAGGAAAAACAGTTGTGTCTCATGCATGAGTCTTTTCAAATATACCTGTCTTCTTTAGGACAGTGCTAGAAATAGAGAAGAAAGATAATTTCCTTCCCTTCTTTCCCTAGGAGATTCTTCTTGTAAACAAATTCAGGATAGCTACAAAAACTTAAAAGGTAGGAAAGAGAACCAGATAGAACTGCTCAAATCTGATTTTTGTTGAAGAAACAATAGGTAATGCTATTTATGTAGTTAACTCTGAATTCTGCGAGGCAGTGCATTGTATAAGTACATGATTGTTTTCTGTGTCATAAGTATACAAGACTTAGTGGTATACATGATGTACACTCTTGGATTGCATTGCACCTAAATCAGTGTTTTTAACTTCACATTCCTGTTCCAAGGTAATTCAACATATAATGGGAAATCTAAAAGGCCAACAGAAATAAATTGGCTACAAACAGAACTGCAATATTGGCAGAAAATATCTTGAAAATATTTATGGATTATGTTTCCTCATTTACACTGTGTTTCCAAAATAAGCAGCTCCCTGTGGACTCTTAGACACAGAAAACATGTGCTAAGAGGTGGCATCTGAAGATGAACCAACAGAGGTAGGGTAGGTGAAAGTCCAATGCTATAAATGTATATTCAGCGTTCTTTTGGGTCATTGCCCTGGTAACTCCACACCTTCTGAGTAATATGGTCATACAGCAGTGACAAGCCACCATAGCCCCGGGAGAAGGAAGCTCTTTTTGTGTTCCCAGCCAGGTATATGCAAAGGTATGCCTATAAGCTGTTGCTGAAAGTGCTGATTGCATCTAATTGCTGTTAATTTATTCTGGTCTGAATTGTACTGAGTAACAGCTGTTAGCAGGAGCAGAAGAATTTTCTTCTTTATAGGTGTGGATTCAAATCTTGCTGAAGAACAGAGTGTGCTGCTGTGCTTATTAGTAATTCTTATTCCTGAGGAAAGGGGTCTGTAGCACTCCTCTTTTGTGTCGTGAAGAATGCTTTGGCCAGAATTTTAGTATTCTTGCCAGTATGGGTTGGCAAGAAAGCGTGGCTCCCTGTCCTCTCTATCACTCCAGTGGCCCTGCCACTGAGGTTACATGTACTAGCAGCCCTTGTTCAGGACCAGATTGCTTAGGGAGTTGTTCCCAGATTTTTGCCCCTGACGCACTTGCTGTGAAACAATGTCTCTCTCTGGCTCCTGGTTTATAGGAGTGGGTGTGACCAGTGTTAGAAAAGGCCATGCGCTGGTAAATAGCTGCGTTACTGTTTCCTTGTCCTTTCTTCGTGCGCAAATACACGGAAGCAACAACCT
This sequence comes from Leptocoma aspasia, assembly GCA_013399835.1. Classification (NCBI taxonomy): domain Eukaryota; kingdom Metazoa; phylum Chordata; class Aves; order Passeriformes; family Nectariniidae; genus Leptocoma; species Leptocoma aspasia. Next base: position 2,353,978 of record VXAX01002097.1, read on the forward strand.
AATATAATGTTATAACCCAATACTGAGAAAGCTTTACTTCCTCCACGATAGTCTGTGCAACTGGCTCAAGGCGTTTGATTGTTGTCTGAATTTCGGAAGTGATGTCTTGGTGATTGGAATGCCCTTTCTTCACTTGCCAGCTGCTGTGTGGAAGCGCCTCAGTTCCATTTTCATGTGGCAACTTTAATTTCTGTTTCTTTAACAGAAAGTGAGCAATGCAGCACACCTTTCTTAGCGTGCAATTAAACCTGCCTTAGTCACTGCTGGCGGAACAGGCAGAAACAGATCATTTGATAGAAACTGTCTCTAATTAAACTGAGGCAAACATGTCCTGTTAAAGGTTTGAGGAAATCTCTTCAGGCAAAAAAACATGCTTGCTAAGGATGGACTTAGCATGGCCTTCCTTGTATTGTACTTTCCTTCCTGTAGATGACAGATATGGTTAAATGCCGGTACCGTTTCTGCAAGTAATGGCTTTACTCCAGATCCTGCTGCAAGGGGTCACGCTGGCTGCGGCTGATCTTCCCAACCTGGTCTTGTACTAATTTCAAACTTTCCTGGAGCCAGATGTGGGATTGAGCTTTGCAAACTTCAGTGGCCTAAGAAATAATGCATTCAATCTAAAATTAGGTACTTGGATACTTTCTAGAAACAGTGGAGATAGTATTTGTTTCCTGGAAGTAATCAATCCCATTCTGTTTGGGGTGGTGGGGTAGAAAGTTGTTTGCTTCCGAGGTGTAGCCACAGCAGGAAGTGTTCTAAGTGTGGTTAGTGGTTCTAACATCTCTGCTCTCTGCAAACCCAGCCTTGCAAGAGGATCTGGCATAGGATCCTTCTCAGTTGTATTTTCAGAAAAATTAAATGTTGCCAGTAGTTGAATTGGTTATTAAAATTCCTTTTCACAATCATCTGGAAGTTGTAATGGTATTTTAAAAAGACCAGTCCCTGCAGTCTCGTGCTCAATGTGGAATTTGCATAAGTAAAAGTACTGTCCATCATGTTTTTCTCTATTATGTTTTAGAGAACAACTCAGACTGATTGGTCCTGAAGGAGTCCTACTAATGGTAGATTTGAAGAAAAAAATAACACAGTGGTATAGATCTTAAAGCCAAAAGGGATCATAACAGCAACATCTCCCAGATAACTTATCTTCTGAGATAAACATGGCCTGTATGCTATCTGCAGCCACAGCACAAAATTGCTTTTGTAATATTCTCACTTAAGCAATTTCATGAACAGCAAAGCTACTGAAGCCTTGTTCCCCAAGTGTGTATATGTATGTAACATATCCTCCCATGTGGATTCTCTGATGTCTAATTCTGTAGCCCATTCCTCTGTGGGGAATAAGAGATCCATGAATTAAGAAGAGATTTTCTGTGTTAAGGACTGGCTGGGCTGTTTGGTGTGTTTATTGATGATCTGGGTGAGGGAGCTGAATCTACCCGTAGTAAACTCACAGACAGCAACAAGTTGGGCAGGAGTATTGATCAGCAGGGGGGCAGGAAGGCCCTGCAGAGGGACCTAGACAGGCTGGATCAGTGGGCTGAGACCAACAGTATAAGGTTCAACAAGGGCAAGTCCCAGGTCCTACAGTTTGGCCACAACAATCCCATGTGGAGTTACATCTGGCTCTGGTGAGGCCACACTTTGAGTGCTCCATCCAGTTTAGAAATCCTCGCTACAAGAAAGACATTGAGGTGCTGGAGCAAGCCCAGAGAAGCACAAGAAAGCTGGTGAAGGGGCTGAATCACAAGTCTGATGAGGAGTGGCTGAGAGAGCTGGGGTTGTTTAGCCTGGAGAAAAGGAGACTCAGAGGTGGCCTTATCATAGACTTAAGCCATGCCAGGTGAGGTTTAGGTTGGACATTAGGAAGAATTTCTTCACAGAAGGGCTGAATAGACATTGGAACGGACTGCCATTCCCATGCACAGGAAGGTGGTGGAATCACCATCCCTGGAGGTATTTAAGGAAAGACTGGATGTGGCACTTTGTGCCATGGTCTATTTGACATGGTAGTGTTCACTCATAGGTTGGACTCAATGATCTCAGAAGCCTTTTCCAACCTGATTGATTCTCTATGTGATTCTGTGATCCTGTCTCTTTTCACAAATTATTTAAACATTTCATATTTAGCAACCCCCTACCTTTTTGTTCAAGTTCATTAAACTTTGCCACTGGGTCCCAGAACTACTAAGAGGCACTGGACAAACCCATGTCTATGTAGTGCACAAAGCCAAGTTTTATTTTCATAGGAAACTTGGCAATGAATCTAGAGTAAGGGGTATGGTGATGTGGTAAGAGTATTAAGAAATGACTGGTTTCATAGTGTGGTTGACCCCAAAAAGCACAGAAAGGTGCCTGTGTCCGATCTCCCACCTGGCCTGTTCTCTGTAGTCCATTTCACAGAATTCCTGCTAGACAATTATGGTATTCTAACAGTTTCTGGTAACAGAGGGACAGAGCTTCTCCCAGGCTCGGGCTGAGAAAGCTCAGAGAAAGAATTAAAATAATTATTGTCTTATCCCCTGCACCTAGTGTTGTGAAAGATGTTTACAAGTAGGTGTTGTTCCCTTCTTAACCAATAGTGTGAGAGGTGTTTCCTAAAGACCAATCAGGTCTTAGGTTCACTATGCTCTCTGTAAGAAGTATAGATTTCTATTAACAAATACCTTTTATACCTTCTAAATCATAGAGTCTATATCACCTTCTTCTCTGTCCCCAACACCATCGTGTAACAATTAATAACGCCTCCGTGTAACCAGATACCAGCCTAAACAGACAACAGGTGCCTTGTTTTTTATGGAAATACTCTATCACTTAAAAAAAGGAAGTTTACTAATTCAGTTCATAATCAGTCTTAGCAATGGGTCATAGCTAAAATGTTACTTATTTTATTTCTGAATTAGTGTTATTTTTTGGTTTAACTTTTTGCTGTTGATTCTTACACTGCATTTCTCTGCTAAGTTAGACAACCCTCTGAGACTAGTTATTTTTTACAATGAGGGGTATGTGTGCTGTAATTGGATCATTCATGATTTTGTTTTTTGATAAATGAAGCACATTGAATTTTTGGGCCCCTATGATAGGGCATTTTCTCTAGCCATCATATTCTGGCTTCTCACTCTGTAATTGCAATCTGTGTGGTCAAAAACAATTTCTAAATTAATTGTCAGATTCTGGCTATAGTATGCTTTCTAGCTGGCATAGATCCTGCAGAAAGAGAGCAATATCCAGTTTCCTATCTGCTTTGCATGATAAAAAAGCATAATAAAGTAAGGATGGCAGCATCAACTAATTTGTTGGGGGCTTTTTTTTTCCTATGTGGCTGGGAAGATGCTACTTCAGTACAAGCTGTAGAACCAGCTAATTTGAAGTAGCATTTTTATATTTATATTTAGTCTTCCTTTTACAACTCTTGCATTCATTAGCAAGCATTTGTTGAACCATGCTGTTCCTTTGAGATCCTCAAATGCCCTTCTCAAAGCCAAGCACTCTGTGCATTCAGGAAGATGTTGGTCTATCACTACATGTTTCCATTTTTCTCTCTATGAAGAACAATTTAAATTTATTATTGCCAGCTGTTTCTTTCTATAGTGTTGTGCTATGTTTTTTTCTCATGTGATTAGTGATCCTGATTGATTCAACTCCTTGCCCTGCACAGGGGTAGCATCAAGGCTGCTCTGTTATGTTAAATTGCCTGGCAAGCTAGCATCACAAAAGATTTATAACTGTAAGCAGAAAGAGCATGTGTTTGACCAGATTTTGCTCTTTTATAAATTTCCTCTGAAGGATTTATTTATTTATTTATTTATTGCAATAATAAACAAATGTGATTAAGTTTACAGCCTGTCTCAGTTTTATCTAGCGTGGTCATCCTCTTGTGATTTTCTTGGGTAAATACTTGCACCAGTTTTGTTTGCTTGCCCCTGTCTGACACATGAGAGCATCATCTCACCGATTGCTGAAAACCTCTTGCTCACAGAGAGTTTCATGCAGATACAGTAGAATGCTTAATCCTCAGTCTCTGAGAGTGATCAGAGGAGTCAAGTTAACCATTCACCTTATGGCTAAACATTAATTACATGGGGGGCGCTAGTATCCTTTTTTAGGAAACATTTTAACCTAAAGCATTCAGTGATTAGTGCTGGCAGGTCATTTTTTTCCTGTGCTGCTGCAGAGCAAAGTTAAACTTTGCTGGCTGCAGCTGTGCCTCTAGCTGGGTGATGAGTTGGTATAGGTTTAAGACAACACTACTGATAAAATGGATGAAATAAATTGAAAATCAGATTCTTCTGTTGTTACAGAACAGCCAGGCTAGAATGAAATGGCAGTGGTTCAAGCTCATGCTAGACAGACCATGTGGTCCTTACAGTGAAATGAGGGGGTGTTGCATATGTGTATTGCTAGGCATAAGGACAACACCTCCAGCTTTCAGAACTGCTGGCGGGAGTCCTACATAGAAGAAATGTTCCTTTCCTCTATCCCTTAAAAGTCATTTAGGAGTGAAGCCAGTGTCCTTGCCTGTCTCATTGTAGAGCAAGATGTCATAGGAAAACACGCCTCTTATAAAGAAGTGAACATCATTAATATATTTCAATAATATATGCAACAAGGTTTTGAAACAATCAGCTAAAATCACCACAAAACTATCAATTCTGAAATACAGGCCTGCAAAGGATCTCTTGGATGATTTTGTCTTACCCCTCTTCTCCCAATAATTAAATGAATGCTGATGAATTTATCAAATTCAATTTTGAGAGTTTGTCATTTTCCTGCCCTGTTGTTCCAGAGCCCTGATTCTCTCCTACCTTAATTTTGTAATTCTACACAAATTCTAGTCTTGCTTGGTGATGCCATTAACAGCATATTAGACTTTTGAGAGAAATACCCTATTGTTTTGTGTCTGGGAGAAAAGTTTGAGATGACAAGTGTGTTTTGAGTAAAAAGTTCTGGTTGAAGCCCTAGCTGTTGGTGACTTAGAGCTGCATAGTAGAAGCCATAATTTTTCCAGTGTGCAAGTGGTGAGTGAGCCAAGTCATCCTCAGGCAGAGGAAGTAAACCCCCAGCCTTCCAGGAAATCTGCTTCTAAAGACTTTTTTCCAGCTTTACAATTTGCATGGCCCTAATGAGTGACTGTACATACCTGAATTGGTAGATCTCCATAGGAGATTTTCACAAATCCCATTGTCTTTTATGTGGTGCTCTAACTAAATCAGAACAGAGATAAAAACAAATAAGCTCTGCTGTGACTCAGGCACAGGTAAGTCAATGGAAATGCAGTCATATGCTAAAGCAAATTGCTCAGGCTGTGGGAAGTGTATCTCTACAGCCTCTACACTGACTCTCATCCCCCTATCTTTACACCCTCTCTTTCATCCTCTGGATCTTTCTTTTTTCAGGTCATGGTGCTATTGGTTCTGGTGCTGTGCTCTGCATACTGGGTAGTGGAATGAAGTGTGTGTGCCTGTCAGAAGCCAAATCTCACAGGTTTGCTTTGGCTTTCCTTTCTGACTTCTGACTCCTGGATTTAGCTATTGATGTCATTTGCTAAAAAGCAGAAGGGATTGAGCCATTAGCAATAAGGCATTTCCTTCTGTTTTTTGTTTTCCTTTCACGAAATGCTTTCACGCTCTTAAGCAGAGCATTGTTTCTTGCATCAACCCTGCCTGAAATTGTGTATTATGCTGGCTGCCATCCAGGAAAGGAAAGAACAGTTTAAACACCTCTCTATCAGTGACAACTGAAAAAATTGGGAACTACTATGCAAGTCTGGAAAGTGTGAGGGTCATATGGCTTAGTGGTTTTGTCAGTGCTGCCAATGAATATAAGGGCCCAGTTTTCCTGCTAACACTGTGTGTATGAGGCAGAGGTAGAAGGAAGCCCACAGAACCAGAATAAACTAATATCTACCATAAACTTTGTCACTGATGAGTCTCCCAAGAGAGTAAGAGAAGTACAGTGCTGCTAGAAGGGGGTTTTATGAGTGTGAGAAATGGCATTGTGTTGTGTAGTTTGACTTGCACAGTGTTGGTTTTTGAGGTCAGGTCTGCAGCTGGTATAAATCATGACAGTGAAAACAAGTGTTGATGCAAATTTCCCTTGTAGTCTTTAATTCATTTTTTGTAAATCATATGGCAACTGCAAAACAATTTGGCTTCATCAACGTGAGGCAAAAATCCTAAACACTATGATAATTTAAGCAAAAAAACCCACCACCGCTTCAGATGAAGATGTAACCTAGATCCAGCGGCAAACCACTCAACCTTAGTGGAAAGTAGTTCAGAATTCTGTATCACAACTACCAAACACTGCAGCAGCACTGGATTTGGAGCTAAGTGTTGTCTTCTTTTGCACAGGTGTAAATTTGAATCATATCCAAAGACATTAATTGGCTTGCACTGTTTCTGCACTGGAGTGTCTGCGCCTCTCCTAGAGAATCAAAATTCCTTCTCTAGGAAGGGATCTAAGTTACAGACTTCTGTTGACACAGCAGTATGAACCAGGGATATGAAAAGGTGTCATCTCTGGCTAGTGGAGCCAGGCCAGGAAAATCTCCTAATACAAATGCAATTACCCCTACAAATGTAGCTGTTATACAGTTACAGAGTGACTTTCAGAAGGATTGCCAAATACAACCTTTGGTTCTGCTGCTCCTGCCTTTGGTTGCCAAATGCCAGTGGTTCTGCTAGTCCTGAATTACATCCACACAAGGGATGCTCTGCTGGATGCTTTGGCTGGAATGGTTACTCCAGCAAAGCATCCTGTTAGTATAGATCAGATACAGACCTTTTCAAACCTGCCTTGTTTAACAGTTAACAATTAGTAAGCTTTAGGCAAATGGGGGATCTGAGTTTTTAGGCAAACTGTGGAAGACAGGTTAAAGCTGCCCAAACCAGCCTGTATTACATGACACCTGTGAAGCAATAATTACAGTTCCCCCTTGCAAGCGTAACATTTAAGAAAAAATTGTGGTTTATTCATAAGCTATTGGATTTGTTCTTTTGGGTTTGGGTTTTGTTGTTGTTATTTCTTGGGGGGGTTATTTTGTTTGTGGTTGGTTTTTGTGAAGAGATACCACAAGACATGATATTCCCTTGGTATAATAGCAGGGGAAGTAGAAATGTTTTGGAGAGACTTTAAATCACAACACAATGTTTTGGTTTTAGTGATGAGGGAGAAGCAAGACTGCATGTGATTTGGATGTATATGTTTATCCTGCAACCTAATTCTCAGGGCTTTCAGAGGCCATCCACGAACCCGATCCCAAACCCACATACCTCCCTGGGAGTAGCAGATGCTTCTCATCTAAAAGGGCTCTTTTCTCTCCCATTCTTCTTATTTGTGGAGCCTTTCTCCTGATCTGGTGATCTTTTCCCTAGTTAAAAATAAATGGTTTGAGAAATGAATGAATAATAAACAGGGCTAATAATAACATTAAATAAGCAAGCTGTTCTCTTAAAGAAAATAATACAGAAAGAAAATCTAACTTTTTCTAGCTATTTTCTTTATTTTAGTAACATGACTTGCAGTAATGCTTCCAGCACAGGGATTCTTAGACAGTCATAATTCTTCTGCTTTGTGATTTGTTGTGGTTTTGGATAATCTAGGCATTGTTGCCAATGGCAGAATGGGGAAAGTGGGACAAATTCATTTGTATGTGTACACTAGCACTTGCATTCATCTCTGGCTTACGTCCGCCTGGAAGGATTCACATCCCTCCCCTCCAAGTATATGGCCTCCATGTGTTTGGGATTTGTTACATTCCAGTCAGTGCAGCATCAATCCCTATTAGGTAGGTCATAATGATTCTTACTACTCAGCTGGACGTGCATTTGATAACTTTAGCCTTTTTCTAGTAGAATTTGGAACTAACTTCTACTGAAACAAGTAATAAAGCAGCCTTTGAATTTTTAATACCTCTTATTGCATAAGTTAGTTTAATTAGTTCTGCCCCTTCACACTGACTTGTTAAGACATCTCCCTTAACATGTTGCCAAATTAGGATATTGCAGAGAAAAATTTTGGAAGCGAAGGAAAAAATCTGTACAGCCAAAGAGCAATAGAAAGAAGTTTCTGTGTGTGTGATCTGAAATGAGGCTGAGGACAAGGAAGTGAAGTACCACCAGGAAAACTGCTGCCGTCAACACTACTGGGAAGAGCTGTGGTGGAACATCTGGTTCTTGAAGCTCTGTTGCTCTGCAACACATCTGGAACACTTAAACACATTTTTAATGACATGAATGCAAAATAATGGAAAATAAGCCTCAGCAGTTTGTTTTACTGTAACACATTAAATTATCCAAGGGTCCAAACCAGCGATGAGCCTTCTCCAAAATCATCCAGTAAAAGCAGACAAGAAAAGTGACCTTTTTCCAGATGACTCCCCCAGATCATCCACTGTATGTCCAAATATTTCATAGGCAAGCACACCAGCTAATGATATATAGGGTAAGCAGTAGCAAGATGATAAGCTTTTCTCAATGATCCAAAACTATAACCTCTGCTGTGTTTCAAAAAAAGTCTTCTCTAGAATTTCTACCATGCATCTCTAAAGGAAGTAGCCTTTTGTGGGGATGAATTCTGATTTTAGCCTTCAAGTTTTCTTTTTGTTGTTACAGTGTCTCTTGTGAGAGCCGACTGAAAGTGATTGGGCCATCCACTGTGGTTTGGCATCTCTTGTGTTTCTGATCAGATTAGCACTGCTGAAGGGTTTCGCATGCCTATCACAGGAGACAAATAAGCAGACTTTCAAAGAGCAAGGGAGATCGTTAAACATGAAAAAGACAAGCTCTCATTATGTCAGAATGGGGTTTGTATAAAATGTTACAACTCTACTCAATTACTAAGAAAATGGCTTTTTTATTTGAAAGTTTGAGACTTTCACCTGACTCTTACCAATTGGTCAATGTGGTTGTCATGCTACATTAAGAGAACCCTGCAGAAAATAATTTAGTTTTGACAGCTATTATGTGATTCTGCCTGCATCACAAATATGCCTTTAATTCAGAGCTTACTCATAAAAAACCAAAAAAGCGTAAATGTACATGATTGAATTTGCTTCTCTCCTGGCATGAAAAACCAACCAGCCAGCCTCTTGCTCCCAGATACCACTGATTAGGAAGATGCTCTTTACTCAGGGTGTGGTGAGGCACTGGAGCAGGTTGCCTACAGCCTAGAAAGTCCTCTTATTACCAGAATTACTCCCTGCCTTGTTATTGATGGAGAGACTTGAAAACAGGTTCAGTCTGAAAAGTACAGAGTAAAGTACAGAGCATGGCTTAACAACCAGCTACCTGTCACTGTTACCAAATCTCCCAAAACCGAAATAAGACCTCTTTACACCAATTTTTCTGTGTTAAGGAGGGCATAATTTATTCAGGTGCCTGGAAGGCATGGGGAATCCCTCCTCCTAATATGCTCTCCGATTTCTACAAGTGTGTTGCTAATGTACAGTCACTACATGCATATTATAATTTCTTCATTACCATAAAAACGCTCCCCATGTTCCACAAGTTCCTAAACTCGGTCCTTGTTTTGTCTGTAGCTGCCCTCCTGAGCCAAATGTGTCCTCTTTTTCTTCTACCTTACTTGGAGGACAATTTCTGCATGCCTTGCTTCTCTGCTGAAGGTCTGCAGGCACAGTGCCTTCTCTGCCTAAAGTTCAGAGTTACAGTGTCTTTGTACTAAAAGCTCATAATTGCAGTAGAAATTGAATTAACCTGTTTGGTATCAGGGGAGTTTTATGTGAGGATAAGAAGATGAGACATTTTACTGCACCAAGCAAAACAAAATACAGTATTTAAAACTAGTAGCAGGAAAAGCTTTTTAAAAAGAACTGCCAAAGCTTGTGCTGATATAATATGATGAAAAAGCCTGACCAGGTCACCTGCAAGTAGAAAACATCCTTAAACAAAGTTAAGGAGGCCACTCCAGTTTACTGACTTTGAAGGTATAAGATCTGTCCAGATGTTTGAGCTATTTTTGAAGCATTTTGGAATGTGTATTTTCTTAAAAGGTATAGTGTTGTCCTGAGTTACCCTGCCTGGAGGAACTCTGTTGTTCTCATTAGTTTGAAAAATGGATAATGCAAGGCAGAGGCAGACATGATACATCCACCTCTCTGAAAGGCCCTGATGGTTCATTCACCATGTTCAGTAACCCTGTTATAAATGCTCTTCTGGCTTTCTCCTTTGGGGGCTATTGCTGATGCATCCTAACTTGCTTAGCCTCCTGCAGTAGTTTGAGAGCATTCACTGTGCCTCTAAAGGCTGAATGGAAGACCTATCTTGGGGATTCTTGTTAGCTTTTTTGAGTTTGCATTAGCAAAACCATCCAGTTATTCATGGTCACTCTAGCAGCCCTGCTTCCAAATCCTGCCCTCAAAGTTGGTGAGGTGGGATGACAAGCTTTGACCCCACCAGGTCATGGCAGAGGGATAGGCTGCATCAGAGTAGACCAATTTTCACGCTACATGTTTGTGGAGCATTTGCTTTGGTGCTGCTGCACTGGGTGAGAATAGGGATGGACAAAAAACTAGGGTAGAGACATTGCTGGCCTGGCTCTGTCCTCGTGTAGGCAGGTAATGTTCTACCAAGGTAAAACAGGGCAGGAGAAGATTCTGCAGCATAAAGCAACACCAACCTGGTCTTAACTGCCCTTGGTTTTTTTTCCCAGCTCTCACATTTGTTTAAGTAGAATAGACACTTGTATGAATAGCCCTTTGCTGCATCTTCTTCTGATCTTAAAATTTCTTTTTAAGTACTATGCAGCAACCAATTGACTTCCTGACGTGATATGCATTATGAATTATCACCCTGGAATCGTGGGATTTAAAGTAATTGAGTTTCAAGGTCAGGCTTTCTGATCCAAAGCTCTTGGAGCAATACACATCTGCCTTTACAGACAGCAAAACCCAAAGGGATTAGAAGCTGATGCAGCTGTATTCCTGTTCTCTCTCAAATTGGTTTCCTGTCCATGTTGATTTGAGAGTACAGTTGCAAGGAGGTGCAACATAAGGTAGTTGGTCGTTTTGAGCATTCTGGGTTCTACCTCTGGTCAATTCCTTTCTTCTTGTTTGTGCTGAACTTGTTAAAACATGTCTGGATAAGGAACAATTCCAGAGTAAAAGGCAAGCAGCTTTCAAGTGAGCTACGTGTGTAAATACTTATCAGTGGCAGCAGAACGATGATGGTGCCTCCACTGTCAGACTGTCTGCCACTTTGAAGGGGCCTGTCTCCCTTTGGTACGACACATAACACATTTTGGGAGCCCCATTGCAAGCAAAACATTTTCTATAAAGAAAGTTGGTTTGCAAATTGCACTGGTTGGAATCGAAGCTCGCAGAATTAAATCCCAAGCCCTGAAGCAATGAGGGTGTCCTCAAAATACGCGAGTCCTCTCCAGAGCTCTTTCTGTCTTGCAGAGATATGGCCAATGTTAATTGTTGCTGAGCAGAATGCTAGAACTGTGCTAAAATCTAAGAATATTCAGGATCCTTAGTGTTATGCTGTGTATTAAATTATATTTTTTCTTGGTTTAAAGCAAATTTTGTAATATTTTTGCTCTTTGCTGTTACTTATTTTTTTAAAAATTGCAGTGGAAGGGAATGTAGAGTTTGAAAATTGGGAATGGTAAAACTGTTATTTGCTGAAATGTGGGAAATGAATTTTCTGTTCTGGGCCAGTTTGTTTTGACATCTGGGAGGATGAAAGTTCTCAGCTGCTTGCTAAGCATTATTTCATGGCCTTCAGATAGCCTAATCCAGCATTTCCTTCTTTGTATCATACTTCTCACACTTGTTCTTAGTTCATCAACATCTTTTCTCTTTCTCTCTGGAAGTTCAGCAATTTTTCAAGAATAAAAGTATTTGATTTTCTTCACTAGAAAAAACCCCCAACAAAACAAAACTCAACAATCTTTTGTAGCATTTTTATAGACATATTTGGCCGCAGCAAAAGACAATGGAAACATGTTTGACAAAGATCCTCATTAAGAAAAACTTCAAGTATCATCTGCAAATTTGGTTCTGGTTGTAACTGGGCTGGCAGCACATTAGCATAAGCACAAAATTAAGCATAAGCCAGAGTTTTTTACTGAACTGGTATTTTTTGGTGCCAGGAAGGAACAAGTTCTCAGAGGACTGAATTAACATTCTCTTAAAAATCTGTTTCTTTTGCATATACTGTTACTGGTCACACAATAAGCCAAGTTCCCTCTGCATTTCATTAGCTTTGCCCAAGCATGCGTATATAAGGATTATGGCAATGCCCATTGAGCAGACAGTCTCTCAGTGCTCCATTGTGTTTGCACATGCATGCATAAGAATGTTGCTTTTTAATATAGAAAGGCTGCTGTTATGTGGTCTGTGATGATGTTTGTGTAAGCAAGCAAGGCTTCCTGCTCGTCCTGTCTCCTGCTGCCAACAGCCCTGTCTCACTGTTTGTCTGCACTGGGCAAAGGGGTTTGGCTTTCCAGATCCAAAACTCATGTTTCTCATCATGGGGTTTCTATCCTAAAAATTATCTGCCGAGATTGTTCAAAATTGATTAATATTATTACCCTTGTGATGTGTGTTATGGTTCAGTCTTTTTCACTTGCATCCATCATTTTAATTCTATAGAAAAAAGTGCTCAGGTGGGACAAAACGACAGATCTGTGCAGCAAATGGTGTTTGCAAGTAGATATCAGTGCAACACCCAAACAAAGAAATTAAATTATTTTAAAATATTACTGCGTTTACAGGCATCTTTTCTGCAGAGGGAACAAGGTCCTTGTGTATTAAACAGCACATGATCAAATCATTAGGAAGTCTGTTGGAGTGTACAGTGTGGAGGAGACATAATTAAAAACCCTGTTGGGACTCCTAATGTGGATTTTTGTGTAAGAAAAGACACAGGTGGTATTTAGGAGTGTGAACCAGTAATTAAAAGCTATGTAATATATACATGCTTGCACATATATTAAAAACCTGTGTTGTGGAGAACATAAGTGATGGAGATAACCAGCAGAGTAAGATGATGCCAAATAAAAAGTGTACAACTTTCCATGAATTGAATGTGCTTTGGCTGTGAGCTAAATTATACATCCCTCCTGTGATGGTGACCTTCCTTGTTTGTGTGATAGAGCGAGGTGTTATCAGTGGAAAATTAGATCAGTACTGCCTTCTTCAAGTCGTACTTTTTTTGAATTCCAGGTTAAATGCCTGTAACAAGAGAGAAAAACATTTTTTTGAGCTGTTCAGTCTGAAGCCTCTCCTAAAGATCCTTGCAGACCAGCAATGCCACTCTCCCCCAGCTTTCCTCAGTATCTCACTTCGCTGTGGGATATTTCTGTTTCTCCCCTGGGGAAGCTGGTCATGCTGACTCCTCTGCAGGAACATGTGCTGATGCCTTCTGAAGTCAGTAGGCATCTGCTTATTTAATCAAACAATTATCAAAGCAAACCCTTCTCTCAGGCAATTGCAGTGCTTCCTATAGCCAGTGGGGAAACATTAACTTCTGATCTGACAGGTTTTGGGTACCATCTGCCCTGCCAGGCTGTCAAAAAGTACAGCTCAGTAACCCAGCTGGAATTGTTTGAGAATATGTCATGGATAAATAAGAGCAGAACGTGATGGTTACTTCTCCATCCTCAGTTGTGGCTCTAAAGCAGGCTTTCAGGAGGTTTCCAGCTGACATGGAAAAATCTTAGAGCACAAAGTAAATACAGTGAGAAGTGGTGGCTCTCCACATTTCCTCTCATGGGCTTCATTGTTATGAAGACGCTGCTCTTGGAGGGAAATGACCAGGTAAATCCTGGCCTTTGCCAAATAGAGTTTCAGGTAGTGGCATGGACAGATAAATGAGCTGACAGATTGTGCCTGACTGACCAGACCGGAACTGATCCTCTCAAAATCAAAGTGGTCATGACCATACAGAAGTTTCCTCTATCTGAAATGGAATTCTTGAAACCATTTGGGTTTGAAGTGCTCAGAAAATAAGGTTTTATCTGCTGTAGAGAGCTGGGAGCGGGTGGGGGGAGATCAACGGGTTTGGTTATTTCTCTGCTTTTAGCTCAACTATTCTGTCTTATGAATTATTCATGGCATCAGTGTACGGTACTGCTGACATTTGTCGTTGCAGGTTTCATTGTATGCAAATGTGCAAGCCCTTTTCACAGACACTACACGAGACTTTTTTCCATTATGTGAAAGAGCGAATGTATAATTAACAGTGTACCAGTGAAACCAGCACTTACTTGGCCTATCATAACAGGAATCTGTTCTTTCCTAATAACATTTTCAGTTCATCACACACACTGTATCTCCTTGCAATATGAATTATAACCTTGCCTTTCTTGAGTCAGATTCAAATGGTGCTTTTTTTCCCTCCTCATTGCTGTAAAAGAAGTCTGAACACTGTAGAACGTGTTAATTTAAGCTACCCATGTTCAGATATTGCTGGGCTCTGCTGGTACATAAACATCAGGCTTTCATTAGCCATAAGCATGAGAATTTAGCTCTGAATATGGTTATCCTGATATATCTCTGGAATATGTCCATTGAGAGCCACAGCCTGACTGCAGATGTTAGGTTGTACCTGGGGTGGTGGAGAGAGCATGCCTTGGGAAAAGAGCCAAGGCAACTGGTACTCTGTGAATAAGGCTCTAGATTTATGTGTAAATAAGAGAGGATTTTGGCTCTAGAGTATGAAATTATACTCAGGGGATGGTGTTTTCATTGCATTTATTTTAAGAAAAATCTGTTGGAGCAGGAGCAATTTAACTCTTATTATACTCATTTCTGTGAGACTCGCTGAAATATTCCCTGCTGGAATTTTATTCAGAAGGGGGTTATTCTGTATAAGGCTTTTCATCTATTTAAAATTTCTTAGGTTAAAACCTCATCTGCTAAAAACATCATTATAACAAGCACTTTCTATACGTCAGAGTTCACCCAAACTTTCAAACTAACAAAAGAACATTGCCCTTTTCCCTGCCCCTTTTCCCTTAGGTCCGTGTTCACCCTTCCAACACAGTGCTCAGATAAGCAGGTTCTGTTTGTAGTTCTTTGCTGGAACAGCAGGGGAATAGAGAAAAAATGATTTATTCAAGTTGTCGTTACTTCAGCATGGGGGAAAGTATGCCACAGTGCTGTGCCTGAGAATCTTTCTGGGACTGTTCAGTCTGTGTCAGGGACTGAGATGAGGACCAACCCAGCCCATGAGGAGCACAGACACACTTTGCAGAAGTTTTCCTCCCCTCAGTCTGTTGTTTCTGCAAGCTCAGCAGTAAAGGGAGTCAGAACAGAGAAATTTAAATGTATGTTTTTTAAAACATTCAGTGTACGCTGTCTTAAAGTCTGCCATGTATGTGCCAGAAGACAAAGCTTCCCCAGAATATTTGAAGTTTTTCAAAACCCTTTTTGCTCCCTTTCTCAGTTGGAGTTTTTTGGTTTTCACCAAAAAGGAATTTTTCAATAAAAAGGAAACTGTTTTGTTCAAAAGTCCTTACAGCAGAAAACCTTTTTGTTTCTTAAATTAAAAACAAGCTATTTTATTTCAGAAACCTAGTTCTTGACTTGTTTAAAATCTCCATGGAAATAATTTGGGATTTTTTTGTTTGGGTTTGTTTTCAACAGCTAAACTAATAAAATGCAGTAGCCTCTTAGGAATATTCTATTGTTTTTACAATGTCTTAGCAAATGAAGCCTTCCCTGATCTGTGATTTCATCTCATTACCTCTGCACACAGTAACCTCAGCAGTGCCCAAAAGCCATTCACTGTACCGAAACCAGATTGAACCCTGCTGTAACTCCTGCAGCTCAGTGGGTGAATTTGCTCTCTGAAATCTCCAAGGCAATTTAGCAAATCTTATTTGCAGAAGGGATCAGATGAGAAATTGTTGCTGTTTTGTTTAATCTCATTCAGTTTTCCAGTTGAGATGGGACTGTTTATCCCCTGTTCTGCAGCAGAATTTTCAGCGCATCGTGGAGTTCAGGCATGTAAAGGTCACACACACCCCACCTTGGCTGCATTTTTTACCTCCAGAAAGATGGACTTCTCAAAAAAGGCACGATTGTTATTGCTACTTATATTTATGTCTTGAAAGAGCTGCCATTATGTAGTAAATTACAGTGTTTATATATGGGTTTGGGACCTTGAACAAAAATAGAGGGTTTTCTTAATCCTGTTTGTCAGAGGCAAAGATTGAGTGTAGACGATCCACTAAAAGAAAAATGGAAAGAGTGTCTGGATTTGATCCTAGCCTGACAGAAGGGGTAAGCTGAGGATGGAGCTGTTCACTCTTAAAGGCAAGCCAGGGATTCTCCTGGAAAACATTATGTCTATTGATAAATTCTGTAGAAATCCTCAACATACAAAAATATAGCACACACAACATTCAGAGAGATATAAATGAAGCCAAGCAGAATTCCTAGACGTTTCTGGCACTGTTGCAAAGAGAAGCCTTTGTGGTGTTGTGAATATAAAGTATTTTACCTCTGGCAAAAGCATTTTGTGAGTACCATATATTTCAGAGTAGATAAAGGCTCTGCAACGTGGCAAAGGGAGAAAATGTAGCAGTCCACCCACCATAACCCCAGATAGTCTCCAATCCCAGATATTCTCCAGGGATTGGGCAGTGCATCTGGGAATTCTGAGGCATCTTTTGCATTGTAGCCTGAAATCTAAAACCCAGCACTGTTTAGATGTCTCTGAGCTCTTGCAAGCTGCTCAGGCTGATGTGAAAGAAGCTTCCTAAGATTAGTCCTAGTACACAGTGGGTGTTGCCATATCTGGCTGCAGTGGAAATTATCTACAAAAAAATTATAGTGTCTGTCTCAGGGTTCAAATTTGTTTGACATGTAGGAAGAGCCCGGGTGGTTAAATGAAGCTTCAAAGGTGACAAGTGTATTTTGAGCTTCAAAACCAGTTAGATCAGCTGTAGAAGGACAGAAGTAAGTCTTCTGCTCAAAGCATTTAAAAAACGTAACAGAAAAAGGTACATTATTAAGTGTTTATTAAGATATTACAACTTAAATTCACACTCCTGTGACAGAAAAGAAAATGTGTTGCTTGCTTATAGCTGAGACTGTTAAAGCCTTACTGTCAACAAATGCTCAAATGCAGCTTATTTTATTGCCTCTGGAAGTGATCACTGTGAGACATCATGGTGATCAGCAATGTGTAGCCTTTCTCCCAGCAGGAAGGGGAAATGCATTTTCTGCTTTGAAAAATCCAAGGGTTGACTTCAAAACTACTTGTTGTACATCTATTGCTATGCAGGAATCAGAATTTGTCTACCACATGCTCTGTAAAAAGATGAATTTGCTGAGATGTTCTAAAATTTTCTTTCTTTCCAAGAAGAATCTAGTAGTAAACACAAGTGGAACAATACAGACAGGCCATGCAGTGCTACCAAAATTCTTCCCTCTTCCAGCCTGTGAGAGAAGCAAAAGGGCAAAAGAGAGTTAAAATCCATGCCAACCTATCAGCCAGTCCTGGAGTACTGCTGCTCCATACAGCATAATGCTCTCACCTCCCTTTCTACTCTTATTTGCTGCCTTTTTCTGCCATGTGTAGAAACAGACCCTTACTTACTCTTAGGTATTGGGGAATAGATGTATGGAAGAAAATTGTAGTGATAATGTGCTGCTTTGATGCCTATAACCCTTGAAAAGGGATTCTCTTCCAGAAAATAATATGATGTTCTGCCCTGTGCCCCAGATTTCCCTACTCTGAAAGTCAAGCTAAAACTCTCCAAACAAAGTCAAGTTCGTAAATAAACCTTCTCTTCTTTGATGTTACACCAAGCACAGCTCCTATTCCACAAAGACCACTGCTGGCATTCTTTATTGGGCACTGACATGATTTGAATATCTTTTAATATGTTTTTCTATTTAATTCTCTTTTTTCTTCTGCTGAGCTCTCTCATTATCTGTGGCTCTGGTCTTGCTCATACGCATTCAATTTATTTTGTGGTTTTGAGAACTGCAGTAGTTAATGCTGAGAGCTGTGAAGGCTGATAATTAATTACAAATCTTCTCAGTGAATTCTTCTGAAAAGAGCTTGGTGCTTGAGAAAGGTTGGGAGCAAACAGAACCAAAATCTCTTCCTGCCATACTTGTGTAGGAAACTCTACCAGGGCAATATTCCCCTTACTTTAGCAAGGTGCTCCCTTGCTTGTGGCTGACTTGATAAAACATAGAAGAGCTTCATGCACCTGGCTGCTGTTCTTGGCTCCACCAGTGAGCTGCTGGCCAGCTGCTCTACCTGGCCATGCCTTGTCTTCCTCTGAAGAACGGGGACAGTGCTGCCAGCTATCATGGCATGCCTTTGGAAAGTGCTCTGAAAAGAAAGGCAGAGCGGCCAAATGGTTATTCGAGAAATATATGGTGAAATATCCTTTAAATTACAGAATAATGCTAACATTTTTCTGGTGTGCTTCAGTGTAAAGCTCGATTGGCTAGTAGCCAGAGCCCTGCAAGGCAGGACTGCTTCTAAGTACTGCTATTAATTATGTACTATCATTTATTAATAATTGATGCTGCATTTTTAGACAGGCAAAGGGCTAGTTAAATGTGCCTAAAAAAACGATCCCTCCATTGAGGGGTTGAAGTTGGCAGGAATTGCACTTGGGGATCAGCATGAATGCAGTCCCACAGTTTGTTGTTGTTTCTGACAGTGAAGCTATTGTGGGGCAGGAAGGGAGGGAAGGGGAAACAACCACAGCTGGAATTTTCCCTTCTGCACACTGCTGCCTCCCTCTCTGTGCCTCACAGCCAAATTGCAAAGCTCTCAAGAGCTGGCACAGCTACTGCAGAGCAAGTCCTGGGTGCAGTACCATCCCCAGCGTTGCTCTGTGAGACTGAATTTTAACATCTGCTGCAGCAGCAGCTGAGCTGGGATCCCAGATTTTTCACTTGTGTTCATGTGAGCATTGCTTTATTTTTGACTGACCCTTTCAGGCGGGAGAAGAGCCCAAGCTAAAATCCCATTTGCAAGCACCGTCCACTCTTAGTCTCCTAGTGTCTGGATGGAGAGAGCCTGTCTCAGACATTGTGGAAGTGATGTCTCTAGAGCTCATTGTGCTTTGGCTCCGTTTCTATATTGGTTTTAGCAGCCAGCACAATTGCTGAGGGGCTGAGCTGTAGAAGAACGTAGATTATTGTAGTAATTTGAAATTTAATCCTGAGAATGGGAGGTAAATCCAGAGAGGTTCCTGTTTTCTTCCTCTAACAAGCATTAAATAGTATCCAGGGAATCCCACTCAGGCACAGAATCCAACCCCCCCAAGTGGTTTCTCATGACCTTTTTGAATGGTGACGTTTAGCCTTGTGTTGGTTAAACTGCCTTTTAAGTTTAAGTTACCTGTTGCCTTTCAAGAAACTTAATGGCTTTGTGAAGCTATCAAATGCATGACAACTCTTAAAGCCCGTGTTCCTTTTCCTCTGTAAGGTTCAATGATTGTTAACAGTACAGAAGAGGTACTGGAAGAGGTCACTGCAGACTTCACTAATCACATATATCAAATATGCAACATCCTTTCTTCCTGGAAGGAGCTGAGAAGAGTGTCCTTCAAGTTAGATTGGATAATTAATGAGAACATTACTTCTATTTTTCATGACTCAATATAATAATGTGTCAAAAAATAAATATATTCTCTATAAAAATTTTATTGCTTGTGTTACAGGGAATTTTTTACTTCACTAATAATAATATTTAACAGATGTATATGGTATTTTATAATTGCATAAAGTGAGAAAAAATGGCAGTGCAGTGAAAACAGTGTTTTTAAGGGCTAAAAGAGAACTGTGCCATAAGAGCTGAAGTAACAGTATTATAATGAGACATCAATTAGTGCATGTGTCACTACCAAAAGGGGGATTGGAGGCAGAAAACATGTTTTACAAAAGCCAGTTAAAGACTTACAGAGCCTAAGTTTCAAGCAGAACCTGAAGAAGTTAGCCTGGATGACAGATGATATTTCTGGTTATATCCTTTCATGGAGATATGGAGGTGGTTTCATGAGTTCTCACAGGGCTTTGTTACTCAGGTGAAAACTCCCACTCTATACAAAAGTATTTTATAATGCCAAAAAGGTGATCCTGCAGCCCTTATGGTTTATGCTGCAATAACTTCAGCATGCCTGCAACCCTTTCCCTCTGAAAACCACTCTGGCATCTCTTGAGGGTAAGCATCATGATGTATGGTTGTTCACAAACCTAAAAATGACAATTGCTACTATAGGTGAAGATGTATTTCTTGTGTTTATCCCTCCTAGCTAATGATTTTGGAGGGAGATAGGGCAGAGAACAACCGAACAAAAGAACAAACAAAAAAGACAAGGTGTGTTTTTAAACGTTTGTAGCTTTCCAAATTTGGCCTTAGAATTGAAATCAAGATTTTTATTTCTTTTCTGTTTTTTTTAAATTATTTTTTTAATTAATAAAAGCCCTGTAGACATTTTGCTCTAGTTGTCAGCTGCAAATAACTGAGCAAGAAAAGAACTTAAACAGAATAGAGAGCTGCAATAGGCAGCCAAAATTGTGGGTGGGCCTTCCATGGCTGCGCCTTCCACAGAGCTAAAGAAATGAAGAAAAAAAAGGAAAAGACAGTTCCCTCAAAGGAATTTTCCTCCAAAAAGCTTTAATGAGGTGGGAATTCAGCTACCAGCAATTGAGGAGGCAATAATCTGAATGACAAACATACTTGCAAACATACTGCAAAAAAAAAATCGGTGTCTCTACTAGCACAGCATTGCTTTCTTTGTGCTGGATGCTTGAGAGATTGAATTCTGTAGTGTTATATTTTGGTGGCAGTGGGCTTTGTTCACCTGATGTGCCAGAATTTGCAACTAATTTTGGAGTTGTAAGGCTCACGTTGGTTCAGTGCCAGTCAGTGCCTGTGTGTGATGGCATCAGCTCTTAGGGCTGTTGATTTGCTGGTGTCACTGATCAAATCAAAATAAAAGGGATCAGCAGAAGCCATCTGAAATAGGAAGCTCTTCAGAGAGGCTTTTGATTAGTAGTTAGTTGGATTATGGTTGCTTCAATTATTACTATGTTTTTACTCTATTAGTTTCCTGTCTATGACAGCTATTCTTTTAAAAGCAGTCTTTTAGATGTCATATTACATGTCAGAGATTTTAAGACTTGGGAAGTAATAAGGACCAGTAAAACTCCAGTTTCATTGCTTGGATGCTGAGTTTGCAGTTTGATCAGATTAGCATTATATTGGCCTTCCTTTTGAAACACTGACAGGTAGGACTGCAGTGGCATATATCACAGCTGGGTTGTATCCCAGAGGTCAGGACACATCCTCCAACATTTTTGCAGGATAGTTTGGACCATTCTTAGGAGTGATCAAATGCTGGAATAGCTTTTTTTAGTGTAATGGTTTATGTATGAGTCTCTGACAGATACATAGCTTAAAGCTAAGCTTTTTCTGCACTAGCTGTGCTTCTAAATAAACATTTTGAAGGTGCTGAGTTGCTTAGGGGACCTCCTGTGCTTCATGTGAACTGGTAGCATTCAGCTGAACTGACAGCATTAGAGGAATTATGAAAGCATGTTTGTGTGAGTTTCCCTAGTGCTGATCTTAGTTCTAACACATACAGGTTTTAAAATCTTGACTCATGGTTTTTTTTTTTTTCCAAGAGTTAATTGCTTTCTTATGAGAATCTCAGAACAAAATGTATTCCCTACATTATCCCTGGAGAAAAGCAGAATACACATTTCTTGATATACCTTTCTTTTTATCTTCCTTTATCACTGATGATGTTGTTCTGTTAATTTTCTTCATCGCTCACAGATACAGGTGAATGAGAAAGGAGTAATGAGCCTCCTCAAAGTTGCCTTAGAATATCTGGGCACTTAATAAGCCCATGAACTGACAAACAGAAGGCACATTTGTGGAGTGGCCTCTATGTCTGAGGACACAAACAACCCAAGCAGGTGGCCACCTATGCAGGACAGCTCGCCTCCAGAACAGGCTTGTCACAGGCAAACCCTCTTCCCCTCTTGGGAAGAGTCCATTGGATCATTCTAACTGCAAGATCCTGTCTGGTGATGGTTTAGGGAGAGTGCAGCTGAACTTGATAAATCTTGTGACAAATAAGATGTTCAGGAAGCTCAGTGGTGAAGAGAAACATGTTGGAGCATGTGGAAATGCTTTTGGACCTGGCTGGTCAATGAGGCCTAATTGGTTAGTATGTGCTGATGCTCTATTCCTCGTGGTAACCACATCATATAGGGCAAGAGAAGTTGGATTTCTAACTCTGCCTCAAAAGCAGATCTATTGCTTGATCCTAATCAAGGTAGCTATCACAGTACCTTTGGCTGAAAACCTGGGGATAATTACATTTCTTAAATAACTTATTATGACATTGATGCTACTGCTATTACTATGATAAGAGCAGCTCGGGGTCTGCACAATCTGGCTGTAGCCATTACTGCTGCTCCAGACAAAGACCATTGCAATTTCAATGTCACCTCATGGGCAGGAAGCCAGTTTGACAATGTCAATTCTCAGAAGTTTGAGTACTCTTCCCATTATATCAACACACACAAACATTAGTAGTGGCTGTAAAATTATGCAGCCTTAAAAAAAAATCCACACATGCCAGTTCTATTATAGACCCCATCTGTGCATCTACTGGTATGAAACAGAAAAAAAATCCCTTGCCTAGCATGATGATCAGCTAATTACTATAAACTACATCTCGCAGTAACCTTCTGTTTCAATGGTGTACAGCTGTTTCTGTGTTTCTTTCGCCTTTTTCTCTCTTTTCCCAGTCATCTTTCTTAGTGCTTTGTAATCAGTGGAAGAATTGATAAAGTCTTTAAAATATTTGATTTGTAGTCGCGATCAAGAACAGTGCACTCAGTCTTTCAAATGAACTCAGTGGACTTCAGATCAGTATCTAACCACAAAAGCCAAAGAGCACTGAAACATATCCTCTGCTTTTACCCCCACAAAGCTATGGACTTTTTGTCTTCTTTTCAAGGTCCACAGGGATTTAAATCTGCTTCTCAGCCTGTCCTGTGACATGGCAGGATCAGATGGGTATTTCAGTAGCATCAGAGCTGGCTTATGGAGGTTGGGTCAGGTCAGGGCTCCATGAGCTGTTGTGCTCGGCAGCCAGACTTGCTCCATCTCTGCCCACTTTCCCCTTCTCCTTTCCAGGCTCCCCACTCAGTAGTGCTAACACAGTGAAATCCCACCCTAAATGGGCTTAGGCAGCCCATAAGCCAATACTCCTTATTTCCCTCCTCCTCCCCAAATTTCCACACTCCTTTTTAAAGCTGAACTCTTCCCCACACTGGTTTTACAGTTTATCCATGCAAAGGGAGATATTGGCAGAGCTGAAGACAAACAGCATGGGGTGAGGAGCAGGGCAGACACAGGAACTGTTCGCAGGGTGTTTTCTCCCAACCAGTCAATGCAGAAGCCAGGGAAATGGAGTTAAGCCAAAAGACTAAATTATGAGGCTCAGGGTTCAATGTTTACTCTGTGCGTATTTCCACTGAAATTGCTGCTGCTGCTCCCAGGAAAAAAGTATGAGCACTGTCTAACTCCATCAGCCCTCATCTCCAAGGCAGGCCCATCTGATGATGGATCACTTTCAAACGTGAAATAAATTTGGATGCATTTATGCTTTACCTAAAAATCATGCAGTACTTCCAGAGCTCAGTTCAGTTGACTCTGAACCAGGCAGCATTAGAGCTATGTTTATTTTAGTTGTTTGTCTTTGCAAATCAGCTCAGACTGAAAGCAGAGAAAGATCTGCATGAATGATTGCAAACAAAAAACTGCTGATTTCCCCAAACTCTAGTTAATTGACCATCCACCAACTCTAGGAAAAACAGATGAAAACTGTGGCCAGAAAAATAATTTTTAAAATAAAGTCCTTGCAACACAAACAAAGAACCTGCAACACAAACCTGTAACAATGGTTGTCTTTTGGGAATCTTTAGTATTCAGTCAGAATACTGAAGTCAGCAGAGCAGGGCATACATGACCCTTGGACCTCACTTCATGTTGGCTGAGAGCCACCCAATTGTAGCACACTATAAACATTGCCTCCTCTTGCCTGGCACTGACAGGTTTTCCCACGGTGGGAAACACCAGCAGCACCAAATGTTTTCTGAGCGTTTCTCCAAGAAAGAAATTGAATGTGAAAACTGGACTCTGAGTGGCCAGCCAAGGAAAGGCCTCTACAAAAGTCATCTAGAAAAAATAGAAAAGCCTCTGTCTGAGGAAGAAGTTCTTCAACCTGAGTGTCAAAGAGTATCTCTGAGGAAATGCCTGCGGAATCTATGCATATACCCATGGAATCTTTCTCCTGTCATATTATTACAATTTGGACTGCAATTTTATTGCAGTGTACAAACTAAATCCAAGATCTAAGACTCTGTTCCCTGTTGGTCTCTTGGCTGTTCACATAAGAGGGATGAGGAGAGAACATAGAAGTGTCCCCATTTGCACTTCTTGTTTGAAGGCTTCATTGTGCAGTCTAGACAATGGGGAAGATTAGTCTGCTTGAAAGATGTTGTATATTAAAGATAATCTTTGAGCAATGGCTAGTCTTGAGGGAGGGATATGAAGCCTCTGTCAGTGCCTGAGGAAGAAAGAGATCCTAAGTGTTTCACTGGAGACTAACCCTCACATTCATCTGCTGGCCCTGATCTCCAGGCTGATGATGCAATACACGTTCCTCTTCAACTGCTGGAAGAAGAAAGCAGTTCTGTGCAGGGACTGTGCTGGGGTTGTAACTACTTCTGAATTTAATGGGAAAAAATGGTTAAATTCGTTTGATACTATTTTTCAAACTGCTGCTTTCACTGTTTCAGGTAGGAGTTTGCCCTGTAAAGTGAGGTCTCTGAGTAAGCCTGTGCACTTCAGCCTAAAGATTCTTTTTTTCCAAGACAAAAATTATTTCAGATGCCCTGGGGGCCATACAACTTTGTCTTTGCTTGTCCTTACATGTCATAGCGTACAGAAAACTTCTCTATAAATTAAAGATGTGAGAGCAAACATCAAAACCCATAACTACCATATGTGCCTCAGGAAGAGAACATGAGACATCAGGGGACACCCCTTTGATTATTTTTTTCCCAACAGTTTTAAATCACTCCACAGTTTGCAATTGCAGGGGTATTCCTGCAATGACTGAAAATACGTTAAGATACTTCCTCTATGAAAATAATGATTTCTCCCCACCCTTTCAAAGCAGACTCAGATCTTCTCCCTTCCAGTTCCATGAGCATTGTAGCTGGCTTAGATTTCACAGGGAGCTTTTCTTCCTCTGAGTGTCTTAAGATATTTCTCTATTTGAGCTTCATAGATGTGAACTTCATCTATCCAGAAAGTGTGTGTTGCAAGTGCTCACCACACCAGGCAGTGATTAGAAATTAGTAGCTTAATCCTCAGCCACAAACCAAATGGTGTATATAAAAAGAAGAGGCATTATACGCTCCACCAAGACACCAGCCACTCAGGAAGTACACCATTTTTTTCTACCTCAGACTTTGATGTTATCACTCACTACATCTTTTTTAGAGCTTACAGGTCATTGCATGAGTCATGCCTCAGTTGAGGCCTTCCTTCTTGAAGAAGGATGCTGTTGCATCATGCCTGAAGCAAATCCAAATCCAGCTGGTTGTTGGTTGATGCTTGTTCTCACCGCAGCTGGTTCTGCTGTCAGACAGTGGACTGGTTCAAGGAATTGATCCGGCTAAAAATGAGTTTGGCAAAAAAGTAAAAAATTAATTTTAATCTCCTTGAGGTGGCTTATTTTCTAGTTGCTATACTACTTATTGCTAAATAAGTAAATTTAGCAATAATTAAAAGGTGGGGTAAGAGTCCACAAAGAAAATCTGGGTGATTCAGCAACCTGCAATATTCTTGAGGTCAGTTAGACACAGTCAGACTGATTCCACACTGACTGTTGGATAGGGATTTTTCAAGAGTTGTGGACAGAGAGCTTCTTTCTGAATGATGGTAAAGAAGCAATATTCTGTGGGGAAGCAGAATTAAAGGTCCTTATCCTTGCCTCCATCAGTGAGAGCTGTAGGAATGTCATGGAGGTCTTCTGAAGAATGAAGACATAGAATCACAAAATCATAGAATGGTTTGGGTCGGAGGAAACCTTAAAGATCATCTGGAGGGGGAGGGCCACCTTCCGCTAGGCCCGGTTGCTCAAAGCCCCATCCAGTCTGGCTTTGAACACTTTCAGGGATGGTGGCATCCACAACATCTCTGGGCAACCTGTTCCAGTGTATCACCACCCTTAAAGATTTTCTTCATAATATCTAGTTTAAATCTACCCTTTGTCAACATAAATCCATCATCCCTTGTCCTATCATTCCATGCCCTGGCAAAAAGTCCCTCTCCAGCTCTCTTGCAGGCCCCCTGGTACTGGAAGGCTGCTCTGTTGTTTTCCCAGAGCCTTTTCTTCTCTGGGCTGAAAAACCCCAGCTTTCAGCCTGTCTCCACTGTTCTGTCTTTAACATGAGTGATGCAAAGTTCAGAACAGAAATATCCGGCCTAGAGATGTAAGTTCTGATATTTTGCTCTACTCTGAGAGAGCTGAGACCATTCTACTCACTTTTCTAACTCCCTGAGCAAGCGTGGTGTACTGGGGAGCTCGCAGCACAGACAGCAGCTCGCTGTAAGACAAATAGGCAGGAGAGCAGCTGGGACATGCTGACTCAGCTGTAGCAGCTCCAGTGCTTCCTCACATCCTGCTGCTCTGCATCCTCAGCGCTGGTGTCACAGCTTTCAGTCACGGGCATGTCACCTCCTGCAGTCACGAAAGGCAGAAAGGGAGGTGAACACACACAGGCACAGAAACACACAGACACAGAGAGACACGCAGACACACACATGCACCCTATGCTGTGCACAGGTAAGGCTGCAGCAGCCACAGCAGCAAGTGAATGCTGGCACTTGCACAGCAGCAGTGCCCTTATGGCTCACACAGCTGCTCTGCATCCAAGGAGGGATGTCCCCTGCGCTGCCACGGCAGATGTCAGACATGGCAATTTAGGGGTCAGGGTGCCACCACAGCCCCAGCCAGGAGGTCATGAAAGAAAAGGCACAAAGCAAGGCTGCATCTGTTCTGAAACAAAGGACATCTGTCCCTGGCCCAAGCAGCTTTCTGGCATGATTTCACAAGGACAAAGGCTCAGGTTGACTGATACAAGGCTGGTACTCAATAAAACAAGCCATAAGGTCTTAGGCTGTCCAAATGTGTGACAGTGAAATGACACTCTGGCAGGAGTGAGGTTTTATTCTTCCATCTAAGGAAGTGGGTAGCACAAGATGGGAATCATTCCGTGCGTTGCCTTTAACCACACATCTGCCCATGTGTTAGGATCTTTTTGCACTGTTTAAAACCTACACTACTATCAGATTATAGACAACAGATGTTCTATTGAAGTAATTTTGTGTGTGACATACTCATAGTAAGAAAAGTTCTTTTGCTTCTTTAGAATTTGGGTTCATCCATTCCTTTCTCCAGGTTGTTAAATTTTACTTATAATAACTTATTTATTGAAAGGCTGCAAACCACAGATGTGTATCTGCCTTCTGCATGAATGTGAGTCTTAAAAGAGAAAATCTTTTAGAAAGGACAAACTTCAATAAAGTGTTTGGGAAAGAATCTGACCATAGCAAATTCTAATTATTAACTTGCTTAGCATCATTGTTAAACAATATGGTGTGCCTCCTTCCCTTCTCTCCTGGTGCCAGTAGTGGCTGTAATGCTTTTTAGCTGGGGAGAATCACAGCACAAAATTTTATAGCTGAGTGTGAGTGTACATGTTCACACCAGTACAATGCAGTAGAGATTTAGTAGAACAATATCACAAAACCAGAATAACCTCGGATTGCATTAATAAGATGAGTCTATTTAGTTGTTATATACTGAAAACCAGAAGCAAATGACCATTAACATTTTATGAGCTTGTAAGTTTTCCCTATGCATTTCTTTTTATGTTCAGCCCAAGCTACTGCATGCCCATCTGTGGGGGTGTGGGGAACAGCCAGCAAAATCCTCACAGCTGGGCTGCTGCACAAGTACACAAATGCATGAGAGCTCTGTAATACATTTAGACATTTAAGAAAACCTCAAATCCATGGAAAAGTTTTACATGGTACTTAATTACATGCTGGCTCCACTGTGCTTGCACATGCTCGATAGTGTTAAGGCAGAACATCGAAAAATTTCAGCCTGGTTTGTAAAGCTCTTGGGATGATGTACTCACTGTCCTGCAGGTAAAAGCCTCTGACTTTTCATCTCATAGCAGTAGTTGTTGAAACTGTTGGCTTTGCCTGGCTGTTAAGGAGCTGATTTTCTTACTGCATCTCTGAAGAGAAAAGAAAATAGAGTGTATTCCAGGGAATGAAGACCAGAGATTTGTATCCTTACTCTGCTCATTGAGTGGGAAATATGACAGAGAAAAAAAGGGAAAATTTCAGAACTGTAACATTCTATTAGATGGTTTAAAACTTTACACCTGCTGCTGCATCTGCTACGTCTGCAGTTTTAACAGGGCAGTGTGAGGCCTAAAATTCGCACTGGCATTGAGATGAAGTCTGCATATCACGAAATACAGAGGTAAAATGAAGATACAAATTATTCTTGTGTATACAGGGGTATCCAGATAGAATTTCAAATGTCCAGTAATGGTATGAGAAACTGCAATGACAGAATAGTTACAAAAAGATCTAATTTTCAACTGCTAACTGAAGATTTTCCTCTACAGAACAATTTGTTACATACTGCTGTTTGATGGCTTTTGAAAGACAAAGTTTGCCCAGTTCCTGGCCACCTCTAAAGGCATGGCCCCCAGCCAGCACATGCTGAGTATAGGAGAAGGCAGAGCCCTCCTCCAGGTCAAGTTTTCATCTGAACCCAGTATCAGTGGCAGAGGATGAACTCCTTGAATGGTTTTACTGGCTCCTGCTTGGGAAGCTGCTCTTGAATTTAATTCAAGGCCTCCACAGATGTCGATATGCTCCACCAGCAGATGAGATAAAGATACCAATTTAGGCATAAAGCCATCAACTTTGTCCTAAAGTGGCTTTTTAAAAGTTTGGGGGCCTGGGAAGAAAATTTAAAACATCTATGGATGCTCTTGGTGCTAGTGCCACCTTCATCACCATCAGTCTCAATTTTGTTTTGTTCTTCAGTAGTTATAATGATGAATTAGGTCTGGGAACTTACTTGTGTCAAAAATACCCCGATTTAAAACCTGCAGCAAAGTTATACTACATGAGGTTTGTTCAAACATGGTTTTCTAATCAGTAAGTGTCCTGGCACTACTGAAGGAGTGGTGAAGTAGTGGAATTGAATAGCTGTGAAGGGCACAGGTGCTGATGGAGGTTCAAATGAGCACTGCCACTAAAGATATGCAGGAGCCATGGTCTGGGTGAACTGTAGATGTAATGTACGATGCAGAGGCAAGTAAAAAAATATATTCTTGGATTACCATTAATTAAGAAACGCAGTGATAGGGCTCAAGCTTCTACTACAGACCTGAGCAAATTATTCTGCTGGAAATTTTTCATTCCCCAAATTCCTCAAACACTCCAGTAGTTATATATAGCCAAAGGTTTTGGAAGGCTGCCATTTATGAGGAAAAGGACAGTATTTAGCACGTACTGCTACTATGACTGGTACTCAGAGAAACTAATAATACACAAAATTGAGGAGTTGTTGTATTTATAGGTAATAAATTCTTCAATTCTTCAATTTTTCAGTAATTCATTATTATGAAGTGTTCACTCAAAAGGATGACATATGTTTATTTTGTCAGCAAAATAAGAAAAGCTGGATTTGATTTTTTCTGGTTTTGTACTGTGACTTGGCTACCCTCTCCAGCTATCCAAGACAAAATAAGAGGCATTGTTTATTTACTGGTTTAAAGCCAGTCTCTTACATTGAACTTTCCTAAATCTTGTAAGGATCAGTACTTTGCTATGTGTATTTTAGCCTATTGACATGTATTTTAGATTGTTGTTTCAAAAACAAGTGTCTTAAGTAATCACAGTAATGACTGAGAAAAGATTAAGAAGGTTCATCTCCTGCAAAATGTCTTTCCCACTCTTCTTAGTTAGCCTTAGCCCTCAGCCAAGGTTTGTATCCAAGTTATGTACCACACCCCAAAGAAATACGAAAGTTTTCATAAGAGGAAAAGAATGCTTTGGGATCGCCAGAATAAAAGCTTCCAAAAATATCTTGGCAATTGAGTCACAAACAAAGACGTTCTGTAATGGAGGGATAAAAGTCATTGGGATTAGTACCAGATCTTGCATGTTTGTAACTGTTAGGACTTCTCCAGTCCTGCAGTGAAGGTGAACAAATGCTCCAGATGTGAACCCTGGGCATGCTGAGTCCAGAGATGTCCAGGCTTAACCTTGGCCCTGGTCCTTGTTGCTGTCTTCTGTCTGTCCAGGCTCTATAGCCAAATATGTCAGTTCCCTGAATTAACACCGAGACTTAAAAGGCCCTGCTGGCTCCTGTAAAATCCTGTGCCCTAAAATCGTGTCAGGATGAAGCTGTATGGAAAAGGGATCATTTATTAATGCTACAAGTAGCAAATAGAACCCACTGTTTCTCCATAGGATTTAGCATCTGAGTTGTTTAAACAGCCTCTGGGTTGCCTACTGTGACCAGAGACCTCTCCTTTGCATTGGATGAAGAAATTTGCAGTTCTCTTGCTCATTTCTTGACAGTTTCTTGATAATATATTGAGCCATTTATTTTCTGGTGGAAACTCAGAAATGAACACTGGAAATTCTTAAATAAAACCTGATAATTTAAAAAATTTGAATGCACTGTACCCCTGCCCTAAATCCTTCATCACTTACAGTTACAGATGGATGGTAGTCAAAAACATACTCTTGTTGTTTTCATGTTTTGTCTTTAACAGATCTCTCTCTCCACATTCTATTCTTTGGAAACTTTCCTGATGGATATGACAGAAATTTGAAAGCTGTAGGTTTTATTTATTTATTTACCTACTTACTTTGCCATTAAGCTCCAGGAATGATCATTTGCTTTCCTCTGAGAAGTTGTTCATTGTGTAACATTAATTATCCATGGTTGTAGAGACTGCAAACCCTCTAGTGGCACAGTGGCCCCTGTGGTAAATGGTGGAGAAGCCTCATCATAGTACACATTAGCAATATTTTAGTTAAGAACTTGTCAGCCTCCATTAAACCCCCCCATTACTCAGGATTTCTGAGCAATCTATAAATATTTGCTCTGGTACAAAAGAGCTCAGCTGAAGAGCTCCTATTTTTAGCTGGAGGTTAGGTTTGGTTGTTTGTTGTTTTGGTTTTCATCTCCTTTTAAATAGATGCTGTCAAGGTTAATGGAACCATAATTTGACCTCGCTTTTTAATACTGTGCCTGTTTCCCCCAGTGTGCGTATTTCCGTATATGTGACCATTCCCCTGACAAATGTGTCTCAACGCGTCACTGCAAAAGGTGGAGACAGGACAATAAAATTAACTGGCAGCTTGTACAAGACTGAATTCAGTAGTAGTCAGGCACAGTCCTTCTTGTGTCACCAGGTTTTGAACCTTTGTTTAAAAAAAAAGGTCCTGTAATTAATCCTCAATGCCTTTCTTAGGGCTTAATCATGTGATGGGATGTGCCTACACTGCCCTAAATGCTCAGTGAGTGGTGTCATCATCTGACCCAGCAAGGCACTTCAGCATGGTGGATAGCTCTTGTGTCACATAGGTCTGATGGGTTTGTCTTTTATTAAACAGCGTAGAAGTTCTCCTAATGAACACAGTGTTGGGATTTTCTTCCTGGCCCTTCATAGTGCAGCAAGCCTCCTAATGGAAGCAGTCAGAACTATCACCAATAATGGTGAAACTAAGTGAGCTCTGCTGGCCTTGTGAGGGGATTGGAGCAAACACTTTGGAGGCCAAATCATGTCTCATAAAACTCCTCTAGTGAAGAATATTGCATGTTTTGGTTGGTGTTTATTGATGTTCGTTTGCATAGCTGGCATCCTGTAGGTACATAAACGCACAAGGAGGGGAATGCCTCTTTGGGCCTTGCTCATCTGTCTCTAAATTGGAGAACAGAGTAAGGGGCAGGCTTTTAGCTGTCAAGCTTTCCATTGTCCATGTTGCATTCTACAGTATTTTACAAATACCTACTAAATCTTGTATTGAAAAAAAAAATTGCTTAAGTTTTGCCCTTGGGATATGAGAATACTGCGAATTAAGGTCACAGTTCATTCTAAATTTGGCTCACTTGAGAATATAGAGTCGAATAAAATCTTTGTTGATTCTTACAATTTCAGTGCACATGACACACCAGGACATGTCTGGGGTTCTAGGTTGCCCTCAGGGGGTTCCAGTCATCCCTGGCTGCCTCAGCACAGTCCTGGGTTGTCCTCAGGGATTCAGTTGCTTCCATTTGCCCCTAGATGCTCCTAGAGGTGCTCCAAGAGTTCCCAGTTACCCACAGTTTTCCCCCCAAAAGGGTTCTTGGTTGCCCCTAGGGTTTTCAGTTGCCTTCAACAGAGTTCTGGTTTGTTACCATGTTGCAACGTGGAAAATTCTGACTTTGTATAAGGAAATTTTTCTACTGTGAAGGTGGACAAACACTGGAATGCGTTCTTAGAGAAGCTGTACACTCTCTACCCTTGGGGGTCTTCAAACCACAGCTGCACAAGCCCCTGAGCAACTTGCTTTAATTACATCTGCTTTGAGCAGGAGGTTGGACAGGAGGACTCTAGAAGTCTTTTTCCAACTGGAATCACTGCATACTGATTTTGAAGGAAAGAACTTATTATTTCAGTAATTTAATGGGATACCCTAGATCTTGTGATTGGAGTTAAAAATAGTGTTTGGATTTTTCCTCTTGATCCAACCTCCCATCGATCGCATCCGTGTTTCCAACTTTGCTTGCACAATAGGAGAGTAGTTGCTTTCTTGATATTGTTTTAGATGGTGCCTGGCTGTGAAAGGTAATTGCAGTGACATGTAGAAAACATTCACTGATTGCAACTTAGGTCGTGGCCAAACTTGACCTTAGAAAATCTTCTTTTAAGTTCTTCTACCCTTGTTAGTCCAAAGGAGCCAGTTCATCACAGCCTTGCTGGAGTTCTGCAACTCTGTTAACTGTGTAATTGTGTCAGTGTATTTAACTGGAGCACAGGATAAGTGTAGTGAGCCCAGAAAATGCCAGACACTTGCAAAATAGCATTCTATTAAAGCCATATGTATAGCAGCTTTTCAGTGACAGTTTGATTTGACTTCGTAATTTTGTTAAAAGGACGTGGGCTGGGTTTGTATCACCTTATTAAACGTGCCTGGGAATGGTCCCAGCCAGTGAGGCCAGCTGGCATGGAACAGCCTGCATCTACCCTGGTGGACTGGCTTGGCCTGTGCTAGGTGGCTGCAAGCAAATTGCTGCTTGGGTGTGGTTCCTGGCAGAATCCCGCTACCAAAACAGGTCCAGAAGCTGCTTGGGAAAGTTGGAGCAGGCTAGATTCATGCCAAGGAACTCTCTTACAGTTTGTTAGCATAGGTAACAGTGTTGGAGCACATGGGCCCATTGTGGGCATGCTTGAATTTACTTTATACTTAAAGGTAAATGAGCTTTTGTGCTGCAAATAATTTGTATATTTCAGATAGCTCCAAAGTAAAAGACCTAGAAACAAACATTTTTTGTTGCCATTGTCATATGAACCACAGACCTTAGAAAGGCTGAAAAGTCCAAAAGTAAAACCCATGGATGTTGTTCATCTTTGCAGTGTGTGAGTAGGGCAGTAATGTATGTGTGCGTAAATGTAACATACAAACTATGCACAATGGGAATTAACCTGGTCCAGTGAGGACAATAACTATTCTTAAGGACTGCAGAACAGTCAGAAATGCTGAAGTGAAGCAATGGCTTGAGTTAGCCATGAGGGATTTTTCTGTTCTGAACTTTATTTCTGTTACAAATAGGGAAGAATTCCCTCTGTTTCTGATGGCTTCAAAAAACAGCCTACAGAGAAGATCTGGCTGATAGTCAGAGGATGTTGCTGACACTGTGGTGTAAAGGACAAAAATCAGATGATGGTGGAAATCTCTTGGCTTTTTCCCCTCTTCCGACTTGGAGAATACATCCATGCAAAACAGAATGTCATCAGGAGATGATAAGCTTTTTTTCCTGGAACAACTCCTAATATGGCAAATCGATAGTATCTGCTGTGGTGGCATTGTGCTACCTTCAGAACTGAAGGAATCCTTCCCAGGGCTGTGGAAACAAAGTCACTGAAATGATTGCCAAGTAGAGCCATTTTGCTTTTCCTTATGAGGTTATTCCTCCATCTGGACCGAGAAAAATATGTCCATGGTCTTTCATGAACTGTCTTTGAGAGCTTCTGTGTGTGTCCAAGGATGCTTGTAGGGAAGGACTGCACAAACTTTGCTCCAGGGAAACACTCTGTGGCCAGAAGGCTACAGAAAATAGTTCTAGCTGCTTGCAGGGGTTGCATCAGGGCTAATGTAGGATGCATCCTGGTCAGTGGCAAACACGGGAGCTGCAAGGATCTACAGCCTGATGTTTGGCAGGCCACACACCATACTCTGCTCCTGCCTAAAGAAGGGAAATTCTATGGACTTGCAAAGGTTCATTGGTTCTGAAATATGAAAATAACTCCTCTGGAGCTGTTTTTCTGCCTGCTGAAATCTGTGCATAGGCTTTAACTTGAGATCTCCATCTTTGCCTCAACCCTTAATCCTGGGTTCAGGGGCAGAAGCAATGTTACCACGACACAATGGAAATCCCATGAACCTTACAATTTATTTTCTATCAACCTCTTTTTGAGACTGGTATCAAATTATGACACAGTTATACAAGATATAACTTGGACAGAAGAGCCACACAATGCTGTTCTGAAAATCTTTTTCCATAATCATAGTGAGTTTAGTTACAATGTATGCTATAAATCTTGTTGTGGTTTTCTTTACAAGTTTTAAGCTGTTCCTCAAAAGTGATTCTTTTTCTGTTTTGCAGTAGTTAATTTTAATTCCAACACCACGTATAGTTGTGACCACTGTCTCTGCAGAAAGGTGATTTGAAGCTGGCAGATGCAGAAAAGGGCAGTGAGAAAGATCAGCAGAACAGGGACCCTGCTTTACAGTAGGAACTTGAAGGGAATGATTTGTTTAACCTTGAAAAACAAAAGCAGAAATGGGATATGTTTGCTGTCTGGAAATGTATCAGGTGGGTAAATACCAGAGAGGAGAAAAGGAGCCATGGATGCCTTAGAATACAAATGACCAGGAATAAATTTAAGCTAGAAATTACCAAATGGGTTTTAGGCATTTGAACAGTAGCTCCACAAGTGGGATCCACAACTGCTTTTAAGATGGATCTTGCTGAGGTGATGAATGGGAAAGGGTGGTGTGGGCATGTGTATTACCAATGGCCTGGTCTGAACGTCCTGGTAGGTGCCTGCTCATTCTGTCTTCCTGCCATTACTGTGCTGAAAAGTTGTCTTGGACTGGCAGTGAGATAGACATCCAGCAGATTTCTTCCTTCTTCATCTGGAGTTTCTCTTCCTAATTTTAAATTCTCTTTTGATACGGGTTGCAACACTTCCTGGTTTGAATGTTTGCCTTAGGGAAGATATCCTAATACTTCTAGAGATGGGCCTGATATGTTTTAAGTATAGCACATACCTGACTCAGGGCAAGAAAAGCAGCAAGAACAAGCCGGGAAGGATATTTTTTTTGGCCCTGGCCCAACTGAGTCATCCCAATGAAGTCAGATCCAGGACTTGCATCCCATAAATATTTTTGGGGGAGAGAAACCCACAAAACTTTTCAGTTCATATTGCTTGGGTTAGATGTGCAAGAGCAGAGAGTCTGCTCTTCCAAGGTGGTGGGTCCAATTGTAAAGGAGAACAGATTTCTTCAGAATGTGAAGAATTCATGCATATTTGAAGAGATATTCCTACCTGCTCTAGTGCTGACATTTCCCTGCCAGGTTTTCAGCAAGCAGAATTGGTAGAGGTGGTGGGATGTTCATGAGAGCACCTCTTCTGTATACCTGAAGACTTCTACACAAGAGAAGCCTGGGCTGGCTTTTTTCCCCTCATATTAAGCCATACTGGTGAATTTCCAACCTCATATGAGGCCAAGGCAGATTATTTTGTGTTGTGGAAGTAAAACAGAGCTAAAAGAGTAGGTTGACACAGGCTGAAAGAAATGAAAATTAAAGAGATATAGTACGCTGGAGACTTAGGCTGCCCTAAAAGCCAGAAGAATGGGATCCAGTTAGTGACAGTCCAATTTCACTTGATGTTCCCAGGAGCTGTGGGAAGAAATTATCCTCCTAGAGCAGAGTCAAGGTTCATTGAAGTGGATGAGAAAATTGGCTCAATCACACCCAGAGGGTGTTAGTGCCACAGTTTGGCAGAAAAACTAACTTAGAAGAAGAAAAGGGTAGTGCCTTTCTGTAGAGAATGGAGCTGGTCTAACTCGTTAGTAATGACCAAGCCATGAGCAGCTGAGGCACTAGAGACCTGTATGACAGATCCCCTGATGGGGATGAGGGGCTGGAAGAGAAAGAAATGCCTTAGAACACTCAGGGGCAAAATTAATGAAAAAAGAGCCCTCACTGGTAAATGAATCCAAATTGTATAGATTTTTTACTTTTTATTTTCTTGCTTCTTTATTATTTTGTTACACATTTTTTTTCTTTTAACCACTTCAAGGAGAGCTCTTTGCTAGCAAACATTTATTATAGACACTCTGACATCGATCCCATTTTGTTCCAGAACCTGTAGCAACAGGCAACAGAGCTACAATCATGGATGAGTTAACAATCTCCAGGGTGACTTGAAGGTATTCAAAAGGAAATTTGCACCTCAGGCACAGCCCTCCACATGCAGAGCTGCTTTGCACAGCATGCTCCCACTGTGACAATTCTGCCGTACAAATACAGGCTTGCCAGTCTGGGAACTGCTTTCTTGCACATATCATAGGTGTGTCATGGGTCAGCTAATTCAATCTGGTGACACAAACACTGGTAAAAGAACAGAGGTTCAGAAGAGGTTGTGTGAGATGTCCAGAGGTAAATTCTCCAGAAGATACAGTGATCAGATGAATCTGCAGTGCCCCAAGAAACCAATACTGGCTCTGCATGTAACATCATCAATAAAACCTTCATGTTGTAAATAAATTGGAGGTTGGTTGTGGCATGGGACAGCTCAGAGCTCCCAGCTTGCCCCAAATATGTAGTAACTTCACATCTGTGCTCGTATCTGCTCTGTCAATAGAGTCAGTCAAGCAGAGTGGGAAATAGGCAGGCTAAATCTCTCTCACAGGACTAAATGATTCTTGGTTTGGAGTGCAGCTTTCTTTGGGGTTGGTGAGAAATTTGGCCCTGAATTCCACTTCTTTCCTTGCTTGTTTGCTTCCTTGCAGTATTATTCCCACACTTTTCTATAGTGTGTCAAAACTCCACGATACCTCTTCCTGCCCCTGGTGCTTAAATCACACAGTTCTGTGTGTGGTTCGTCCAATCCAACTAACCTTTTCAGTTGAATATACATTATATGCCAGATAAGAAAATGCAGCCCTTTCATTCTGCTCATGTTTTTAGTGCAGATTTCTGGGCCATGTTTGCATTAATATCTATTCTTGCTCTTGTCTTTTAGTCTTCTTTTTAAAAAAGAGATAAAGTAGACAAAGTTTCTACTTCACAGGATTTGGGATTGTTTGAAGGTTAGTAAATTAATATTTGTTAAATATTAATGGAAAGATACATGGGGATTATTCTGTTGCAAGTGAGGTATTTGAATGAATACCTACAACAGCCCAACATGAAGCAATCAGAGGAACTTTATTCCTCTCATTTGCATTCAGTCAAACCAGCTTAGGACCCTCTCATCCCAAATTCAACATAGGGCTTTGAAGAATATATGAATCTAGTGACATAAGCCTGGCCCACTGCAGGAAGCAAAGCATGCGTTGCTAACTCCTGCTAAATAAAGCAGATGACTTTTCTTTTTTCCTTGGTGAAGAGCAGATTCCCTTACAGAAAATTAAAAAAAGAACCAACAAAACACCAAGGTAACCAAACTCATTCCAGCACTTTCAGGTTCTGTTTTTATTGCTCTTGGGTCCTTCCTGCTTCCAATTATTTATGGAAGCGGTGAGTTGCATGGTGGAGCTGGAATGATTCAGGAGTTTATTAAGGGAGGAGAAACAGGAAAAGAAGAGCTGGCGGTTCAGGCAAATTACATCAGTGCTTCGGCATCTCGTCCCAGGCCTTGGAAAATGCCATGTCTCCATGAGAAGGATTGCAGAGTGACGCTCAGAGGCAGGAATGATTTGGTTTTTTGGCCAGCATGCAAAATAACACTAGACATATTCTCTTAAGATTTATGGGTAGCAATAAGTTAAGTGGGAGGTATGGGTGTGTAAATTGTAGCAAGGAAAACACCTTGTAGTAGTGAAGAAAATTTTCATCCAAAAGGGTGATTGTGCATCTGCAGAAAGTACAGAAACTGTGAGGAGTGTCTAATCTTCTTTACATTTCTTATTTGACTGCCAGCACAGGTTTGCCTGGCTGGACTTTCTTTATTTCATTCTTAAGAATAGGAATTAAACCTGTGTGATAATTCCTGTGAACTCTGCAAGCACAAAGGTAGCAAAGAATTTATTTCCTGGGATAATGAAAAGGAAGCTGCCAGGCGCTCATCGCAACCTGATATGCTTTAGCCATGGGTTCTGGTACCTCGTGAGAGATTAGCTGAAAAATCTCGAGATGCTAAGGCAGCATGTTTGCATTGACATATTTCCCTTTCAAAGTGGGGCTTTGGCTTAAAGACCACTCAGCGCAGGGCTGATAAGAGTCTCCAAAATCCAGCACATTGCTACAGCTCAGGAGACAGTGCCAAGGACAATGGTTCTCCCTTCAGCTACTACAATACAAGAATAAAATAAAAACCAGCAGCAGTGCCGGGCAAGAAGCATGTCCCAATGTAAAAGTGATGGAAATACATCAGTGAAGAAAAAAATCAAGTATGTGCTGATTTCAAAATTGTTTTTTAAACTTGATTTGTACTGTTACCCTGTCCATTGTGTCCTCTTTTAAGGAATGTACATACTTAATGCTAGTAATGACATTTTACTCACATAATATAGTGATCTGAA
This sequence comes from Leptocoma aspasia, assembly GCA_013399835.1. NCBI lineage: Eukaryota > Metazoa > Chordata > Aves > Passeriformes > Nectariniidae > Leptocoma > Leptocoma aspasia. The sequence goes on from VXAX01002097.1 coordinate 2,393,145, forward strand.
AAGTCACACCTTGCAGCAAGCTGGTAAAAAAAATCTACATCAATAGGCTTGAAATGTAGAAAATCATTGACAGAATCACATTGATGCTGTTTGCTGCATTATGGCCTTCTTGCTGAAAGGACTGAAAAAGCCCAGCTGTAGCCTCTGCAGTGTGACCCAGATGTTCAACTGCAGTCTAGAGACTGGGAAGCCAAAGCACAGAAGTTGTGCCAGTGCCCGGCAGAGGGGTTGTGTGCTCCCAGGGCTGCTGCCACCATGTCTGCTGTAATGCCTGTCCCCCTTCCAGCCTCTCTAGAATGCACTGGAGGAACATGGTGTAGGAAAAGCTACAGAAAAAGGAGGTGTAGGCAGATAGACTGCTCTTCTGGCATGTGATTTCTCCCTAACTGTGCTCATTTGCAATAGGCACAAGCAGTGCTGGAAGTGAAGCAGCAGCAGGGCCAGGCAGGTCAGTGCGCAATGTCACCAGCAGAGCCCTGGGACTGAGCCAGGGCGAAGGCGAGAGGCTGGAAGCAGGCAGTGACAATCATAGCACAGGTGAAAAAAGCTCAGCAGCAGGAAGGTGCCAGCGTCCCAGCCTGCTGGGAGATGCATGTTTTGGAGTGAGGCCGTGACAGCCGGTGGATGGCACGCAGCAGCTGTGGTTTACTAAAGTGAGCTTCCCTGGCAGCCGTGGTGGGCAGCAGGGCTCTGGTCACTGCCTGCAAAAGGTGCTTCCAGGAGCTGGTTGGTGCTGAGCACCTTCTGCAGGTGCTCTCACAGAAGGAAACCACAATGGGGTTTTCTGTTTTCCCCCTTTGCCTTCCACAGTTCCCTCACAGACCAACACTGGTTTACAGAGGAGCTTTTTGCCAGATAGCAGCCCCTGTGGTGTATTCAAAGCCACAGCTAAGGGACCCTCTCTGCTCAGTGCCAGCCAGCAGCCCCAGGCACTGCATTTCCTTTTCTCACCTTCAAGATGTGGTTCAGCAAGAGAGAAAGTGTGGCACAAAGAGGATAATGGATGTTATCTCTTTTGGAGGAGAGGTGACAATCCCCATGAATCCCTTTCCTGCTAGCAGCTCAAGTGCCACTGCAGCAGGCATGGCTGGCGAGGGAATGAAAATAAACTCATGAAGCACTGGGAGGAGCTCTCAGGAATGAGAGTTTAAAGTGTTTAAAACCGTCTTAATTAAAGTCTTATCTTCTGGCACTACAGACACGTGTTCAGATTACAACAGTTCTGTTAGTGTAAGTCTAAGGCTGAGGAGGGAAATGCTGCAACAGTGGAGGGCTTTATGTATGGGTGGGAAGTTGTATTTTCCCTTGGGAGTCCAGGAAGTTAACGGTGGTAACTAGTGCACTGTCATAGCAGCAGCAGCCAGTCAGAAACCACTAGACCTTGTGTGGGTTAGTCATGTCAAGTCACAAGATGTGACATTGACTAGCGACTCCCAAACACACTGCAAATTGCTTATTTTCATGTGCTGAAAGCACAAATAGAAGCAATTATTTTCCCTTTTCTTGGTAAAATAAACTGAGAAACCAAAACTGTTTTGACTGAATAAAATATTTGGCAGCAAACAAGTTGTGTTAAGGCCTTTACATTTCTTCAAAACTAATTTTATTCATTGTTTAAATTATATTCAGACAATTTTAAAAATACGAGAAAACCTGGACATTTGAGGATGTAAACATAATTGTTTTGGCTATCCTAGCTTTTCCCCCTGTTGGTTTTAACTTAAACTGTCCTATGATCTTGTTCCAAATTTTTAGGTCACTTTTCCCTTCCACAAAAGTTAGTTTTTCAGTGAAGTTTTATAGTCTATTATATTACATTTATTAACTTAATATACTTTGGCTATTTTACCCGTGAAGCATGCCCTATCCAGCGTGACCAAGCAGCATTGTTATTCCCCTACTTTAGTCACTCTTTCCCAAACAGGAATTCAGATTGCTATAAATGCCTTTCTGCATAATTTATCTTTACCAAAATCATCCACTCCGAAATTCTCAGGAACACCTGTCTTGCTTATTAATTTTAAAAGTTTGACACTTTGCCTACAAGTGTCCACAGTCCCAGGCCTTTTTTATTCTCCATGAAGCATAGTAAATAAGGCTATTTCTAATGAAGTCTGTGAGCTGGCACTGATGCCAAATTTGGATCTGTCTTCAAAATCTGTATCAAAGAAAGGCCCTCAAAAGCAAAGTGATGGCAATTATTGTTACTATGAAATTCATGTGAATGCTTTGTTCTTACATGAATTGAAGGTCCAACCTGTATTTAAGACCATGGGATGTTGCTGATTCTGGAAATTTTGAGTGGTGTTACATGTTACAGCTTTAACTGTAGCCATAACTACAGGGGGAAAAAAAGAGAAGCAAATAGTTATTTTGCATTTGAATCCTGCCATCCAAAAGGAACTGGATTTTGCCTTGAATTGCATACATTATTGGAGGAAGTCTGCTCTGCGTTAAAATAATAAAATGTCTTATGAAAACTGAAGAATCTGTAAAAGTTTCTTGTATACTGCAGTGTGAAAGAGAAGGATGGAAAATTAATAGTACCAGTGTTTTTATCCAGGGTCCTAATAGATCAGAAAATAAATGGCTGATCTAGTGAAAGTGAAGTTGATTGCAGTGGAAGAATAATTGCAATTACCACTAGAATACAGAATTTTCACACAAGGCCAATTAGAGATGTCTCATGGCACCACAGCTATTTTTAATTAGCCATGTATGTGAGAGACATAGAAGATTTTTCTATTTAGGTACAATGTCTGGCAGGAAAAATTCAAGAAGCATTAGCAACGTGGCCTTTAAGCCAGATGAGTAGTTTTGATCCTTTCCCTCAGACAGCAGTAGGCTGTAATGAATTTCCTCTGGTCTGGATTTTCACTTTGTAAAGGCATTATTGATTTTTTTCTTGGTGTCAGCTATTGGTAGCTTCATTTTCATCCCAACACATCCACATCCTTTAGACATCCCCTGTGTTCCTAAAAAGCCCGTATTTGCTTCTGATGGATGATGTGCAGCATCTGGTTGAACCTGGAGGGTGGATGACCAGCTCAGAACACCCCAGACACAAGATTCTTCTCTTTAATGAAAATACCCAAGCGAGAACCTGGGGAAATTTTGTATGGGCAATCACTCAGAGGTATTTCTCTTTCTCATTTCATTGGTTAATGCTGCTTCTGCAACCTGTTCCCAGGAATATCCAGAGGGTAGTTTTACTGCCTTGCGTGCCTATGCTTTAATGCTGTCAAAAGGCACAATCAGGGCCATGAATTAAAATCATAGACTAATATGGGTGCCTAAATAGCTTTGCCTGAAACAGTGGTCATTTAATGGTCTAGATGAAGATCTGTCCACAACCTTTCATCTTTCTTGACCAGCTTAAATTTATGTATGCACTCATTTTGAACAGCTACATGAATACAGAGAAACAGTTGTTAAGAGTGTTTGAAGTCTTGTTATAGGATGATTCCCAAGAAGTGAAAAGATGAATGCAATAAAATAATACTCCAACCATTCTACTTTCAAAGTATTTCATAAACACTAGCTTCTTCTTCAAACACTTTGCTCAATTAGAGAAACTTCATCCACAGTTTATAAAAGAGGGATTTGAAAAGCAACGAGCTGGAAATTTCAGTGAAGCTCCCACACACTTTCCTTGGCTCAATACAACTTAATTTCCTTCCAGGCACCAAAATGTTAGGTGCTTCCTATAAAAACTGCCCTGTAGGCCTTTTGAGCCCATAAAACTCGTGTCTCCAATGCAACCTTGACTATTGTAACAATACTGACTTTTTATCAGCGGCTTGGCAGCTGCTTAAGAAGTTATTCTTCACCAGGTAGTGGTGCTTGATAGGCTCTCTGCAAAAAAGAAATCTGTCTTCCTTGCCATGTTGAAGATTCCCCCAGAATCTTTTTGCCAGATGCAGAAATAACCTCCACCTGGGCAGAGGTTTACTAGGTTGGCTGTTTCCATCCCTTCTTGCCCTCCTTGACATGGTTGGAGTTGGATTAATGTCATGAGTCAGCCTTATCTGACTCCTAGAAATGCGTGGGGTTTGCAAATGAAGACAAGTGCATGTGGTAGACCCATATGGGAAAGTAGACACCCAGATTAATTTTGCCAGATCTGTTCAGCACCAGAGCAAAGTTATATGACTGCTTATTTTGGTCTGGCCTGTGTGCCAAATGGAAAATAGCTGCTGTGGGTCTGGGAAAATACCTGGAACTTTCTAAGCATTCATGAAAAGTTTATTTCCCAGGGGAATAAAACATATTCTGGCAGCTTCAGATTTTACGGATATTGTTTGGTTTTTGTTATCAATTTCCTGATAAAATTACTCCTTTCCAAGGCATACAGTACCTTGCTCATGTCACTGCCATTACCAGGGTCTGCATCATTGCCGCAGATGGCCTTTATTCCGGGCTTCAGTCATGTGCGTAAAGCAGCAGGGTGCTTTGAAAAGGACCTGAGCCTTTATACCTGAAACCAAAGCCAAATCATATTGCCTGGCTCTTGTACTTCACTGTCTGTGTCCCCACCTACGGCTCCATCTCATTCCGCGTTGCATGCCCTTGATTGGGGTGTTCCTCTTCAGCAATAGCCTGCATATCTCTGGGACTGACCTTTTGCAAAGGATCTCTGTTCTAGAAGGGGTTTCATACAAAAGGCTTTCAGGGAGTCTGGACTTCCTTCCACTGGAAAACTGTGTGGAGTTCTCCAGAATTTCATAGCATTGTTGGGAATCGAGGAATGTTGAGGAATCATTTAGTCTTACTTCTTGCTTCTTATACATGATCCACAGTAGAAAACCCATGAAACTGCAACACTTTTGAAAGTAGTGCCTCTGAAAATCAGGACCAAATACTTCCACAAAAGTCACAAATTTTCTGTAGTCTGAGGTTTTCAATGAGATTCTTTCTCAAAACAGTTTTAAGATTCTTTTACTACAAATCTCATATTATGGTCATATTTTGATGTTCCTATGACTATTTTTTAATCTACAATCACTTTGTTAAAAGAGTCATGCTTTATGCTGCAGAGCTCTCCTAACATTACTGAGGAGCTCATGTTCTATTGAATAACTTTATTGCCTGAGTGACTGAGTTATTCCTCATGTACCTCATTTTTCCTTTGATCCAGACACATACAGGCATGCTCTCCAAGGGGCCTTAGGAGATGACAGGGATATTTGAAGATGCTTAAAGGATATACAAAAATAAATTGCATTTCCTTCCCAAATAGTTTCAGCTCCAAGGTAAATACTTTGTATCACTACCAGCTGGCTCACTATGTGAAAAGACCAATCTGCCTTTGTGTTTTGAAATAAACTGGATTTGATGGATCATTGGGCAATTAGTAACAGTTTATCTGAAGCACTGTCTGTACCCTCCTGCCCTTAATCAGCTCTTTGCTCCCTCAGCTCTGGAAAAGTAAAGGGGTGAATCCCTTGGAAAAAAAATGAAATGCAGATTGCTAAGTTTAGTAGTGCTGACATTGAACGAGGGGCCAGGCTCAGATTTTACAGGTTGTTGTGTGTCCTTTCACTTTTTTGCATATCCTGTGTGTTATGGAGGTCTGAAATTCACTCCAGGCTGTGACTTAACTGAAATCCCCTTACGTATCATTGATGCTGCTTCACAGACCTAAGTTACTTACGGAAATTACTTCTACTGATCTCAATGCCATGGAAATATCACATAACTACCTTTAAAAATTTGAACTGTGATGCTTTTCTCTCCTTTGTGCTCAGCCCTCCCTCCTGTAACTGGATCCACTAGAACTTAATTAAGTTCTCTGTGTAAGTTATGAAGCTACCTCAAAGATTGTATTAGGCTTACAAATAGCAGCTGGACTAGGTAATATTTACTGATGACTCCTTTCTGCCAGAGGGAAAGATGTGTTTACTACACTCTGGGAAGGCAGCTGAAGCCCCTCCAGGAGGTAATGTCACTCAGCACTGCTCACCAAACTTGGCTCTCCTGCCTCTCCCAAGCAATTCCTGTGGTTACCTGAGCAGGTTCTTTCACTGTGTGCTTGCTTTGATGCTAAGAGACAGTGATAATTGCAGCATTATGACATGCTCAGAAGATTGGCTTGGCTGAAGGACATAAATCCAGCAGAGGAAATGCTGGGATGATGAATCAATTCACAGACCAAAGGACTCCCATGTTGACGTGGTAGCAATAAAACTTCTTGACTCCAAGCACTGCAATCTCAAGTAAAAGGAAACCCTGGCAGTCTTCCATGAATGATGTGTTCAGACCTTGTTGTTTTTCCTTTGCTTTTTGATCAGTGCGGAGGATGGAGACTGGGACTAACCCTCTTCCACATGAGTCAAAACAAGAGCTTGCATGGTGGCTAAACCAGTGAGATCACAGAAGGGCACAGGAGAAGCTCAAGGTTATTATTTCACTCAGCTGGCAGATGCCATAAAGATCACTTGATACTATTATCTCAGCCTCCAGGAAAGAAGCAGACACTTTGACTCCCTTCTCTTGACTGTGTAGAAGTAACACTGGAGACAGCCTTCTCTAATTTCTCTTTTTTCATTCCTAAAAATTATGGTGTGAGTTCTGCATCCTGATGAAACTTCTGGACTAATTATTTCACACTGAGTTACTAAAGTCAATTGAAAACAGTGGGCAGAGAAAAATACTTAGAGAACAGAAGATGTTCTTCTTAACTTGAGACCTGCTTCCCAAAGCAGAGCAGCGTGGTCGTGAGGTTCCTGCTCACCTGCAAGCTTCAAGTGGGGCTTGAGGTTCTCTGAAACTTGCATGAACTGCTGAGGAGAGACAAAGCAAGCACAAAAAAAAAAAATCACTGAGAAGATTTTAAGTGATCAGGTTAAAAAAAACTGGGTGTGCTTCACGTGGGTTTTCCAGTAACTGTTAGCAGTGCAGCCGACTTCATAGAATCATAGAATGGTTTGGAAGGGACCTCAAAGATCATCCAGCTCCATCCCCTCTGCCATGGGCAGAGATATGTTCCACTAGATCAGGTTGCTCAGGGCCCCACCCAACCTGGCCTTGAACTCTTCCAGGGATGGGGCATTCACAGCTTCTCTTAGCAATCTGTTAGGGTGCCTCACTGTCAGAGTAAAGAATTTCTTACTAATATCTAATCTAAACTCATCCTCTTTCAGGGCAAAAAGCCATCACCCCTTGTCCTATCACTACATGTCCTTGTAAAAAGTCCATCTCCATCTCTCTTGTAGGCTCCCTTTAGGTACTTCTGGGTAAAGTGTAGAGAAGTTAAATCCAAATACACCTCAAACTTTTTCCTGGAGTGTATTCTGAAGTTCTTATAAGGTGAAAAATTTCAGTTTAGGTAATCCAGGAGTCTGTGCTGCTAGTTTTTATTATAGCTGTCCCTGGTGACTCTCAATTACAGGATTGCTGTTTCTACTCTAGCCTTGTATTTATCACCATTGTAGGGGGCTCTGTAGACATTGCACTAAATATAATGGTAGCCAACAAACTTCTTTCCCCAGAGGGTTAGCGGTTTTGAACAAACAAACAAATTAGCTAAAGTGGAGGAAAAATCAGCATATATAAATATTTAGCCAAGGCAACAGTCCCAAACATAGACCTTTCTCTCAATTTCTATAGTGCAAACAAGCTATTCACATGTCTTCTGAGAAGATGCAGGGTACAGTTAATCACATATTTTGTGTATGAGATAACAATTCTTATTAATGAACCATTCACAGGAAGTGGCTGTGAGAACTTTTTCTATGCTGGTGTGCCTGATTTAGGAAGCTGTGGGTGGCAGAATGAGAGGCTTCTTTTAGATTTCATTTAATTTGAGAAAAATTTTGGATGATTTTTGTTACTGGTACCCTTAAGTATTAGCCAAAGCATGAATACAGACCATTATTTTCCTCCCCTGTGGAAATACTGACAGATCTGTGTTGGAAAAGCAATGTTCAGGCTCTTGCAAAGTATTCAGGAGCAGGGAGAAGATGTTAGTGTTCCTGTGAAGAAAGCGTGGAATTTTGTGCTTGAATGTGGAGCTGCACAGGAAGGGTCCTCAGAAGTCAAAAACATTAGAAGCAGAGAAACAATAAAAGCTGGGGGCTGCCACACCTCACTTTTCCCCTGTGCAGATCACTCACTATAGAGGGCACAGTTCAAAACCAGTGTGGCTGTGCAGTGCAGTGACTATGTAAGATGTCACTGCCAGCCCTGCCCTGTGGGGTCCACTTTGGGCTGAGTCACTGCTGAAATCACAGTGGCCTCTGGACTGCCTGAGGAAGCACCTGCCTCCCACAGCCCTGCTGGCTCTGCAAAACAGAAAAAAACATGAGGCTGGAGGGCAGGAGTCAAGGATGAGAATATTTCCATGAAATAAGAAAGAGTTTTGTAACCACACAGGTCAGGACAGAAAGCACAGAATAATACAAGGGAAGAAAAAATGAAATCAAGGTTTCCCCAGAGTTTAGTTCTCAAGTATCTATTTTTTGATTTTTTTTTAAATTTTGAAATGCCATATGAACTTCTTTACACAAGTTTGTATTACCTGAATGTAAACTGTATTGATTTGAATGTGCTTATATGAATCATGAAGATATCAGCAGGCTGGTGTCTAGCTCTCATGGAGGGGTCCACAAGAGAAGAACCACCTCAGCAGGCCTAGAACAAACAATCTGAGAAGGGTATAATCTTGACTGCCTGATCAGAGGTGCATGACAGAGACTGTATGCCAAAAAATGTTGGTTGCAAGACTGTGATGAACGTTTCTTTTGGCTTTCTCTGTGGAACTTGATGAAGAGATGTGTTGTAGCTCTTGATCCAAGAGTTGATAACAGTGAAATTATCCAAGTCGACTGGCTGCAAACCAGAGGAGGAGGGGAAATGAAAAGCTGTGGTGATGTAAAACCTTGTCTTAGTTTTGGCTGGGATAGAGTTAATTTTCTTCCTACTAGACGGTACAGTCCATAGCTTGGATTTAGGATGAGAATAATGTTAAATAACACACTGATTTTTAGTTGTTGGTGAGTAGAATTTACTCTAAGTCAAGGACTGTTCAGCTTCTCAGCAGACTCACACTGGCCAAAGAGATATTCCACACCATATAGAGTTGTGCTTGGTATATAAGAACAGAGAAAAACCATACACAACAAATGCTGTTTCAGTGGCTTCGAACTAAGATTTCAAACAAATGTGGAAATTTGTCTTTCCTTTTCTGCCTCTGTGCAGGAAAGCTCCAGGGGAGCTATGCAAGAAATATTTTTCTGCTGGAGGTTTATTCAAGAGATTACATTGCCTGGGGTGGGATGAAAGACTCATAAAATCAAGATATTTTAGACCACAGAGGACCAAAGTGAAATTGACTCCAGAGACAGAGAGAAGGCTTCTTGTGGACTTTGCAGGTTGTCTCAAAAGACAGTCCTTGTGGGTTGGAGATATGAAGACATATGAGAGAAATGGGGTACGTGCTGTGGGTGACAAGGCACAGCAGTAAATAGAGTTTCAGAAGGGCAGTGGTACTATACCAGTGGGTGCAGCTTCCTTTTTTGTAAGATTCCTTCCTGCAGTATAATGAATTAGACATAAGAGATGTTTAGAAACCAAACTTCAGCAGAGACCTGAGGTTTCCAGGTAATACATTGCAACAGAAACAAACTCTGTGAGGGACTGCCAACACAAGTGAAACATCCACTGAGGTTATCAAGCCAAAGTTCACCCTGGTGTGGACACTGTTCCAGCAGGGGAAGTTACACAAAGGCTGTGATTTACCCTGGCACATGCAAAGTCTTCATTGTGCCTTATTCAGTAAACTTAAAATGTCTCAGGGGAGAGGAAAGAGAGGAAATTCCATGCTTTACTTTTCAGGCCAAGGAAATTACCATAGCTTGCCCTAAAGAAACCTGCAGCCAAAGCTTGGCTGCACTGAAATTAGTGGCAAAACTCACATGATTTTTGTGCTGCTTCACATCTGATGTTTTTTCTTGGCAATTAACCCCTCTGACTTCTGTCACACCTTGAATCTTGCTCATGGCTGCATGCCTAGTGCTTCCAAACTGGAAAGTGCTTTTCATGGGCCAATATATTCATTGCAATCAGCTCCTTCCTCTATCTTTCTTATTCTTATTGCCTCCTGTTATTTCCTTTTTCCCGGTGAAAAACTATAGTTGCACATTGTGCTTTTCCCCTTTTGCATAGATGCATGTATTTTCCAAATGTCAATCCTCAGGTGCACATGGTAGTTCTAGGTGGGATCTGAAACTCTAAGAAGATGATCCACCTCTTCTTGGAGTTGGGGTCTGACCTAAAAGAAGCCTTGAGAGACCTCTGGGAGCCATTGTACAGTGGCTGTTGCTGTCACGAAATAATTCTCTAGAAGTTTTTGTAAAAGCCGATCTAGAGCCATATTCATATTTACTCAGGTTTCCAGTTCTACAGCTCTGTGGCCTTTGTGCGATAGGATGGAGTGCAAAGGCTCACCCTAAAGCCTGTTAATCTAAACCTCATCTGAAATAAATGCATTCTTTTGAAAAGGCTTGTCATTTTATATCCAGTCACTGGTGCTGGCTCTTCCTTTGCACACAACTGTCTCATCTTGTTATGCACACATGTACATTTAAGAGGTCACCTACTAAGAACTGGCATAACTTGGTTTTACATTTGACCTACAAGGTTACAGGCTTTGTTGCTCCCATAGGCTGTGTTTCCTGGGATTTGGGAGGAATTTTGCAATACTTATTGCAACTACAAACTTTCTGTGTGTCTTACCTTCTTCCTTTCCCAAGTGCCTGTCCTGCAGCTGCCTGGCAGGTGCTGCCCTTTGTCCTGCTGCACTTTTCTCTCTGCTCTCACTCGAGGAGAGTGTGTGTCTCACTGCTCCTTTTCTCCCTTCCCTCTTCCATTTTGCCAGGCGGGTCTGATGTGCCCCAAACTGTCCAGTTCTACCCCATTCCAGCTGGCTTTTAAGGCTTGCCAGGAGACAAGAAGAACTCAGGTAGGTATGGGAGATGTGGCACACTGGAGTACTAAGGCTTGCCATTGTGTGATCTGCACAACTGCAGAGGTGGCCCAGGCTGCCAAAAAGGTACTGGCCATTCTTTACCTCACTGTCTTGTCGGCAGAGGACATCAAACCCACTCCAACTCAAATTAATAGATGCCTCTGTCTTTTCTTACTGTGTTTGAGCTCACCACACTCAGCAGTGATGGAAGTTACAGAATGCCCAAGAACATCAGCTTGATCATGGGAAAATTGTTCCTGTGAGGCCTTCTGCCTCAATACTCTCAGTCAGTCTCCATTACTTAAGGTATCCAGGGCCTTCTCAGAGACCCATTTGGTTTTAAAGGAGGAGTAAGAACATAATGTATATGGATGGTGGGTCTCAAAAGGACATCCTGGATGTTAGCATGAAATACTTTTTGTTATCAAAGTCTTCAGAGAAGCCATTCCTATGCTCTTCCTCTTGTATCCTACAACTCGACTGTCATACTTATGTTTGCAACAGAAGAGTAGGATGTTCAGGCACTAAGAATGTTTTTTCATTTGCTTTGTTAACCTTCCATGTCTTTTTCCTAGGAGTCATCTTTTTCCTACATTGTAAGCTCTGATGCTTGCTGCCATTACTAAATTCACCAAGAAAGGGGTTGAAGTTGAAGAGTTTCAGTTCTGCAGCTTGTAGAACTTCCCAAAAGCAATAGGCCCATATACAACAGTACAAAGAGATCTTTCTTATCTCTCTTCCTTGTTCCAATTCCCAAAACTACACACAGCAAGCCCAGTGCACATTGTCTGGCATTTCCTAATAAAAAACACCTCAGGCTTATAACTGCGAATGATCTTTACATGATGGTATAGTTGTGGTGTTCCCTTACATGATGGTACAGTGGTAATGTCTCCTACCATTAGACTTAGATTTTCAGAAGAGCTGACCTGTAAATAAGCTCTTCTTGGATGAAGTGTCCAGAGCTGAAAGCTAAGTCTGCCACTGTTGTAAGCCCCAGAGCACCAAGTGTCTTTTTTGGCAGCAAGCTCAAGTTGAAATACTAAAGGGTTGTTCCTAAAACCTCTAAACTTTCCGCATTGTTTTATTATTATGCTGGTTTAAGTTGTATGTTATGTGATGGCTGGCTAGGAATTACGTGAGTTGTGAGTATGAGTTTGTCAAAATGCATCAATTCATCTTTTGCTAGACAAGAAGGAAGTGACATAGCAGCTATCAAAAAAAACTCCCGAACCTGTCCTTACAGAGTGTCCTTAAAAGAACCCTTTTCAAAATACAAAAATGTGGTTTATATACATGTGGAGAATTTCCTTTTCCTTTCCTCCTCACAGAAGCGTTCATTATGTTTCAGTGTGCCCAGGCTGATTCTGTGCTGCGCTCCTTTTGTACCCAAATACCTCTCTTGTCCCCAGTAACCAAGATTCAATTTAAGAATGTTTTTATTGATGTACATGTACCAAATCCCATCACCCTACTTGGGATGTTAATGCAGGGCTACATGGCTTTTCTCTGGATTTGCATTCATGAAGTAAAGGCTGAGCCTGACTTTGAACATACTCCAGACTAACTTCTGATGGCAACCATCACACTTGGCAAGAGTGAAATCACCTCCTTGTTGATGAAGGCAGATATCATCCACTAATCTTGACCGAACACACACCAACCCATGAACTGTGAGGCCTTCAGTTAATTTTCTTGAAGAAAGAAGCAATGGAAAAAGTTGAATTTTTCTTTTCTTATGGATCTCCTTCAGAAGAGGGCTACACTGTGACTGAGAATGCCATGCCTAACTCCTGTGAACAGGAGCAACTTCTCATAAGGTGTTCTCCCAAACAAACTCTTATAATGCTTTTGCTCTTATAGAGCACTGTCTGAAAATAGACTTAATTTTCTGCAAACATGAATAAAATCATGAAAGGAAATGAATAGGATAATAAAATGCTCTTGAAAGTCTCAGATTTCTAATGGAGAATATAAAAGAGTCAGTGTATATATATGAGTGTAAAGAGACCATAAAGAGACCATTATTTCCTTTTTTTTTTTTT